>OX578146.1:103901748-104508996 GCA_951213105.1 Amaurobius ferox
ATCCTATTTGACAATTGCAAATGAAAAACTTTTAAATATACTTAAAAATGTTCTGATTATACTCAAGAAACAAGGAACAGTAATGATAAATAATAGTTACGATGTCATCAACCGACTTCCATTTTATAGCAAGGATATACGTTTCAAAAGTTACGATTTCCGTGATTTATTCAACAACATCAATCTGGAAAATCTATATGAAATTTTGAAGGAACTACATGAAATATATGACTTAAAAGAACATATTACCTTCAGAAAATACAAGGACCTGATTCGCATTGTGTTATTTGAAAATATCTTATTTGATGGCACCAGCTATTTTCAACAGGTGAAGGGTATTCCCATGGGAGGGGGTTGTTCATCGCTGCTCGCAGATCTATACTTGAATAAATTTGAAAATGGCACTCATATACTACACGAAATGCCATACTTTCGTTATGTTGACGATGTCCTTGTTGGGCAATATAAGAATACACCCCAATTTGATTTTACTTTTTATCCAAAAGAACTGGAATTGATTGAGAATAAAAGTAAGGAGGATGATAGTGTTGATTTTCTAGATATCACACTAAAACATGACAGTAGATATGGCACTTATACCGTCTTATATGACAAGAGAAATAATTTCAATATGGAAATCAATCATATTATAGATTGGAGTTCCAATTTGACCAAAAACATCTTCAGAAATGTCGTCATAGGTCACCTCAAAAGAAATCAACGCATTAATACTTTCAAGTCAGATTGCATCATACATAATAGGAATATTATGAAGGAGGCAATAAAACGGAATTATCCAGTTGGCTTTCTGACATGTTATTATAATTCCCTATTTAATACAAAAAAGGGAGAAAATGCTTATTTAAGGGATATGGCAGAGGTATAGAACGATGAAAGTAAAAATAACGTATTACGCATGCGTAAACTGCTTTTATATATAAGGCACTCTGGCATTTGCTGCATTTCCATTCTTTTCCTTCCCTTGCAATCCTGGTTGATTCCTATTTGTTTACTCTGCACTTTTTCGAGTGTTTTTGATTTGACACATATACGGAAGTATGACTTCTGCATGGCATTGGTACCGTGAGTGTTGCCCGGGCATAAAAGCAGTCTTTTAAACGGGAAAGAGGGGTCGCCATCCCCCTCTACCATTTTATGCCTTGCATTTGGTCATTTCCCTCATTTTTTCATATGAATCTCGTATGTTACTTTAGGAGAGTGTGCTGCTTTGCGCCAACTTCTGGAGAATAATTGGATAACTGTGGAAATAAATTTTAATTTTTTATTTTTACTATGCTTTATATATTTATATATATATATATATGTATATATATTTATATATATATATATATATATATATATATATATATATATATTTATATATATATATATATGTATATATATTTATATATATATAAGTAGTATCTAAACCACCTTACGAGCACACCTATATTTTTAATACTAAAAACTATATTTTATAGCTTATTTTTATCTTTTTTATATATAAAAAAGGTATCGATCCATTTTAATATTAAAAACATGATTTTATATCTAAATAAAGCCTTTTTTACATTTAGACCAAATTTTAGATAAATGCGTGAAAAAAAGAGATAGGCTGCCCCATTATGGGGCTACCTTATTTTGAGAGTTATGAGGGGACCGTTAGTCCCCCCATACATAGGTAAATTACGGTGAAAGGATTTATATGAAAGTCGTGAAAAAAAAAAATCTTTTGAAGATTTCTAACTAAACAAAATTAAAATTAAAAAGAATTATAAAAATCATCAAGGGACCAAATCAAATTCGAAAGAAGAAATATCGCGTCCGAAAATTACGGACGTGTTTTATAGAAAGAAAACAGGTTATTTTATAGAGTTTTTAGAAGAAAATAAAATAGATTATAAAAGAGCAAAAAATTATGCATCTAATTTAACAGTTTTAAATTCATCCATTCTTCATCAGACTCTCTAAATATTTTTTCTACTATAATATTTTTTTGTTCATTATCAGAAATCGTAATAGAAGGATCAAATCCACTTAGTACATACACTAAAAACTATAGCTTATTTTTTTATTTTTTTATATATAAAAAAAAAATGTATCGATCCATTTTAATATTAAAAACATAATTTTATAGCTAAATAAGGCCTTTTTTACATTTAGACCAAATTTTAGATAAATGCGTGAGATCAAAGAGCCCCATTATGGGTCATACATAGGTAAATTATGGTGAAAGGATTTATATGAAATTAAATAAAATGCGTGAAAACTTCTAAATGAATCCTCTAAAAAAAAGATATTAAAAAATATAATGAATTTGTAGACGCCGTTTTAAATGGCGTCAAAAAAAAAAATCCTTCTGTTCCTGAGTGATTAAACTTCCTCATCATCCGTTTATATGAGCGTGCTATCAACGAGGCTGAGTCTGAGGTTTATCTAAAAACATTTCCCACCTCGCGCAGATTTTTTTTCCAACGCATCCGGAAAATAATATTTTTGATCCGCTTGGTGGAACAAACACCACACACCGAGATGTGGGTATTTTTCTGACTAATAAGGGTTCACTTTGTGATAAACTTTCTTCTTCGAGAGTCTGAATCGAGGTCAAAGCAGAATGAAAAAATAAATGCCGAATCTTTTTTGTCAGTTCACAAAGAGATTTAATAAATGTCATATGAAAAACGCAGAGATTTAAAAAAGAGACGTATAAGTAATGATTTAATTTCTATTGAAGAAACTATTGATGATTAAAACTGTAGAAAATTGAAATTAGAAAAAACTATAAATCAAACTAATATTATTAAAATGAAAGATCTTACAATGGATTATATGATTGAGAAAAGATATGTACCCATAATCTAGGAAGTCAAACCACTATGATTAATTAGGTGCTTCCTCTAATTCATATTCATATTTATCATTAATCATACCTGAATACTTAAATATATATCTACCTATATTGATTTTATATATAGATTCATCAGAAAGTATACCGTGTTTATTTGCTAGATAATAATCTTTTTCTATATACTTCCACATATAACTTTGCGATTACTGTATTTCCATATTTAGTTTTAATTTTTTTCAATGATATCAGATC
The DNA here is from genome assembly GCA_951213105.1 of Amaurobius ferox. NCBI lineage: Eukaryota > Metazoa > Arthropoda > Arachnida > Araneae > Amaurobiidae > Amaurobius > Amaurobius ferox. The sequence goes on from OX578146.1 coordinate 103,904,849, forward strand.
ATATTCCCCAGGATATAAATCATTTAATTTAAACGTTTTGGGATAACCTCTCAGTCTATTGAACTCTTCCATTTATTAGTAAAAATATTTTATAAATAATTTCTAAATATTATATGGACCCTGAAGATATTAAGAAGATAATATGATTTAATGAAATAGTTTTATAAACCCCTCTAATATATTAAAAAAAATGACTGCACTGACTTGTGCACTGACTGAATATATAGAAAATTATATAGAATTATCAGAGAATTTTATGAATTTCTTTCATTATTTTTCCTCTTTAGAAAGCGCGCCGGGTGTGAAAGATCTTTGTACTCGCGGTGAATTTGAACGGTCTTGCTCATACTTAACTATATATATATACCTTTATATTTTATTGATTCAACTAACTTTAAGGTTACTGTATCACAACAATATTTAGTTATATCAATCCTAGGATATAAATCATTTAATTCAAACATTTATTAGTAAACATTTTTTTATAAATTCATGACCAATAGAATAAATTCTTTGAAATAACATATAAAACTCCTAATCCATTCAATTTAATATCTTCATTTTCTTCTTTTTCAATTAATTCAGTCAACCTTTGAAAACTTTCTGATAATAGTTTTTTATTATGATCATATTTTATATCATACAATTCTTCACAAAGATAAGTCATATAGTAAATTTCTTCAGAATTTGTAAAATTTAAAGCTCGAATATCACCTAAGCACTCATCCATTTATATAGAAACATTTTTATAGTGTCCTAAAGCTCTAGTATTCATACCATCTTCTAATATAAATCTTTTATCATCTTTTGCTGATAAAGCTATCTTGTTCACTTGAATTGAATACAATTCATGTTTCTTACTTCTAATTAAATTCTGTGTTCTATATTGATCTTTTTTATTTAATAAACAGTCTTTATAATCCTCAAATGATATTCTGTTTTTAACGGTACTAGTCTTAGTACCTTTAGACTTCTTAGTTTCAAATTCTTTATGGTCTTCATTATTATTATTATATTCTTCAACACTCTGCCTTTCTAATCTTATTGAATACATTTTACTTCTTAAACCTACAAATTCTTCCATAATCACACCGTTATTTTCATCTTTCATTTTACCTAATACTTTTTTATTACATCTAGGCATATTATACAGATTATTTACTTGATAATCAGATGTATCGAAATAGTCAATCATAGACTTCATATCTTCATAAAAGTCATCTGTTTTAATATCATATATAAAACTATCTGTATCCATATATAATAACTTAATATTATCTTTATATCTCGGTTTCATAACATTATAATGAAAATCATACATTAAATGTTTAGATAAATCTAATATACTCATTCCAACATAAATCGGTTTATTAAAATATAGTTTTGTTTTTTTCATGTGAACAGCTACCAAATTTTCATCAAAAATAGTTCTACATTTGAAATTAGGTTTAGCAATTAATTTTTTAACTTGATCATAATTACAACATAATCTAACATCGATTCGTTTTCTTATATTTTCCATTGTTTTTCCAAATATGGAATTATTCATTAATTTATAAAAATCTTTCTCAAAATCATTAGCAGCTTTCTTTCTCATTTCAGTGTTTAAATCTATATATTTTTTTAACCAATTTGATTGTTTAAATTGCAATACTCTATGTACTCTTACAGCCTTTAAACCCATTTTCAAATGTTGTTTTAAACTTCTATAATGAACTACATATTTCTCTTTATCATGTAAAGTTGTTAATAACTTACCTTGTTTCGAATTTTCGGGAATTCTATTTTCAGGACATAATGGTAAATCTGAATGATAATCATGTAACTCTTTTGGATATCTTAAACTAATTTCAAATATATATCCAATCTCATCTTTTATTTTATTATTATATAATTCGCGTTTAACGTCATTTTTTTCATAATCATTACACCATTTAAATTCTCCATATGGTAAATATTGACTCATAGCCCATCCATATAAATTATTAGCATCTAAATACATTAAATAATTAGATTCTTTACTATTATCATAATTTTTCATATATTTATTATTAGCTTTTCCATATCTATTACAACATTGTGAAACACCTCCTCTTAAACCTTTTTCTATCATGAGAATCATATCATAATCATTTAATAAATCTAATTTAACATTTGTTATTTTTAACATAGCATCCCAAGATAAACCAGGAGCAGTAAAATACCAATCTGGATCTAATTTATAAGTTTTTAAGCAAACATCTCTAAAATTTTCAAATACATCTGTTAAAATTAATACATCTGTTTTGACATATAAATCTGTATATTCACCTAAATTTTTTATATTAAATTCTTTCCAAAGACGTTGAGCATGTTTATATTCTTCATCAGTTATATTACATTCATTCAATTTATTATAAAATTTATCTTTTGAAGGTAATTCTGTTTCTTTGTATTTATCTCTAGAATCCATATAATCATAAGGATATACACCTTTTCTTGTAATGAGATCTAATTTATCATCAGGAAAATGTAATGATGTCTCTCTAAATTTTGATTTTAAGTATTTAATATATTTCATTTTTCGTATTTTTGGAGGATATCTATTTATTTCTTTCTCTGGTCTCAAGTTTTTTGATAAATTATCTAAACTGCAAGACATAAATTTAAATGAATCAATAAATCTCAATTTCATACCTCCTATTTTTTTGCTGAAAGATATATATTTTTCTTCAGTATTAGGTATAACATCTATTTTTGATTGATCAAATCCAAGTTCTTTTATAAACAAATGAGAATCATAACCTGTTAAATTATGAATTTTTACTGGAATAAATTTTGGAATTTGATAATTTAAATTACAAACATTATGAGCAGGACCTATATATTTTCCAGTTATATGACAATGATCAATTACTTTTTCATCATTTAACCACTTGGCCGGCTGAGAAAACTCTATCTAACTGTCCCAGTTTCGTTCCTTTTCCAGAAGCAGCTTTGTAGCTAAACTGACCGCAGCGAGACTGGTCAAATGTTTGTTTTCCAACTGAACAGTCCCGTTCCCCCTATCACGCCTGTCAACAACGTAATGGTCATTAGTTTGCGCAGCAGGTGTCTGACCCCACTTTGCTTGCACCGCGTGACATGATCCCCTCAGAAAGGGGAAAACAAAATAGGGTGGCTTACAAAATAAGAATTGGATGGATCTTGCTTGGCCAAAATATCATTCTTTTTTTATAATCCCTTTAGATTTTATAGCTAATTTTTTAATAGCCGTTTTCTCCTTATTTTTTAAGCAAACGCTATTTGAAGTTTAAATTGCATGATAAATGTATTTTGATTAATAAAATTTTTATACAACATTTTGTTTCATTTTCCTCTTTCTTATCGTAAAGCATGCAAAGAAAATATTATAAATTTATTTTACAAATCAAATTTGATTTAGCTTTGATTATCATTTATCGAGGTTTAAGAAAATCTTTTATACATTTTCTATATACTCAAATAGAATCTTTTAAAAACTGTTGATTTATTAGAAGGACCGATAATGTATAAGCCAGCAAACTACGAGGTTAATTTTTTTTTTTCTGTTTATAAGAATTAAAATAACATTGTTAATGTGCAGCAGCGTAAACTTTTATTCATAAATTATTTTTATTATGAATTTATACTGTTTTAAATTGCATAATTTCAACAAATATTCCTTAATTGCCAATTTTCTAGAAAGAGATAATCGTTTTAAAAAGTTAATGTTTGCATGGTGAGAAAATTTTTGTTTGTGTCTGTTTTCTTACGAATGAATGTGCTAACTGAATGAAAATGTTGGGGATTTTAACTCATTTAAACATATTTAAAATTTCATATTTTTATTATAAATTTATTTGAAAATCAAGCAATATCTTGAGGAAGATCCATTCTAGTGTTCTAAAATAAGTACCATTCGTTTTCTGATGCGAAGTTGCATGCGAGATGCTTGTTTGTTAAACATGTCTAACTCCCATTTTTCAAACATCTTTTTCTTAATATTACGGCCTATAGAGAAACTCTCTTAAAATGATCATAGTGTGTCCATTGCAAACAACATTATCCACGTTCATGGACCGTTTTCGCATTTATGTGGGACAGCAGTTAATATTCGATAACAGCAGTTAATATTCGTGAAACAGCAGTTAATATTCGATAACTGCAATTTCAGCAAAAAATGTACTATGTTCCTTAATTCTGTGTGCTTTTACATAATTTTACATACTTTAATAGCCGGCATAAAGGACTGAATATGTTGCGGCGTTAATGTTCTACGTAACCGGAGTGAAGCTAGTTGCATGGTTGGATTGAATATGTTGAACATAAAATTATGAAACATGCCAAGTCTTCCTACTACTTTTGCAAATATTGACTATTCCATGCTGACGAGAGTAGAATTAACTTTGTCCATAAATAATGTTATTTGCAGTGAGAGCGCGATCCTATATAATATTATGCCCAGTAAATATAGGGCCTTCAGCCAGCAAGAATATAGTATCCATGGCGAACCCCCATAATTAAAGACATATTGCAATGAAGAAAGGAAAAGGTAATTGTTGCCGCCTTTTCAGGTTAATAAAATATTACATGCAAAAACTTTTTTCACAAATATAATGCATTTGCGACAAAGTTTTTTCGGTAGGCTCACTTTTACATATACTTTAATATAAAGATGGAGATTAAAAGATAAGTCCTTGTAACTTGTGTCATTATGTTTCCATGTGTACATTATTTAGGAAGTTTCAAAGGATATTTATCTTTAAAAACGAATTATTTTTAGTGTCTTCTGAGAAAGTGACTATAGGCAAGAAAATTATAGCCTATTCTGTAATCAAAAACTTCTGAATTTCATAAATTGCATTCAATTACTAAATGTTAAATATTCATTTATTTACTCGTATTTATTTATTTAATTAAAATAGGCAAACTACAGGATAAGGTCCCAGAAACATCTTGCAAGATAAAATATAATACAAAATATTAAAAATATATATATAAGAAAACTAAAATACAAAGTATTTGCAACAAATGATTTTTAAAAGTAATTCCAGATGAATAAAAAACATCAAGATCACCAGAGAAGCTGTTGTAAAGTTTATAAAAGTTATTAATTTAATAGTAACTACCAATATTAGTACCAAAAATACTTTGAGCAAATAAACTCAGACTTGGGTCAAAATAAAACTAATCCTTTCTTTGTGAATTATTTGGTCTTTTTAGCACTGAGGAAAGTGATCCAAAGTGTTTTCGAAACAGTGGTAAACTTAAATTCAGATATAAAGTGCGGCCAATAACTCAATAACGAATATTTGTTTCTCTGAAATCGTATGTGTACATTCATTATCAGAATAATCGAACTAGATTGAATATTTTTATAAATTGTATGATTAGAAGACGAATAATTCGAATTATTACAATGAAGTCTTGGACACGCTTACGCAGGAACAAATGTTGGCTTGCTGTGGAATTCATATAGTATAAATTTACGTAAATTATGTAGAATATGAATATAAGAGAAAGTCGACTCCCACTCTACTCTAGATATTTTGTATTGGGTCTGCTAAGAGATGCATGATATACTATATAATATACATAACATCTAACATGATATACCTGTACATAAGCTTTTAAATATTTAGTGATCAATCTTTGACTATTGTATAGAAACAGGTCGTTCAAAAACGTTCAAGGTTTATACTCTGACTTTTTTGGAAAACAACAATCAGCAATACTGCTTTTGTATGGTTTTCTTTTGTAACCAGTGGTTATCAAATATATAATTTTATCAAAAATTGGTGGAAAACAATATGCTTAGATGCTATACAAAGACGGACTATTTCCAAACAAAAGCAAAATAATATATGACATATTTCATAACAATTAAAGTTTCTAAACTAAAGTAAAATTCAATAATGTTAATAATAATAATAATTTTAATAATACATTATATGAAGTGTCTCAAACATTTCAAATATATATGAAGTTAAATATTTACAGGCGCAAAATACAGTTAAATATTTTTAACTGGTTGTCTCATGGTAAATGACTATTTTAAATACTATTCAAGATACATGATTATTAAATTGTCTCAGGTCAAAAGTTACACTTTTGAAGCAAAGATTGTATATTTAAGTGAATTATTGGCTATATTCACATACATAGAATCCTTCAAATTTATGTTATTTTGAATATATTTTTGAGTTAAACCATAAACTTATTATTTAAATTGTTTTTGCAGTATTGTCAATGTTTATGCTATAATAAAACATTTAGTTGATTGTACATATTGCTATTACTGTAAATATAACCAAACACGTCATAAAACTATAACAAAATGTAAATATATCAGAAAAAGAAAAATAGTCAATTTTAACACAATATTTCAAGAACTTTGTTGGAGAACCCAAGTAAATCAGCGTATATATATATAAATGTATAAAAGTTGTCTCAGATAGATATTTAAACTATAATGAACTATTGAGTTTAGGGTACTCACTCAAAGATGTACTGTTTAGGTGATTTTGTAAATGAGTTTGGTGTGGAGTCTATTCTTTGGTATGAAAAATTTCAAAGCAGGGTGCTGCACACAGAGCTGTATTGCAAATTCTACAATAATATCGAGTCTCTCTCCGCATTTTTTTCCCATTCTCATTTACTCTCTGACAGCAAACAGCGCATGAATGAATCCAACAAGTATTTAACCCCCCCCCCCCCCTTTCCCGCAACCCTCTTGCCCGGAGCGCGCTCCGTGCAGCTGATTACGGAGGATTTTCTATGCCCATTCAACTCTCCAGTCAAGAATCAGTGACTGTATGTCTACAGCACGTCCTTCCCACGATATAACAAAGACCACCTCAAGTGCTTTCACAGACGTCGTTTTATTGCACAATACAAACAAATATTTGGTGCAATTACGACTTGTAGGAAAAAATATTTGTGTGGAATATTAGTCTTCTAGGGTGATTTAATTTTTCTTAAACGGTAACAATTATTAAAAATATATAAATGAACAGTTATGTCCTAGTGTTGAAAATAAATTCAAATAACTCTTTACATGGCAGAATTTGTGTAGTTTTCAGCATAATTGGACGTAATCCATGAGTCGTTGGTTCAATACCCAACTATGAACGAGTATTGTTTGTAAATAAATTTATTACAATTGAACCAAAATACTTGAACCAAAATATTTAATGTTTATAATATATATACATTAAATATATTATTAAATATATAATATATATACATTAAATATATTATTAAATATATAATATATATACATTAAATATATATGCGGTTATAAAATATTTTATGTTTATAACCGCAGGGTGTTGGTGTCCCATTCTAGCATTGTTTAAAAGGGAGAGAATGTATGCTAATTCAAGTAATTTCGTACATGGCACGAGTGGTGTATCTGATAGCACGCATGACCACAATCTACGAGGCTCTTCTTTTATCCTTATTGTATTCGTGAAATTTGAAATTGGTTGCATGGAATGACTAACTTATCAATCATACAGTGGTTCACAAAATATCGGAATATAGCAAGTTCTCTTGCTGCGAATCTAATTATCGTCTACACCATGCTGAAGAGCGGTATAATGGTTTCCGAATGCTGGTTGCTACACTGGAAGCGCGATTCCAAACTTTGGGAATGCGTTTGATTGGTGGGTTTTTAGTTATCAAAGTACTCTCACTCCTGAATGTAGATAACTATTCCTATTCTTCAGAAACACAGGCATGAGTTATTAAGCCGCAGTTGAGTATAGGACAGTATGTAAAACTTAAAATAATTTTGTAAATTACAATTAGTCTTATATATCTTATTTTAAAAGGTATTATAACAACATTTCTTTATATTATTTATTTATAATGGTTCCACTTTACAGTTATAAAATACTTTGCAAATTAAATATGATTTATAAATTATATCATAAGGAAATGACATTTATGCAAATAATGATCACATAATGTGAAACATTTCACTAGGTGATTGTTTCGAAATATTGATTCGATTTTTTTTTTATAAACTACAGTTTTTGTATACCTAATATTTAACCTATTATTAACCTAATATTTAAATCAAAGTTTCATGATCAGATACTTCAATTTGCGATCCCCCTAAACTTACTTTGTATTTTCAACAATTTTGTAATCCAGACAATGTAAAAAATGAGTTTAGCTAAGAATATTAGAATACAAAAAATTATCATTTCCTTGAAAATTCATCATGAAATACATATAATACCAATTGGTTTGATAAATGTGTTTCTTTAAATAACGTTATGTGTAAGATAAACATATAAAATATTTTAAAATGGTGAAATAAAGTGTTCGTTTTTAATTGATTGAAGTTTTCAATTTTAAAAGGTGTGGCTCCAAACAAAAATATTTGAAATATGTGTTTCATATATTTATTAAAGATATTTTTAAAACTTGTATAGCTGCAGTGATACGAGGAATAACATATTACTCTTTATATTCCAAAAACGTTCATTCACAAGAAGAAATATACATTTAAAACATTCATTTCTTTTATTGTGTTAAAATTTAAAATTCTAATTTTCCCTGGAAAACAATATATATTATTGTACATATTTTTACATTCTTATGCTACTGTAAAGAAAAAGTATTGTTATTATGAAAAGAAATCGAGATTTTGTCGGATAAACAAGTTTAAATTCCTTGAAAGCATTTTGAATACTTTTGAAAAAATATCTGTAAGTATATATGTGCATGTCGAGTGTGATCATATGCTTGTCGGGTGTAGTCACAATAACTCAAGAAATAATACCTCTATGAAATTTTAATTTTATATACATTATGTGAAGAATTAAAACTAAAGAATTTTTAGATGTGCAATTATTGGAATTTTAAAATTTCCATAGCATTTTCTTTAAAAACAATGATGATGTCCCTCCCATACTAAGAACTAACTACCTAGTCCTGGAGGGAAATTTATAATTTTGTAAATGGTATTGAAATAGTTTATATTAATACAGCTAAATTAAGTCAATTGTAGAAAACTATTATGAATTGTTAATAAAATAAATTAATCAGATGAAACCGGGAATTTGACAAATATCTATAGTAATTATCCCAATATATAAAATGTATGAAAATGTTAACTTGAATGATTTTTCACAAAATATGTTAGTTTATTTGTATTATTAAAATATCTGATAAGTAATTTATGATTTAAAAAATTTAACTTTTATAATTTAAGAATCCAATTTCAAACATGTCGTGAAAGCTAGCTATTAAATATGAAAATGTCTATTATTATAGTATACTATAAATAGACGTTATAGTACACTATAAAAATTTGTTAGTATGCTGTTAAAATAAATAGTATAAGGTAGTAGATTCCAATATGTTTTACCTAAGATTTGACTGCTTTTTTTACCGACTGCAAATTATTTTTCTAAGAAATAATTAAGCTGTTGATTAGAGGATTTAAGAGGGTAATTAAGAAAAAATGCGTTGTTTTTGTGACCGTCACTTAAAAAATGCAATAATCTGCAATATATAACCGAATGAATACCAATCTCAAAGAATTATTTTCCCAGCATTTACTGCTCCTGAAATCGAACGATAGGCATGAAAACGAAACGTTGAGAAAGATGTCCGAGCTTTGTTGGTGGGGAGCAGGCAAGATAAGCGATCTTTGCGTCTCGGTCCTTACAATGACCGGCCATAAATCAGATTCCCAGAACATCCTCTTTTCTTTCCGACATTTGGGGCAATGAAACAGTTGTATTGTAAGAAAACTAGTCTGCCCCTTTGAAGGGGCTGTCGAAGCTGGTGGTCTCACAGAATGTGTCGACGAGTTAACTCGTCTCCGGCCGGCGAACGATGACAATCTTTCAGACGACTTATCTCGTCATAGCCGCTCAACTGGTTAAGATTTGATTTTCACATATATGACAAATATTAGTTCTTTTATAATGATTTTCATCAAACTCTATCATTGATTTGATACTTTCATATATTTTAGTTTTGTCTTCTATCATTTTTTCAATTTTAAGAGTATCCTCTTTTAACACAAATACAAACTTTTTAATTGTATCTGGTCCTCTATAAACAACAGGAGGTTTAAAGTATTCCTTTTCATATTTGATATAATAACAAAATGCATCTGCTACATGTTTTTGATATTTCACAGTATATGATTTAGTTTGATCTTGCTCACAAGTATCAATTTTAGGTAAGAGAGATTCAAAATCAGCATATATAGTATATGGTACTCTCATTTTTCTTTCATGATTTTTAAATTGAATAACTTCATCTTTTTTAGGCATATTAATTGTGACAGCCTCTTTACAGTATTCCTCATGTATCTTTAATCTTTCCTCAGAATAAAAATGATTTAAACATCTATCGCATAAAAATATTTGATTATTATTAATTTGTGATCTGATCAAACTATTCATATTTTTAATCCAACAATAATGATCTTTCATATAAAACAAGTTTACATGTTTTTCTAATTTATTGTTAGTTATTCTAAGTGGATAAATTGAACCATCATAACTATAAACATTTACAGATATATTATTTAGTTTTTCAAATTTCTTAATATTGTCTAATGAAACAGGAAAATCAATTCCTTTAAAATTTAATTCATCTATATATTGCTCATATTTTGACCACTCTTTGAGGATTTTTTTTTACAGGATGAATTGCTGATAATATAGACCACATAAAACATTTATTATCTTTATTTTTTACATTTATTATAGCTTGTTTAGATTTAATATTTTCAGGTAAATCAATGTAACTTGATCCTCTCAAGGGTTGATATTTATTTATTCTCAATTCCAAAAATTTAATTTCTTCAAGACTCCAACCAGATCCTTTTGATATAAAATCATCAGATTCATTTATTAAGTTGTCAATAACATAATCATAAAAAGTATGTAAATCATTAGATTTTAATATAATTTGATTCTCAGTTTTGAATGTAAATTCTTGAATTTCTTCATTTAATTTATACAAACAAAACAATTTAAAATTTACCTTTATTCCATTAAATTCTTTCATAATATGCTTTATTTTTTCTATTACAACCTTTCTTTTCTCTTCTAAAAATTCTAGAGGGATTTTAATATTATTAAAATTATTAATTCTATATGATCTTAATCTAGATTTATAAGCAGTTTCATATTCCTTAATTTCTACATTACCTTCATCTAATGCTTTTTTATGTTTTCGACTTGATATGTGATTTTCTAAATGTTTATAATATATGCCGCAAATAATACATTTTCTTTTTTGTTTTGATCTTTTAATCATTAAGTCTTTCTTTATATGTTCTTCTTCATCTTCATAATATTTACCACATATACGACATTTTCTATCTTCTGTAAATAACTTTTCAAGATTTTCTTCTACTGTAAATACATTTTCTTCAGGAAAGACAGATTTAAAATCATTTTTATCAAATCTTAAACTAAAAGAATCAAAAATATTTTTAATTTTTTTACGTTTTTTAAGTTTATCAATAAATATTTTTTTCTTTTTTTCCAAGTATGCTGACAAATCTAAATTTAATAAATCTACTAAAACAGGTTTATATTCACCTGTTTTTCTGATATATTTAGTTAATAATTTAATTAAATCAACCTTCTTACAACCTTTAGGTTGTTTAATATTCAATAATTTTACTACTTTTCTAAGTTCATTAATAGTCTTTGACTTTAATGTAAACTCCATTTATTAGGAAACATTTTTTGTAATACTTTTTCCTGGAAGATGCTTACTATGATAATTACTTTTCAAATGCCTCTTTTTGTGTGTATATGTATATTGCTTTCCACATTCACATATATTTTTTTTATATTTAATTATGGATTCACAACATTTGCAACGACTTTGGGAATTAATTTTTCCATTTCTATGATATATGTAAAACTCATTTACTGATTTCATAGTCAAACAGTGTATGCACTTTTTTGTAACCTCCATTTATTAGGAAACATTTTTTGTAATACTTTGTAAGAAATCATTCCATATTTTTTCATATTTCTTTTTAACTTTTTGAACTTTTATATTATTTTCAATATTAAAAATATCACAAATCTTTTTCATAAAATAGTAATAGTTAATTGATTTCTCATAATACATAAAATCTAAAAATTTTAAAAACATATCCTCAACTTCTTGAGAAATATTATATCTCCTTCTTAATCGATTAAAATAACAAACTCTACTATTATATATTTGTTTTAAACTTTCGTAATCAATAACATAAAAATATTCTTCTTCTTCTGAATCATAGATTAATTTCATCTTATTATTCATTTATATATGTCCAACTATTAAATTCATCTGGATATCCTAGCCATTTTACAAAATACTTATTTCCTTTCTTTTTTATGATTTTTTCAATTTTATATACATCATCTTTTTTATTATATTTTACCATTTCATTTTCATAAAAAGTTCCTTCAATTTCTTTACTGTTTAAATCTTTTAATCGATAAGTAATTGGATCTGTTTTCAATACTTCAGAAATTATAAAAATCTCTTCAGTGAATGTAGAATCATCTACTTTCCTGAATGTTTTCTTAATTGTAGATATTCTAACACTATCTCCTATCTTAAATTTAGGTTTTTTCATGATCTTTTTAGTATATAAATTTTTATAAACTTGAGATTCATTTTCTCTAGCCTCAACAGGTGTCATTTTCATAGATCTATGATATGAATTGTTATAATTTTTAAGTAATTTAGGTAATACATCAATATATCTTTTAGTATTGTTAACATGCATATATTTTATAATTTTTTCTCTTATACTTCTATTAAATCTCTCAGCTATTACAGATTTTATTTCTTTATTTTTAGTTGTAAACCAATGTATATTATTATCTTTAAATAATTTTTGTGTCTGTTTTCCTGTAAATTCAGTACCTTCATCTGTCAAAATGAATTTTGGTATTCTTTCTTTAAAAACTTGTTTAAAGCCTTGTATAACTTCTTCAGATGTTTTTCTTTTTATAGGAAAAGCCCAAGCATATTTATTAAAAGCATCTATAACCGTTAACAAATAATTAGTTCCATCATTATATTTGCTATAATTTTTTATAAATAACAAATCAGCGTCAAATTGATTATTACTGTTTGGAACATAAACTCTTCTTCTTTTAAATTTACGAATGACAGGTTTATATCTAGTATATACATCTTGTTCATGTAAAAATCCTTCAACATTAGGTAACCCTGTTTTTCTTTTCAATTCATTAATTCCACAATAACCTGTTTCTGGATTATAATAGATCTCTTTTAAATTCCTAAAACAGTATTCTTTTTACTTCCACAAATAGTACAGATACCTTTACCAACAGGTTTATTATTTTTAGAAGTAGTTTTATGATAATTTTTAGTTGGGGTTTTATCTTTACACTTGACACAATATATAGAAAGACCTAATCCAAAAGTTTTTTTAACTTTAATAATAGGTTTAATAATTCCTCTAGCTAATCTTTCTTGAATTGTTGGATCTTGTATATCATTTAAATCATCTATTAATTTTTGATCAGCAACATGTCTCAGTTTTGTATCTTTTGTTTTATTATATTCAATATCATGTTTTTTACATGCTTTATCAACTCTGTTTATTCCTGGATCACCTCTTTTTAATCTTTTTTCTAATTTTGTATTTGGACCACAATATTGATATCCTGGTAAATGCATTTCTGGAAGATTTATTTTATCTTGTATCCATCCAACAATATCACCACCTTTCTTTTTACAAACCATTTATTTATTTAGAAATTTATATCCATTCAATTGCATTTGTTTTACGTATTTTTCAACTGGATTAAATTTTAAACTTTTTATGAAATCCTTTTCTCGCATATAAATTTCTTCTTCTGTCATATCCTTAGCTTTAAACGAATTAATGAGTTCTTTATAAAAATTATAACAATGTCTATATTCTTCTTTCCTTTCTGCTATTTTTAATGTAAGATCAATAGCTTCTACTATACCAACTGATAAACTTAAAAAAGCAAGCGGTAGAAAGGCAATAGCTGATAAACCTGTTCCACTTAGAATAACCTTACTTACTGATAATGAAATACTTATCTTTTGATACAAATTTCTACTCTTTCTGTAAACATATAATCTTTTTTCTAAATATACATCCATTTATATAGGATTAAATTTTTTCCTGTATCTCTTTTCAGGATTCACTAAATCTAACATAAAAAAATCATATTTTTCTTGAACACTTTTATTATACTTTTGTTTGAATTCTTCGGTACTTAATATACCATCTATCTCTCTTATAATCTGTTGAATTTATTTCTGTTGTAGATTGAAAAATATATCGTAATTACAGTTCCTTCTTATATTGATAGGTGTTAAAAAATATGACTGAGTTAAATAAATAAAGGATGCGTTTTTCTTTCTACCTCTGATAAATAATTCTTCGATGTTTTTTTTATCTTTCTCAATCACACAATCATCAAAAATAACTAAATTCTTTAATGTAGGATTTATATCATCTACATTAATAAAATTTTGATCTGAAGAAAATAATACTTTTTTTTTTAATTTATCATATAATTTTAATAATCTTTTCTTATTCTTTATATTCTTACATTTCAAAATATCTTCTCTTTCTATATCTTCAAACAATGTATACATTTCTTGTAATTTAGAATATTTAGGTTCGTATAAATCTTTTGCAAATATATATAATGTATCAAAAAATAATAAATCATAAATCAAATTTAACAGTAAATTTGTTTTACCTGAACCTGAAGATCCTACTATAAGCAATCTAAATGGATGTTTAGGTAACAAAGGATGTTGTTTAGGATCAGGTAATTCTTCTGGTTCCGTGTAATCTTTAATTTTTATCATAATTTACTAGCAGTAAAAATAAAATTTACTAGCAGTAAAAATAAAATTAGCTGCAGAAAAAAATTATTTTATATAAATGGGTAAAAAAGGACGAAAGCTTATAAAACAAATAAGAAATAAGAATAGTCAAGAAGTCATCTGTGTAATCATAACAGTAAAATTAGCTGCAGTAAAAAAATTAATATTATATAAATGAACTTAGAAAAAGAACGGAAACACAAGTTTTTAAAACAAATAAAAGATTCAATTAAAATAGTAAAAATAGAAAAAGAAATAAGAAAGAATAATGAAGATCAACTAAAAGAAAAAATAGGTATTCAAAAGACCTTAGAAGAATTTCATAAACCAATCACTCAAGAAATTGAAAAATATGAAAAATCAAACAAAGAAGTTGTGAAAAGTATTCAAAATGTTGTAGAAAATATTTCATTTCCATCTATAGAAGAGCCTATTGAAGCTGTGAAAGAATTAGTATCTTATACTTATGATATCGATCAAAATTTAAATTTAAAATATTTAAAAGAGGAAAAATTATACAGACCGTCAGTATTTTTAAACGATCAAGAAAAATTAGAGGAGATGTATGGAAGAGCTAAACAGTTAAAAGAAGGATTATCTAAGAAAAGAGGCAACTTAAAAAGTACAATTTCTAGAGCTAAAAATTTTTCAGAGGAGGAATTAAACCAGAAAAAGAATGATATAAAAGAAATTAAAAATAAAGAAAATATGTTGCAAAATTATATGCATAGATTAAATATGATTCGAAGTAGTAAAGAAATGAAGGTGGGTAAAGGATTGAATGTATTATCGAATTTACAGAAAAAATATGTAACGGAAGTAAATCAAAGAAATTGTATAATCAAGTAACTTTAATGTTAGATATGTTATTAAAAAATAAAGAAATGACTTATAATGATGTACAACGATATCATAAACAATTTCTCTGTTAATAAATGATAAAATATAAAGTTTATTTGAGTGAAGGTCAGAAAAATAAACTTAAATCAGCTTTTAAAAATAAAGTAGAAGTAACATTACAAATAGATAAATCTAAAACTCCGAATCATGAGATGTATTTAACTAAAACTCAAATTAATCATATTAATGATAAAAAAAGAATTACAATCAGTAAAACTCAATTAGATAAAAATGGAGGATTTTTACCATTTCTAGCGGCACTTATACCCTCTTTATTAACCGCTGCTAAAATTGCAGTTCCAGCATTAGCATCAGGTACTTTATATGGATTAGCTAGTTCAGCTACACAAAAAAAGATGAAAGGATCTGGGAAAAAAAAAACTTGGAAAGGGAATATATCAACAGTGGGAATCAGTGACAAAATAATTAAAGAAAATATGAAAAATGAAAAAGGATTTAGAGGTGTGTTTACCTCCGATTTATTACCTAAAACAATAGGAAAATTTGAAAATGGAATCATTAATTTAGATGTATCAACAGGTCCCGGAACTCATTGGGTTTGTTATTATAATGATCCTAAATATAAATATGTGGAATATTTTGATCCGTTTGGTGAATATGACAATATGAAGAAGGACTATATTCCTAAAAATATTAAATCATTTCTTGTTACATCCAATAAAAAAATAGGTTATAATGATAGTTTTTTACAGAAACCTTCATCTGTGAAATGTGGTATAATTTGTATGAAATATATAAGAGAAAGGAATAAAGGTATATCACCTAAAAATGTTCTCAAATCATTTCCTACACAAAAACCTAGTGACTATAATGAAAATTTTGTTATGTATAAATGATAATATTAAAATCAGAAGGTCATGAGAGATCAGAGGAATTTTCTGTAAATTTTATTACACCTCTTAAAATAAAAAAATTAGCTTTACACTCATTCTCTATGGAAGTTTCCTGGTTTAATATAAGTAAGAATTATGGAAATAACATATTTAGATTGTATACATTAGGCACAGATATAACAATTACTATCTCAAATGGTAATTATACTATAAGAGGATTAAATGAGTATATGATGAAAATATTCGGTGAGGATCCACCTGTCAAATTTGGTATTATTGAAGCAAGACAAAGAATATCTATTAAACTGAAAAATGGTTGGGTAATTGATTTTACAAAAAGTAACTTTCATAAAATTATAGGCTTTTTAAATCCTACATATGGAAGTTATGATGAAGAAACAGAGGTTGAAGGTGAACATATTTCTGATATATCTAATGGAAATGATAATATTTATATTCACTGTGATGTTGTAAAAGGATCTTTAATAAATCAATATAATTCAGAAGTTATATATTCTTTCACTAATAAAAACCCCCCAGGTAGTATAATTTCAAAAGAATTTAATAATTGGATATATTTTCCTGTTAAAGTGGATCCTGTTGAAAGAATAAAAATGAGGATTACTAATCAAAAAGGTGAATTAATAGATTTAAATAAAGGAGCTGTAGAATTTAATTTTATTTCTTCTTAAATAAATGAATAGATTATATAGAAAAGGTAAAAAAATACAAGGATTTTTAAAGGTTTTATTGAAACCTAAGAATATATTAAATGAAATATTTTCTATGAAAAAGAAAGGAGGTGGTTTAAAAATTCTTCCTAAATAAATGATTTATGATTTAAGTGATACTCGTTATTATTATAATGATCACATTAAAAGTTATGAATTAAGAGAAATTCATCCAAAAGAACATAGTTCAGATGAGAATGCTACCTATGTTTTTCATATTAATGATACTAAAGCAAAAATTTTATATTCTAGAGGATATCTTGAACTAAAATTAAAAATTACAAAAAATGATAAATCATCCATTGGAAACGAAAATGTGAGTCTGGTAAATGGCGGAGGTTTTATCAAAACTTTAAAAGTACATATAGGAGATACTGAAATTGAATCAAATACACAGTCAAATTTTTCAATCATGAATCATGTTTTAAGATTAATTCATTATACTCCTGATTATGTAACATCACAAGCTCAAAATGAATTTTTTTATCTAGATACATCTGATTCAGCTGACCGTAATGAGTTCAAATATGATGGTACTTTAGAAGATACTACTAAAATAACTGAATTTTTTAATAATTTGAAAATGAATAAAGATTATAACAAAGGATTGGTAAAGAGATGGGAACTAACGAAAGATAGCAATATCATTAAAATATGGATACCTTTAAAAGATATAATCGATTTCTTTAGAGAATATGAAAAGATAATTTCACGTTTTGAAGTGAAAATAGAAATTCAAAGAAATGAAAATAAAAATATGATATATACTAATATAAGAAACGAAAATTATAAGGTAGTAGTTGAAGGTTTAACCTTACATTTACCTTATATAGAATTAAAAAATTCTGCAGAAAGTTTGTTTCTGGAATTATATCTATCTGATAAAGATAGATCTGAAAAGATATAGAGGTAAATTGGGATCGATATAGATTTAAGATGGTAGGCCCCTATAGAAGCAACAGTGGATCTGTGACAGCAACTACAGCGTCAGATGAAGTTTTAAGTGTCTATGTTATTCCTCAATATGTTGAAAGAGATAGTAATTATGAAAAAAATAATATGATATTTGATAATATAGATATGGCAGGATCCTGGTTGATGATTAATAATAAACAAGTTCCTCTTATGCGTTATAAAACAAATTTTGCCAATAAAGATTATAGTAGAGTGTATGAAGCTCTTTTACGTGAAGGATTTTACGATAATAATACAGAAACAGGACCTTTGATAAATAAGGAGAATTTTGGTAAACTGTATCCTATTTTTCCTTTTGACTCATCAAATCATGAAAACTATACCGATTTAAATAATTTAGATATTGAATTTAATTGGATAACGAATAGTCAAAAGGAATATAAGTTTTATTTTATTTTTAAAGAAAGAAAGAGATGTTTTATAAATTTAACAAGAAAGATCAATCATGCTTAAAGCATTGATTATGAAACACTTTAAAACTTCAATGCAATTTTATTTAAACATGTCTAAAATGCAATACATTCCTCGGTAATATTTTAAAACTTATCACAATACTACATTAATTTATTATATTTGAAACCTTAAACATCGAAAAAAATTCATCGAAAAAAATTAACTTCATTCAAATGACGGCATTAAAGTATAAATTGCCTGGTTTAAACATCTCTAAAATGTGATACATTCCTCGGTAATAATTTTAGAATTATCATAATACTACGATAATTTATTATATTTGAAAACTTCATCGAAAACAACTGAAATTGATTCAAATGACGTCATAAAAAAATAACACGCCTGGCTCTCTCTATAAAAGAAATATTTCATTCATAAATAATTCCCCCATTCATGTCATTCATCAGAATACTATAATAATTTATTTTATTTAAAAATTAAGACCATGGAGCTACAAAAAAGTTAACTCTATGCTTAAAACTTCATCGAAAAATATCGTCCTTCTCTTTCTACAATCAATGAATACTTCATTCATATCAGCTAAGCAGACTCCATGGACTAAATGATTTTGTGTTAAAGAATTACAGCGATTCTAATACAACTCATTCTACATATTTTGCTGTTTACATTTTGCATAGGTGAAAAATAGGCTTAATAGTAGAAATAATCATATTTGATGAGCATTTAAACTGAAATATATTGTCATTGCGTTGTTTCAGTATGTAGATGCACAGAATTTAGGCAGAAATAAAGTAGTTTTAGGATGGATACAACACTCAATATGAATTAAAAAGAACTTTAAAAATCACGATTTTGACACAAGATGGATGCCATATATCATTTTGAAGTGGGTCATGTGATCGTGTCATAACATGGACACGTGATCGCTTCATATAAAAGGTGTTATTATTATTTTAATTTTTATTTAAAAAACTACTGAATATATTTCGCTGAATTTTTTTTTATATATTTTATGGAACAATTTGAATACTGCCTAAAATTTTCGAAGCAATTTGTGAATTTTAAATCCGCTTAAAAAATGCTTGAAAAATTAGGTCCCATAGGGTTCAATGTATTCCATTTTTTCAACCCGGGTTCAATCCAAAACTAATTGGGTGATATTATTCATTTATATTCCCATAGGTCCTATAGACCGTCTGAACAACATACTAAAATTTCATTTTGATTAAGCCATTTTTACGGCAGTTATCGTGCTAACGGACAGACAGACAGACAGACAGACAGACAGACAGACAGACAGAATGAACAAAGTCATAAACACTTTTCAACTTTGTTGTAAAGTGTTAAAAAATAAAACTATAACAATGGTTAAGAGTTTAAAATCTTAAAATTAAATAAATGAGTGCTTATTATCCACCTTATGATGATCAAATGAAAGAAGGACCTATTGGACCTCCTGGTATAGGTCTTAAATTAATGAATGATGGAAATTATGATATGGAAAATAGAATTTTAAAAAATTGTGAAAATCCTATAGAAGATTTAGATTTAACCACTAAAAGTTTTGTTTTGAATAAAATAGAGAATAATCATCATGAATTGAGAGATCTTATAAAAACTAAATATGATGAGGGTTTTTTAGCCTTTACTGAAGAAACAGGCAAGAGAATAAAAGAATTAAATGATACAACTTTACATTCTTTAGAAGGAAAAGCTTTTGATGCAAAAGGAAAAAGAATAGGAAATGTTGCAGATCCTAAAGATGAAAAAAATGTTGTGAATAAAAGATATTTTGAAAAAAATTCGTTAATATTACAGAATGATAAATTTGATGCAAAAAATAAAATAATTACGAATGTTTTTGAACCTGAAAATGATAACGTTGCTGTCAATAAAATATATTTAGACTATAGAGATATCTGGATTACCGTAGATGATCTTATTTTTATAGATGAAAAATTTACAAAAGTAAATTTCAATATGATGAGTTCTAAATTACTGACCCCAGAGTTGCGATTAACTACAGATATGTATATGAAAATATCTATATATATAGCTATATATGTAGAAAATATATATATATATATATATGATAAAAGTTCACTGATATCTCTAGAAATCAATGGTAAGGAAATTTTAAATGCTAATACAAATACAGTAACATGTTTTGCTTACGGTAAACGTGATGATATCATTACATTATGGATAAAATCTGATGGTAACGCTTTAAAACCTTATATGCATATTGAAAAAATTTCATTCTAATAAATGGATATTGATTGGAATGAATTTTCTAGAAATAATTTATCTGAAGATGTAATTAGAAATCTTAAAGATCATGTAAATTGGGATTTAGTTTTACAATATTCAACACTGTCTGAATCTTTTATTGAAGAATTTGCTCAACCTGATGATTGGCCTAAAATTTCTAGATATCAAAAATTATCAGAAGATTTTATAGAAAAATGTAAAGATAAAGTAGATTGGGTAAACATATCTCAATATCAAACTTTAAGTAACGAATTTATCGTAAAATTTTCTGATAATTTAGATTTATATAAAGTATCAATGTTTCAAAAACTTACAGAAGATACTATGAGAGAATTAAAAGATGATTTAAATTGGTTGTATATAACTAGATATCAAACATTTAGTGAAAATTTTATAGAAGAATTTATGCATAAATTAGATTTTTGTTATTTGATTAAATATAAATTTGAGCTATTACCTGATCACTTTTTTAATGTTTATTGGAAAAAAGTACAAGCAATACAGATGAGTGAATTAAATAAAAAGTTTGGTCATCACGAAATAGAACCTTACCAAGAGAAAATTATTGAAGAGATATATGAAGTTAAATCAGTCTTGAGAGAGTGTGTTTATATTTTGAGACAATTAACTAATGATAAATAATAAAAATGTTTCTATATAAATGGATGTTACATATAATAATGGTATGGAAAAAAAACTATGTCTTTCTTAAATATAGAGAATCCTACTGAAGTGAAATCTATTTTTATATTATATTGTGATACATCTCTTGAAGGAATAGAAAATTTAACTAATTTAAAAGAATTATATTGTGAGGGATATAAATTAACATCTCTTGATGAAATAAAAAATTTAATAAATTTAGAAACATTAGATTGTAAAGATAATAGATTAAAATCTCTTGATGGAATAGAAAATTTAACGAATTTAAAAGTATTAAAATGTAGAGGAAATAAATTAACATCTCTTGAAGGAATAGAAAATTTAACGAATTTAGAAACATTAAATTGTAATAAAAATAAATTAACATCTCTTGAAGGTATAGAAAATTTAACGAATTTAAAAGTATTAGATTGTGAGGGAAATAAATTAAAATCTCTTGAAGGAATAGAAAATTTAACTAATTTAAAAGAATTAAGTTGTAATGATAATAGATTAACTTCACTTGAAGGAATAGAAAACTTAACTAATTTAGAAATACTATCTTGTAGTGAAAACGATATTACATCTCTTGAAGGAATAAAAAATTTAACTAATTTAAAAGAATTATATTGTGTAGATAATAGATTAACTTCACTTGAAGGAATAAAAAATTTAATAAATTTAGAAATACTATCTTGTAGTGAAAACGATATTACATCTCTTGAAGGAATAAAAAATTTAACTAATTTAAAAAAATTATATTGTAGAGAAAACGATATTACATCTCTAACTGAATTAATATTTTTGCCTAGAATAAATGAAATACGGTATGATGAAGATAAAATACCCCTGATGTTAAGAGGATTTAGAAATAATGTAGGATTTCCATATCGCAAGATAGGACAACAGTCTTAAAAAAACTCAGTCCATAAATATTTCTATAAAACACGTCCGTAATTTTCGGACGCGATATTTCTTCTTTCGACTTTGATTTGGTCCCTTGATGATTTTTATAATTCTTTTTTTTTTTAATTTTGTTTAGTTAGAAATCTTCAAAAGATTTTTTTTTTCACGACTTTCATATAAATCCTTTCACCGTAATTTACCTATGTATGGGGGGACTAACGGTCCCCTCATAACTCTCAAAATAAGGTAGCCCCATAATGGGGCAGCCTATCTCTTTTTTTCACGCATTTATCTAAAATTTGGTCTAAATGTAAAAAAGGCTTTATTTAGATATAAAATCATGTTTTTAATATTAAAATGGATCGATACCTTTTTTTATATATAAAAAAGATAAAAATAAGCTATAAAATATAGTTTTTAGTATTAAAAATATAGGTGTGCTCGTAAGGTGGTTTAGATACTACTTATATATATATATTTATATATATATATATGTATATATATTTATATATATATATATATATATATACATTATAAAACTTGAAAAATTTATTTTCAATTTTAGTGAACAGATTAAAAAGCTAAATGCAAAAAATAATTTATAATACAACTTGTAAAGCGCTATGCTGCAATATTTACATGTGTATTCCTATAAAAATTCCCAAAAAGGACAAGTAGCAATGTACTCGTTCAGATTCTAGATGTGTGACAGAAGTACCGGCCGGGGGGAGTTGCGACCCCCAGCACTCCGATTAAAGCTTTTTCCGCCATGGCAAACGCTCCCGGTAACCGATACTCCCTACACGATTTCCTTCATGACCCTTTATACTTCCGTAAAAATTACACACATATACAATTTTAATAACATGTAAAAAGCTAAAAGTTTACTTTTCCACGCTAAAACTATCCATGAATCATGTTGTAAAAATATAACAATTAATTTAAAATACAAAATATTCAAGAGTATTAAAATCCCAGTCTGAGAGGATCAAAACTAATGTTTGAAATACAATCAGAGTGTCTGTATTTTTAAATATGGACTCAAGACCTATTGGCTACTCCATCGCCATATATATACTAATGTTTGAAATCATTTAACTCATGGTCAATTATTACTGTAAAAACTATATATTCAAGACTATTGAAATCCATGTTATTATTATGAAAATCCTTTTCTGGATACCAAAACCTATTGGCTTCTTTATCACCATAAAAATCCTAATGTTTGAATTTACTGCACTTGTGATAGTTTAATGCTCAAAAATCGATATATTCAAGTCCAAAGACATTCCAGACAGAGAGTTATTTTTAAATATTGGATACAAGACATTTAAACATTATAATAACCTTATAAATATATAGACACATAAATACGCCATAGTCCAAACTCTACGCAATACACCTTCCCGTGGAACAACACATAACTTGTTGACTTTATACCACTTTCACATATTACTAAAGTAAATATTTAAAAGTTCGTCCGATATTTCAGAAAAACCTTTATAATCACGAACTTGCAATCTTGATAACGCCTATAATGTATCCACACAATATAGCCCCAGCTATAAAATACCGGAGTATAGCCATATTGAGCTATCTGATTTATGATCCTCAATTTCGCATAATAAACACGTCACCCTCTGCGTATTTCAATTCCCGCCATTAGGCGATATCCGAAAAGTCTTTTTTTGTTATTATATATATATATATATATATATATATATAATGTCAAAAATATTTTACGATCAAAAACATAGTGCGGTAATTGCAGGAGGGAGTCGACCTTGATTGAAACAAGTAGGATTAAAGAATGCTAAAAAACTTTTTCCTGCGGTGGTCAAACTAAAGTATGAAACGTAAAAAATTAACTAGCTTGATGTTTACATTTGTGACCTTTAAACTTCCAAAGTAGGGTAAATGCCCCTCTTGCGCTCCCCTATGGACGCCCATGGCAAAGCGCAAATAGAATTTTTCTAGGGGGTGGAAACTATGTGATGATACCTACAATATCGACTAGCTTGAAATCTACATTTGTGATCTTGAATGTCCTAGGAGAGAACAAGTGCACCCCATGCCCTCTCCAAGGGCTCCCAGAGCTTTTTTCATGGTGACAAACTGAAGATTGAGGCGTTCAATATCGATTAGCTAAAAAATCTAATGAGTCATCTATGGGAGGCCAAGTGTTCTACTTGCCCTCCACTATGGGCGCCCATGTAACATTTTCCAATAGGGCAAAATCAAGGATGAGGAATTCAATATCTACTAGCATGAACACTACATTTACAACCTCAAACGTACACAGTAGGGCAAGTTTGAGATTGCGTTTCCTTATGGGCGCCCATGGCAAGGACACCCATAGAACTAATTCCATCGGCGACAAACTCAAGGATAAGGCGTTCCATATCGACTAAATTGAGACCTGCATATCTAACCTTGAACGTCTATGGGACTGCAAGTGTCATCCTTTCCTTCCACTACGGGCGCTCATGTATTATTTTCCAGGAGGGAACTCAAGGATGACGCATTCAATATCGACTAGCTGATAACCTACATTTGTAACCTTGAATATCCTGTTGAGATTAAGTGCTCCCTTGTCGTGCTCTATGGGCTCCCTGCTTATACCATTGCCCTTAGGATAGAACCTAATGGAGCCGAAGTTTCGATTTCCTCAGGGGTGGTAAACAGTCTTTCCAGACCCTCCAAATGTCTCTGTGACATATTTAAACATTGCACACTTGCCATGGGCGGCCATGGGGGATGTTGAAAGTCACGAATATCAAACTAGTGAATACTGTACGTCTCGTCCTTGAGATTGTCCCCGCTACGATAAGCCCAATAGTATACCAATTCAGAAAGCTTCTCTCACATCACAGGCCAAACGTCGTTTTATCGCTAATTCTGGTACACTATTTTTGCAACTCCTGCAAAAGCGGAGAGAAAGACGATTGTTTTTAATTCGCGATATTGTTCATGAAGACAGATTAGATACATTTGTTTCCCATTATTTAAATCATGTTTTATGTACATTTGGTTCTAAAGTAATACTATAAAAATACATGTATTTAAGACCTTTTTGTACTGCACACAGATTGTTTGCAATGAGTGTAAGAAATGTTCCACCCACATACATAATTTACTATTTGAATAAAACGTTTATAAGCGAGATTTTGGAGTAAATATATGTGATATGTGTAGGATCCGTATGTTGTTCAATACTTATATAGTACAACAATCAGTGACGAAAATTGAAGATTATTTGAAAGAAAGGAATATTTGTCATTTTAAAAATGCAAAATTTGTGACATTTTAAGAAAATTTGCTTGACATTTTCGGTTTGTGGGAGCAATAAATGTTACTTTTCAGACATACCTAGAATAATCATCGTTTTTGAAGGTGGACTTTTCAAGGTTTTCGGAACCCTTGGGATTCCGCGACGTGCTAGTTTCATGCAAATTGCCTTAAATTTAAAAACGTGTAAAATTTTGATGCATAATTTGGACAAATGGGGATATTTCTTATTTTGGGGTTCTACCATCAAATTAAATTTCGAAAGGGTTTCGTAAGAAAATAAATTTGAAAAACACTGATATAATGTATAGGAAAAGTATTATGACGAGGTTGAAAACTCAAATTCTACTTAGTGTTTTCGACGATAGAGCTTGTTTCAAACATTCCTGAAATTGAATCGAATGCTTTTAAAGTGATATCTGTGTGTGTGTGTGCATGTTTATTAATGTATGTAGTATGTGCATGTATATTAGTGTGTGTATGTGTATTAGTGTGTGTGTATGTGTATTAGTGTGTGTGTATGTATATTAGTGTGTGCGTCCTTGAGTCAGTGGATGCAATATCTAACGAACGGATGAAACGTTTCAAACAAAAAAAATCGATTAATACAATCAGTGAATACTGAAAGTCTATTGATTTTATAAGCAATAGAATATTTGGAAACTAGCTCCAATCTTTCAAATGAAATTTTGAAAAAAAAATCATAAAAAATCATAACCTTTAATATTGTTACATGAAATATCATTTTTTATTTAATTTTTTATAAGAAAATGAATAACATAAACTTTGGGATAATAGCATGAACCGTTCTTTATATTGTACGTTTTTCAAATAAATTTTAAAAAATACATGAAATTAAAACAGTGCTAACTACCGTAATATGTTTCCATTCCATGTACAATATTATGTGACAACGGTGTTAGCAACATTCTGGTAGGTTTTATTCACGAGACACTGTTTCACAATAGTTTTGAAATTTAACATCAATTCGTCAAATGTAATTTATTAGTTTGTCTGTCTGTCTGTCTGTAATGCTTGTCGGATAAATTAAGAAAATATCGTCAACTTGACATTTTATTTTAAATGTTTCCAAATTGGCAAAAATGACACTAAAATTAATAAAAATGATGTCAAATTGATGAATAGTCAATATCTTGGAAAATGAAGTTAAATTTATTTGATAATTCCTGTCCCTTTGGGGAAATTAATATTCTTGATTTAAGATATGTTGATTTCGCGGTTATAATCGTTTCAAATACAATATTTGCACAAAATAAAAGTTAATTCGGTTAAGCTGTGAAGGACTCAAACTTATTGATTGGTAAAGTCCTTTTGACACTCCCACCCATTTTATTCGCCCTCGAGAGAGAGAAACAAATATATTAAGCTCCGTTAGATTCTGTCCCGTTGTCGATACTATAAGCATGGGCGCCCATAGCACTTTTTTTGAAGTTAAACGCAATTTGTACAATATCGACTACCTTGATCCCCACATATGGGATCTTCAATGTCCAGGGGAGCGGAAGTGCCTTCTTTCCCTCCCCTATGGGCACTCATTGAAAAAACTCCCTGCTTATACTATTAACCTCAGGACAGAATCTAACGGAGTTGAGTTTCGATTTCCCCACCCAGGGATGAAAAAATAGAGTATTTCCAGACCCCACAAAAGTTTCTGTGAAGTCTAAAGCTTTACACACTTATAGCCACTCTGGCCATTCAAATAGCTGCTGTAAGCCCTCTGGGTCAGTCGAGTGATTTGGGTCTGCAACACTTATAGCCACAGAATACTATATTAGTCTGTGCTTATAGCCATCTCTCCCGGCTACTCAAACAGCTGCTGTAAGCCCTATAGGGCTAGTCAAATGGTCTGGGTCTTCAACACTTATAGCCATGAGTGCCCATAGGGGCGTTCAAAGTCACAAATGTAGGTATCAAGCTAGTCAATATTGTACTTCTCATCCATGAGTTTACCCTCTGGAAAATGTTCTATGGGCGCCCATAGGGGAGCGCGGGGGCACTTTCGCTCCCTCGAACGTTCGAGGTCAGAAATGTAGGTAAAGTTAATAGATATTAACCTCCTATCCTTGAGTCTGGCTATCTCAGGAATAAGTTTTATGGGCGCCTTTGAATCCTACTCGTTCGAAACAAGGTCGACCTCTCCTGCAGTTACCACACTATTTTGATCGTACTATATTTTGACACACACACAACCACACTCTTTCTCTCTCGAATGATGTACATAATTCTAATTTTTTCATAATGTGGCTACATATAGAATTTCGTGGCTGTACGTACTCTCTCTAATTTTAAATCTCTAATTTCGAATAATGTTTTAATCCCATTTATTACAAAATATTCCACCTGTTTCTAATTTTCTACAGAATGCATCTACATATAAATTGCCATAGTGATACGTGCATTCGCACCCCACAGATACACACACACACACTGATGGAAATACTTCCCAAAATGTTCGAAATGTGTTCATGATGTCTTTAAGTGTATTTTTTCGTCTAAATGTCGTGATTATCCGTGAACTTCCTCTATACAATAGCATTAGAAAATAATAACATGATTCTTTAATTGAGTCAATACTGAATTAATTTAATTCTAATCTATTAGATAATGCATTTAAAAAGTGTCTATATTTCTTAATTGTAAGTTATATATCGGCTTCTTTAATCTAATCAGTATTGAAATAATTTAATTCCAATCTAAGAGGCAATCCATTTAAAACGTGTCTCTATTGCTAAATTGTAAATTATACATATATCCTATAAAAAGATAAACCAAATTGCGAGAGTTCTTTCTCTTGATATGGCTGCTATAGTAACCTTGAGAGAGAGAGAGCACTCCTTCGCGTATCACGCTGGCGATAAAACGAAGTTTGGCGTCTGATTTGAAAAAAGGCTTTCTGGTTTAGTATACTTTTGGGCCTTCCGCGTCCCCGCTGGGAAAAGTTCTATTGACGTCCTTGACATGGGCGTCCAGAGACGTAAGGGAAAATAAGGGAGCACATATCTTTCGGTAAACATTCAAGGTCACAAATGTAGGTGTCAAACTAGTAGATATTGTACGTCTCATCTTTGAGTACACTCTTAGAAAAAGCGTTATGGACACCCTCGCCATGGTAACCCATAAAAATTTTGAAAGCCACAAACGTAGGTATCAAGCTAATCAATATTGTACGTCTTGTCCTTGAGTTTGTCTTCGTTTTAATAAGTTCTATGGACACCTTTGCCGTGGGCGCCCATAAAGGAGAGCAAGGGGACGCTTGCCCTCCCTTGGACGTTCAAGGTCCCAAAGAATGTATCAAGCTAGTCGATATTATACGTCTCATCCTTGAGTTTGAGCTTTCCCCTTTGAAAAAATTCTATGTGTGCCCTTGCCATAGACCCCCATAGAGGAGCTGGAGGGGCACTTGCTCTTCGGTGGACGGTCAAGGTCACAAATGGAGGTATCAAGCTTGTACATAATTGTGTCTCATCCTTGAGTTTGGCCATCCTAGGAAAAAGTTTTATGTTCGCCCTTGAATCCTGCTCCTTCGAAACAAGGTCGACCCCTTCCTACAGTTACAACACTATATTTTGATCGCACTATATTTTTGACGCGCACACACACACACACACACACTCTCTATTATTCGTGTTCTAATCGCGTTAATTATAAAATGTTATACCTAATTCAGATTTTCTTTTTCAGAATGCATCTACATATAGAATTTCTTGGCTATACGTACTCTCTCTCTCTCTCTCTCTCTGTCTCTCTTTTGTAAAATTTCTAATTTTGAATAATCTGAGTTTTAATCACATTGATTTCAAAATATTCTACCATTCTGTAGAAAATTAGAAACAGTTAATTAAAACACTAATAATTCGAAATTAGGTATTATAAGAGAGAGAGAGTACGTACAGCCATGAAATTCTATATGCATATTCATTCTGTAAAAAAGTGGAATTAGGTAGAACATTTTGTAATTAACGTGATTAGAACTCGGATGAGAGAAATAATTTTAAAATATAGTGTTGTAATTGCAGGAGGGGGTCCACCTTGTTCAAAAGGAGTGGGATTCAAGGGCGTTCATAAAACTTTTCCTGGAATGTCGAAGTTCAAGGATGAGAGGTAAATATATCTAGTATCTTGATACCTAAATTTGAGACCTTGAACGTCCACGGGAGGACAAGTGCCACTCGCGCTCCCCTATGGGGCCCCATGGCAAAAGTTCCTATAGAACTTTTTCAGGGAGTAAACTGAAGGGTGAGACGTACAATATCGACTAGCTTGATACCTACCTTTGAACATCCACGGTTCCCCCTCACGCTCCCCTATGAGCGCCCATAGGGGACAATAACATTTATCAATATTAATACAATAATATTAACAATACTCGAATATAGATATCAATGTAATCAATACTGTAAGTCACATCCTTGTGTTTTTTCCGCTGGTAAAATACTTATTGGAGCCATCACCATGGGTGCCAGTAAGGGAGCGCAAGGGGCTACTTGCCCTACTGTGAACGTTCAAGGTCACAAATGTAGGTATCATATTAGCAGATACTGTTCTACTTATCCTTCAGTATACCCTCCTTGGAAAAATTTCTATTGACGCCTTTGCCATGGGAGCCCATACGAGATGTTGATAATAAGATGTTGCCCACAGGCTGTCAAGCAAGTCGATATTATCGCCCTTGAATATGCCCCCGCTGGAATAAGTTCTATAAGCGCTCTTGCCATAGGCGCATATAGGGAATCTTGAGGGGTAACTTGCTATGCCATCGACGTTCAAGTTCACAGATGTAGATGTCAAGCTAGTCGATGTTGTATATCTCATCCTTCAGATTCCCGCCTGTAAAAGTTATATGGGTGCTCTTGCTATGGGCGCCCATAGCAAAGGTGGCCACAGGACTTATTAAAGCGGGGCGAACTCAAGGACGAAACGTACAATATCGATTACCTTGATGCCTACGTTTGTGGCTTTCAAAAATTTTATGGGCTCCCATGGCAAGGACGTCCATAGAGTTTCTTCCACGAGCATACACAAGGATGAGACGCACAATATCTACTAGCTTGACACCTACATATGGAACCTTGATGTTCACGG
This sequence comes from Amaurobius ferox, assembly GCA_951213105.1. NCBI lineage: Eukaryota > Metazoa > Arthropoda > Arachnida > Araneae > Amaurobiidae > Amaurobius > Amaurobius ferox. The sequence continues at coordinate 103,935,825 of OX578146.1, forward strand.
GACGGCAAGTGCTCCCTTATGCTCCCCTATGTCAATAGAACTTTTTCCAGCGGGGACAATCTCGCGGACGAGACGTGCAGAACGTATTCATTAGTTTGATATTCGTGATGTTCAACATTCCTATGGGCGCCCATGGCAAGTGTTGTTGTTGAGACCCAGACCGTCCGATCTACCAGAAAGGTGTAAGATATCTGTTTGGGCGGTCGGGAAGTGCCGTCCAATTTAAACCTGAACCCAGTGGAGGAGGCATCTACAGGGACCGTACCCCTACCACCAACCTCTCGGAAGGACTTACAGACGCACATGTTTAACGTGAACATGGCGGCAGTTTTGGCAGTGGCAGGAATCGAACCCCGGGCCTACTGAGTGCAATCAATTTCCGCGCGCTAACCACTGGATTGTCGTGCCCCACCCCATGGCAAATGTGCAATGTTTCAGCCTTTTATGTCACAGAGAGTTTGGGAGGGTTTGGAAAGACTGTTTACTACCCCTGAGGAAATCGAAACTTTGGTTCCGTTAGGTTCTGTCCTGAGGGCAATAGTATATAAGCTGAGATCCCATAAGATGGGAGCCCGTAGAGGACTGCAAGAGATCACTTAAGCTGAACTGGATATTCAAGGTTACAAATGTAGGTTACAAGCTAGCGATATTGAAGGCTTCATCCTTAAGTTCCCTCCTGGAAAATGTTACATGGACGCCAATAATGGAGGGAAAGGATGACACTTGCCGTCCCATAAACGTCCAAGGTTAGATATGCAAGTCTGAATCTAGTCGATATTGAACGCCTCATCCTTGAGTTTATCGCCGATGAATTTAGTTCTACGTGTGTCCTTGCTATGGGCGCCCATAAGAGAACGCTTGGTGGAACTTACCATAACGTGTACATTTAAAGATATAAATGTAGATTACAAGCAAGTTAATATGGAACGCCTCATCCTTGAATTTGCCAGCCCTGGAATTAGTTCTATGGGCTTTCTTGCCATGAGCTCCCATAGCAATTCCTGCGCGCTAACCACTGGACTGTCGCGCCCCATCCCATGGCAAGTGTGCAATGTTTCATCCTCTTATATCACAGAGACTTTTAGAGGGTCTGGAAAGACTGTTTACTACCCCTGAGGAAATCGAAACTTCGGCTTCGTTAGGTTCTGTCCTTAGGACAATAGTATTAAACAGGGAGCTCATGCAATGGGAACCCGTAGAGGACTGCTATGGGCGCCCATAGGCAAGGTAGCCTTGCCATAGGGGAGTGTAAGGGGATTGTTTACCCTTCCTTGGACGTTTAAGGTCACAAATGTAAACATGAAGCATGTCCATTTTTTCCGTCTCATACTTTAGTTTGACCACAAGGTCGACTCCCTCCTACAATTATCACACTATGTTCTTGATAGTATAATATTTTTGACACTCTCTCATCCAATACAAGCAGAAGTAACTGGTAATACTTGTAGTTTGATAGCCTTGAAAAGACTTTAAATAGAAAAAAAAATAATATAATAGAAAGATATGATATAATAGATAGAACACTATACACGCCAGTATATCTACAATTGACTCAAACGCAAAGCATGCAATATATGACTACCAGCAACGGTTGCTAGGTGATAGCTTGGCGATGTGACGTCAGGTGAAACAGCTCTATAAAATTATTAATAATAAAATAAAATTTAAATTATGTATATATATATATGTGTGTATGTGTGTTTTCAATATCAAAATCGCGCATAGACTAATTGAACTGTAAATTTCCGCAAAAAGCGGACAAAGTACACTCGTCATTCATGTGCGGTCATTAAAATTCGGGCCCGACGTATTTATCAAGTCGTATTTTGGCGAGTGAACGTTGCGGGAAATAGCCCCTGGTACTTTTCTGCTTTCCGCGGTACAGACTGTTCTCAGGGTTACCGGAGAAATCGAGTTCAGCCTTGCTTATCAACTCCATTGACAACAAAATGAAATATCACATAACATCAGAATGATTTCTGACTGGAGGGAGAGGCCACTCTCTCTACTGGCTCTTTTCAAACAATGTTAATCCCTCTCTAATATACTACTGTTTTCCTCTAAAACCAAACCCAAAACCCAGGGAGGGTCAGAGATCAAAAGACCAGAATGCCGCTGTTGACAGTATTCCAGGGGGTGGACGTTATCGCCGTTCGTGACGTCACTGGTTTAGAAGAAGTGCTAGTTTAGCCGAGTAGTATTCAATTCTATGGGAAAACATAGACTGTGTCAGTCGTTGTTTTAATATAATTTGTAATTCTATCGTAAAAGTGAACTTTAAGTGTAAATTTGTGTATTATAGATGTATATATATTAGTATTTTCACGTATATAAAGTATAATTTTGATTAATTGTTGTATATAAATTGTATTTTGTGAGCGCAAAAATGCCTGGTTGCTTTGTGTTCAAATTATTATAAGAAGTCAATGGGATCTATCAGTTTTCATAGATTTCCAAAAGATCCTACACTCTAAAAATTATGGATCATGAAATGCAAAAGAGGGGATAAAATTACCATTGCTAACGCAACTATCTGTTCGAGTCACTTTTCCGATGAAGATTTTCGTGCTAAATTTTTGAATTTGAAGCCGGTTAAACGATTAAAACAAGGAGCCAATAGCACAAAAGTCTCACATACCATTAATACCGCAGCTAAAAATAATGTTTTTAATATAGCAGTATAAAAAATACTTATGATTAACATGTTTCATTGATGTGTAAAATAGGTGGTCCTCTTTGTAATCCAAAAAACAAAATTAATAAAATAAAATCGACTTCATATGCAGTATCTAACATATATAAAAATAATTTATATTTCTGATACTAGCAATTATGGAGTTTTCTTTCTTTTTTTGGAGGGGGGGGAGAGATTAGCATTTTGTAAGCTAATTTACACAGTTTAGTTTATTGCAAAATGTATGCAAAGTTAATTTTAAATGCCTTAAGCATTTTACTTTGTTATTAATATACATAATCATAAAACGCAATTCTTTACTAATCCTAATATTGACATTATATTTACATCATCTCAAGTTATGGGACATTTCGTTTTGATGTGTAAAAAGCTTAGAATACAAAACTAAAATCATCAAAGTTGAAATATAATGCATAAAAATTTTATTTACAATAAAACTAAAAGCCAACGGCACATTTTCCTGAAGAAATAAAAAAGTGGGAGGATACTTTCTTAGAAATGCATGGCGCATATATAACAAAAGAGAAATGCGTCATTAAGAACTTGCAGTCAAAGTTAGCAAACATTTCACTTTCTATATCACTAAAAGCCGTAACTTTTTTTTCACGAACCAGAACATTCATTCGCATTAAACACTTAAATAAGACTTTCATGCAACAATTAGTAGTAAGAAAAAAGCAGAGAAAAGCTTCTAAATGGTGTAAAAGCAGTATCATGGCATAAAAATGGTATGTATTGATTTATTATTTATGATCCATGTGAACATTGCTTTAAAATTTTAAGACTTTACATAGTTTATATATTTAAAACTCTATAAAGTTTAATAACATCAATTTTGCATGCTTAAACTATCTTTGTGAAAACGACATATCCAGTGGCTTATCCAAGAGTCATAATATTCTACCAGCTCACGAAATGCATCGTCTTTTTGTTGGGTAAATAAAATAAATCTACTGCCATTGACCATCCATTCGACTGTCAACTCCCCCCTTTTCCCAAGATCCGATCTGCGCTTTTTAATGAAATATATAGTTATGTAACTACTAGATTGATGATATTTCATAGTCATCAATATATGTTATATGTATGTGGGATTTTTTACGCAATTAGATATTTTTTAAATGCATATTTATATTACATGTAGAAAGTATTATTAATGTTTAAGATAATGGATACTATATATTTAAAAATCCGATGATTAGATGTTTATTCATATCTGTATTAAAACACTTGAAATGTAATTTTTATATTTATTACACTTTTCACGATATATTTCAGCTTTTATTATAAATAATATATGAATTATAATATTTTAATGATAGCCCTATGCATGTATGAGTAGAATCATTTAATTTCATTCTTCTAAAATTTTATTACGAATGATCTTATCTCCTTTTCGAATTATAAACGCGAACTTTCTAAACTTTATACACGTATCTTTATGTCCCCTATTCTTGAGTTGTAAGTCAGTGACGTCACGCTTCAAGTTGCTCTCCCGGTCGAAAAGCAACCCTCTTTCTCTGACCTACCTTATGTTTAAAGTACCTGGCCCAAAACCTTCGTACCAATAGATCAGATATTTCCAAGCCAAGCCAAGACGCTTGTTTACGGCCTTCCTGAGACCGAAGGTCCCTCACGGCCACATCGAATGTATGAAAGTCCACTGTAGATGGTTTTTTCAGTAAAAGCAATATGGAATAGCATTCATCTTCGAGAGGTTGCTGTGTAGGATTCAGAGGCGTCTGGTGTTGCGCCGCCTTCGTCTTGGAGTGGCTGCAAGAGAGGGGGAGGGTGGGGCCAGGGATACGAGCGGGCCAATAGGAAATCACCAAGGTATTGGTGAATGAGAAGTCCAAAGTTTACAGATTTTAAGATACAACTAGAAGTACAAATTTGAGATTACAATTTAAAGTTATTAAAATACAAGGTTAGGATTAAAAAGTTAAGATAGAATTACAAGTTTAAGATTTACAAATTGCAGATGCAGTCAGAGATAATTAGAAGTTTACAATGAAAGTTTAATAAGTTAAAGAGTTATTGGATTTACAGTTAAGTTTAGGGACGTGAAAAAGAAGGCCCTTTTCAGACACACAATTTTAAAAAATTTACAATTTAAACACAGTTATTTGTTCATTTACAACAAACGATAAGCTACTGCTGATTCACTACTGAAGAAAAGACCGTGCTGGCAAAAAATTCACGAGCAAAGCAGAGTCATTGTTCTCATGGATTGAGAGCTCACCGGAGAGGAAGAATCAGGTTTCTCCATATCACCCCGGAATTGACAGGACAATTCCAAGGTAAAATAGCTATCAGTCGCCGCCCGGCGGGCTAGGTTAAGAAACACCTGCCTGGGGAGTAGAATATCTGGAGCGTTTCCACGAGTGCGCCGTAGGCCCGGAAAGAAGGTGTCTAAGCCTTCTTTTCCTAAGATAGGAAGGTGTGGAAGTGTCGTAGTTACTATCCACGTTTCTCAGGCAGGGTTTGCTAGTGTTTTTCCTGAAAAAATTTTGTGAAGTTTTCCGAATCTGCCCAGCAACGTGTGGGACTTTATGATCGTGGTGTATCACCTCGTTCTGTACAAACCAGGGAGCATTTACAATGCAGCGCAACACTTTATTTTGAAAGACTTGCAGTTTCTCTATGTGACTTTTTGCAGCCGACCCCCAGACAGGTCAGGCATACAAAAAGCCAGGTGCTATGATTTGTTTATAGATGATCAGTTTATTGTAGAGGGACAGATGAGATTTTCTACCAAGAAGTGGGAGGAGGGCTCTGAAGGTTTTATTAGCAGATTCAACTTTCTTATTGATATGCTCACTGAAAAGCATTTTGTCGTCGAGAGTTACGCCTAGATTCTTGACAGATGATAAAAAGGGGATCGGATCATTGAAGATTTTAAGGGAGCAGTTATGTCTAAGTTCTTGGTAGTGCGGGCAAAAAATGACGACTGCACTCTTGGTCGGATTAATTTTGATTCTCCAGGTCACGAGCCAGTGCTCAAGGCTGTTCTTTATGTAACTTTGGGGTGTATTAATAGCGTTGTGTGCTGAAGAGCTTCTTGAAATCAGGGCTGTGTCATCTACAAAGATGGCCAGCTGTACTTGAGGGATCCTAGGAATGTCATTAATGAAGAGATTGAACAGGAGCGAACTAAGATTTCCGCCCTGGGGCACTCCGGCTCTGATTGGCCGAAGAGAAGAGTAGGATTGTTCAACTCGTACGCGGAAAGAACGTTTAGCAAGATACGAGTTGATGAGAGCCAAAAGTTGTGTCGAAATACCAAGTCGGACCAGCTTGGTTAGCAGACCCGGAATAAAAGTTTTATCTAAAACCTTGCTTATGTCGAAAAATACTATGCTGGTAAACAGCTTGTTGGTAGAGCTTTTGTGAATAGTTTCCACTACACGCATGAGTTGGGAATGCGTGGAAAAATCAGATCGAAAGCCGTGCTGTTCGGGAATTAAAATATCTTTCGATCTGCAGAAACTAGCCAAACGTCTAAACAACACTAACTCAAAAATTTTGGAAAGGCTTGATAGAAGACTAATTGGTCTGTAGCTTTCTGCTAAAGTAGGATTTTGGTTAATTTTGATCAGAGGGATGACGTCAACAGTCTTCCAACACTGGGGAAAGTAGCGAAGATCCAACATATGATTTAAGAGCACGGTGAGCCAGCACTCATAAGAAAGGGGAAGGTTTTTCAGCATTCTGTTGCTGATTTTATCAGAGCCGGGAGATTTCTTCACTTTGAAGCTGTGTATAATGTGATGAACTTCAGCCAGGTGTATGGGATCAAGGTCGTTTAGTGCTTGTACGTTAAGTGCATTCTGATTGGTCTGTTGGAAATCATGTTAAGTGCCTGTGTAAAGATGGCTGAAGTTAGGGTCTTCGTGTAGTGAAAATTGGAGTTCCAAGCTGTCTGCAATAGCATTAGCTTTCTCCTTCGCAGTCTGAGCGAGAGAGTGTTGGCCATTAATGGGCGGAATTGTGGTTCTCATGTTTTTAGCTGTTCGCCAGAGACTGTGATTCGTGGGTGTGAGTCCCTCAAGGTGAGTACGCCAGCGTTGCTGGGTGTGAGTTCGAATCATAGACTTGACCTCGCTATGAAGTTTACGAAGTTGCGCACCAAATGGAGGATACCTACTGCGCTGCCAATCCCTCCGTAACCGATTACGCTGCTTAATTTTGGCTTTGATATCACTCGGGAGAGAGTGATAATTCGGTCGTGAGTGATTTGGTTTCGAGGCTGCAGCTACCGCCTCGGGCAGTAAGTGATTAAAATCTTGGACGCTTTTATCAATGTATTCCCTGCTGGTAATTTTGAGAGGAGGACAGTACTAAAATTATTAAGAATATGACGAAAATCGTCCCAATTTGTAAATAGCTCCACCGGATAGTCCAAAGATAAACTATTAAAATTAAGGGTCAGTATTACAGAAGGTGATCAGACGTCAGTTTATCATCGACGCCGATCGTATGATGGAAAGGAATATTTCTGAAAAGAGCCAAATCAATTATGGTTGGGGTCCTTCCTGTAAAGAAGTGATTGGGGGGGGGGTGGAGCTACGATCCTAAAGTTGGCGCACTGGGCCAATATCAAATAATTCAAACCTGAGCATGGAAAACTTTCCACAGCACCCGAAATCACAAAACCTCGAAATTGTTACAGACAACGTGGCGATGGCGCGTGCCGAGACAAGAACACCAAGTTCTGAAGAGCACGTGGCCCAAACGCACTCAGATGCCCAAAAATCTTCAAATCAAACCCCTAACCTCTTTCTAGAATCCAGCTGAGTGATGATGAGTTCGTATTATAAACTACCATCTCCGTGCACAGGCGCAGTTCTCTGAAGCTACTATTGGTCGTCGATATTGACGTCGGGTTACGTCACATCATGACGTCGGAGTGGATCAGGTGCTATTTATCCGCTCGTTCGAGTTCGGCCTTGCTTATCAACTCCATTGACAACAAAATGAAATATCACATGACATCAGAACGATTTCTGACTGGAGGGAGAGGCCACTCTCTCTACTGGCTCTTTTCAAACAATGTTAATCTCTCTATATACTATTGTTTTTTTCTAGTAGTTTTGTAAGTAGGCTGTGGTTAGGCTGCCTGCATGTGCGGTCGCGGATGGAGTTGTAGTAGGAAACCTACAAGTGGGCTTCCGTCAAATTAGTCGGACGGTTGTCTTCCGGTGGAAAGTAGCGTTATATTTCGTTTAGGTTGATATTATGCTGACTGAAATATACAAGTATAAGAAATTTTCATATATTTTTAAATTTAAACCCTTTTTTATAGCTATGTTGTGTAATATATGTTTGAATGTAGTTGTAATATAAGAATACATACTTTAAAACGCCATTGGACATATTATTCCGGCTAACATGTAATAATGAAAATAATTTCAATAAAATCAAAGCCCCAATCCCCTCCTCCTATATGTATATAGGAGGGAAAAATTCCATTTTTCAAAACCTATTTTAATGCTATATATGCATTAGTGAGATCTAAAAATAGTATATTTTTAATTTTTTAAAGTAGTTTATTTTTAAATATTTTCTTTCTTGATAAAGAAAAGTTATAAAGTAATTATGTTTTATCTATAACAGAATTTTTTTAATGATAAAATTAAAACATTACACAAAAGAAATAGCAGGAAAAAATAATTATTAAATTATTAGAACAAATTTTAAAATGCTTTAGAAAAATATATTATTAAATATTATATTAGAATTCGTTTTAAATACTTCCAGATGGGAAACCTTTTTGCCACTTATGAAAAAAATAAAATTTATAACAAAACGTAAAAATAATTTACCCAGTTTATTATATCCATAAAATATGCATTATTAAATAATTATAAAAATGAAAAACCGGTTTATAATTAAATCTTTAAGAATATATTATTATATATAATATTAAAATTATTTTAAAAAAATAGCTGCTTGTAATTGAATGGCTAAATATTATGAAATAGAAGAGACAATTTGCTGAAAGATAAGTTAAACATAAATTTAGTGCTATTAAATCATATTCCGTCACTAGAAGTACTTGCGTAAATATTTTATATTTTTTCTTCACAACTTTACCAGCGTTTTTCTGAGAAGGAGTAAAATGTCACTTGTACCTTTCTCTTATTCTTCAAAACAAAGCACACACATGCAGGCCTGTAGAAAGCGAGGACAGAAGGGGCCTCTCCGGGCTCTCGTCCCCTCACATATGTACTTAATTTTTATGTCCGCGCCGGGTTTCCTAGCATACAAGGGGGGGGGGGGAGTTCCAGCTAGGGTCTATTTATTCGAAAATTTTATGATCAAATACTTCTTGTCAAAGTTCGGAAAGATTATTATATTCTATTATCAGAAAAATAGAAGTGGAAAAAAGGAATCGCTCCATTCTTCAAGCTCTATTTTAATGTTATATATACATTTGTAGGAGCTAGAAACCGTAAAATTCGACTCTTTTATCGGTAATTTATTTTTAAATGTATTTGAAGAATTGCAATTTAAATAACACTGTCGTCTAACGTTAGTAAACGACATATAATTTGCTAACTTCCGCCGTAAGATAACAATCATCCGGTTAATTTGACGGTAGCCCACTGGCAGGTAGCTCAATGCGCGTCCGCGATTGACGGCAGCCAAATTACATCGTTTCCGCAACCGCACTTGCAGGTAGCCTAACCGCTTCGTTGTAAGTACCAACACTTTACTACAGTGTCTAGAACTAATAGTGTGCCGACTGCCTATACCTCCCAATGCTGGGAGATATTCCTGAAAAGCCGCCTCCGCCAGACGGCGTTGGTCTCGAATAAGCGGTCTAAAGCGGAGGAGTTAACATTGAAACAAATGGAAATTTATTGCAAATGAAATGACGGATATCTTTCGAAATAACTGAAGAATTTGTGTGAAATTGGGTGTGATTATTGTAAGTGGTATACACAAAAAGTCATTTGATTTTCAGAGAGATTGAGCTAGGGATATATTCTTATTTTTAAAATTTTATTTAACTTGATCTGGTGTTCGTTCAAACATTTGAGGTCCAAAAAAATCAGGTTCATTTATCATAGTAACGCGAAATTCGTTATGACGTTTCCTCTTGTGGCACATTTCAGTTCTTTCGATTTTGAAGCATATCGGACTAGCCCGTCTTGGGCCTGCCGTAGAAATTTACTCGCTTTTAAAAAATAAATCGATCAATCGGAGTAGCTGAAAAATATAAATTTAGTATATCATTTCCGTTTGGATGGATTTTAATTTAGATTTTGAAGCTCGTCGGGCTAGCCCGTCTTGGATCCGCTGAAGAATGCATTAGTTTTTGAAAAATAAGACGAGAACCGAAGTAGCTAAAAATTCCAAATTTAACATGTCGTTGGCTTTTGGGGTATATCTAAGTTACTTCGGATTTGAACTTTATCGGGGTAGTCCGTCCTGGGCCCGACATAGGAATGCACCCGTTTTTTAGGATACCTGGAAAATCGGGGAAACTAGAAAATATAAATTTAGTACATCCTTATCTTTTGGGGAATATATTAAATCCTTTGTTTTTGAACCGTATCGGGCCAACCCGTTTTGGGTCCGACTTAGAAATTCACTTTTTTAGTGGAATAACTCTAGAACCGGAGTATCAAAAAGTTTCAAGTTTAGAATGTCGTTGTCATTTGCGGTATGTCTAAGCTCATTGGATTTAAAACCTGGTCGGGCTAGCCCGTCCCAGTCCCAACAAAAAGAATGTACTCGTTTTTTAAGAATAACTCCAAAACTGCAGCAGCTAGAATATCTAAATTTAGTATATCATTGTTTTTTAGGGTATATTTTATTTCTTTGGATTTTGAACCTTATCAGACTCGCCCGTCTTGGGCCCGACAGAGTGGTAATGTACTCATTTTTCGAGAATAACTCGTAAATTGGAGCAGCTAAAAAATTCAAATTTAGTATATCAATTTCTTTTAGGGTTTATCATAATTTATAATTTGAACCTCATCGTCTTGAGTCCGTCTTAGGAATGGATCGTGTTTGATGAATAACTCGAGAACCGGAGTAGCTAAAAATTCCAAATTTAGCATGCTATTGTCTTTTGTGATATATTTATTGTCTTTTGTGATATATTGTCTTTTGTGATATATTTTTTCGAATTTGAACTTCATTCAGCTAGCTCGTGCTGTGCCTGCTATAGGAATAGACTCATTTTTTTGGAATAACCCGAAAACTGGAGCAGATAGAAAATTCAAATTTAGTATATTATTTCCATTTCCGGTAGAATTTAATATTTTCGACGTATATATAATTATAATTAGTGGCGTAGGCATGGGAGATAGGATGTGTGGTAAAAAACCTCATTTACCGAACAATTACATAAGTTCTCAAAATTGTCTATATTTAAAAAAAATGAATTTTGCACTGAGAGTACGAGTGAAGGTTACGGTTCTGCGTGATCTGACGAAGAAGGTTTTATGCCTTCGAAACCGGTCGATATTAGTATTTTGAGTGGTATTCTGCTTTTTACGAAGATAATTTTATTTCTTTAGCAGAAATTTGGACCGCACGTATTGATTTTATTTACTTGAAATTGAAATTTTTCAATAATTTTTAAAAGCATTATATGAATAACTTGAACGAATGCTTTAAAACCAAAATTTTGTTTTGCATTTTGATACATATTACCATGTAAACCTAAAAAAAGAATGCATGAGAATGTCTGGCAAATATTTTGTTTTATCTCATATGTTCGTCTACTAGGAAAAATGTCTGTGGGTGGCCCTGTGAATTTGGAAGAAAAACATGAAACACCATTGCCGCTTGAACATTAGAACAAGGTGGGGTCTGCCTGCAAGTGCTGTCTCTTTGTACGGTGAAAGATAGCGCTGATAAGAATTTCGATTGAGGGTGGACATGTAATTGACCGCTATTTTATTTCGACAGGCGCGTCTCCTTTACATACGTTTCCGCAAGTTGCCACATCTGTTACACGAACAATGCTCAAAAGATCCGCAAATCAGCGGGGGCTCTGGAAATGGGTAGAACTCCAGGGAAGGGCATTTTGTACTGCCTTCAGGGTGGCCTCTAGATACAATAGGAAGTATCTCATTAGCACATTGGTCATCTGAGATCGAATTTGTTTTTACTAAGAACCGTCACCTGTACAATATTCTTTTTCGTTCTAAAATTGGACAGGACGGACCCACTCAAAAAGAAAGATTTTTCGAAATTGTAAGCAGCAAGCTTTCACTCATTTGATGTTTGTTGTAACTGACGTTGTAAATCTTTATTTGGATTAAAAAGGGCTGTTTTTATAGCTATACCATTATCGCCTGTTCTGTGTAAAATTGCCTAGAAAAATGTATTAATTCGATTCATCCAGCATATTACTGTATTTTGCATTTCGACGAATAGGCTAAAAAATAGTTTAACATTTCATAATCTGCGAATTTCAGCATCCAAAAATCCCGTCACAAGACTTTTCTTTCTATTATACTATGTAGTACGAATCACTATATTACTATGAATCTTTAAAGTGCACCGTGGACTGGTTTCGCATTATTTAATTCTCTTGCATATAAGCGTAGGCAAGATCTAGGATAAGGGGGGGGGGTCGACGATCGAATGTGGGTTTACACAACAGTACAAAATACTTTCTCAAATATAATCCCTAAGGAGAACTGATATAATTGCTTAATTGTTTGGTAAATGATAATTTTTCTCCAATTTTCGAGTTATTTTCCAAAAACGAATGCATTCCTAAGGCTGGGCAAAGATGGGGTAATCTAATAAAGTTTAAAATCCAAAGAATTAAAATATATCCCAAAAGATAATACTATAAATTAAAATCCATCCAAAAGGGAATGATATACTAAATTTACATTTTTTAGCTACTCCGACTGATCGAGTTATTCTTGAAAAGCGAGTAAATTTCTATGGCGGGCTAGGCCGATAAGGTTCGAAATGCGATGAAATGTAATATACCACAAAGGGCAATGATATATTAAATTTAGACATTCCAGATGCTCCGAATTTTGAGTTATTCTCAAAAAACGATATATTCCTCTTGTTGGGCTAAGGACGGGCTAGCTCGATGGGATTCAAAATCTAAATTAAAATCCATCTAAAAGGAAATGATATACAAAATTCACATTCTTTAGCTACTTCGTTTGATCGAGATATTCTTGAAAAGCGAGTAAATTTCTTTGGCGGGCCAAGACGGGCTAGCCCGATAAGGTTCGAAATGCGATGAAATATAATATACCACAAAAGACAATGATATATTAAATTTAGACTTTTTAGATGCTCCGAATTTTGAGTTATTCCCGAAAAACGATATATTCCTCTTGTTGGGCTCAGGACGGGCTAGCCCGATAAGATTTTTAATCCAAAGAGTTAAAATATACAGCAAATGACAAGCATATGCTAAACTTCGAATTTTTAGATACACCTGTTCTCGAGTTATACCAAAAAGTAAAGTCATATGGCGGGCCCAGGACGGGCTAGCCCGATAAGCTTCAAAATCGAAAGACTTGAAATGTATCACAAGTGAAAACGTCATACCGAATTTCACGTTACTGTGATGAATGAAATTGATTATTTTGGATCTCAAATATTTGAACGACCACAGATAAAGCTAAATAAAATTTTTAAAACATGGATATATCCCTAGGTCAATCTCTCTGAAAATCAAATGACTTTTTGTGTATACCACTTACAATAATCACACCCAATTTCCCAAATCATCCACCAAATTCCACCCAAATCACACCCAACTCCTCCGCTTTAGACCGCTTGTTCGAGACCATCGCCGTCTGGCGTAGGCGGTTTTTAGGGTACCTGTTTTTCGCCTCGGTCGGCACACGATCTATTCTAGCCACTGTAACTTTACCTTTTGGTATTGATTTTTGCCTGACTTGGTTCATTGTATAGTGTTACTGTGATTATAAAACAAGAAATTATTAATGCTTAATCCCTGGTGTCTCTATTAAAAGAAATGCAGCTCAAAGTGTGTTCTACCAAAATTTTTAATTTTGTTTTTATTCTGTGAGTATATAGGCTGCTAAAGCCTTTAAGGCGCGGTGTCTCTTAAATCTTCACGGGGTGAAGAAAAATAATGAGAATTCACAAAAAATGAATCTTCAATATTTGTGTATTATTTATGTACTACTTTTTTTTAAGAATTGCAGCATTTGTTGACATATACTAATGAAATACCATTTGTATTTGAAATTTGATCAAGAGTATTTGCACAAGATATTTAAATAACCAAAAATTGTTGAGCTCACTTGATGCCATTAACATGAGAAAATGTTGACATATTTGCATTTCAAACATGTACATGAAGTGAAAAAACATTTATAAGTGATGCATGCCAGCAACAATCTCGGCAAAATAATATAAATTAAATATATAGATTTTGTATATACTAAAGAATAATTTTAATGTAAAATGGGCTTTGAACATGTGTTATTTATATAAACAAACCGGTTCATACTCATAATTTGTTACATGTCAAGAGGCTTGGAAGTAATTTACAAAAAATTCATTTCCATAAAAACATGCATGCTCACAGATGAGAAACCCTTTCTATAAGAGGAATGTCAGAAAATTTTTGAAAACAAAAGTAATTTATATTTCATTAGTATACATAAATATATGCACACAGGTAAGAATCATTTGTATTAGAAATGTGTCAGAGCATTTGCAGAAAAATTTATCCTAAATGAACACTAACTTGTGCAAACATGTAAGAATCTATATGCAAAATGTGTAAGAAAGCATCTTTAAAAAAGGTAATTTAAATAGACACAAATTTGTGCATACAGGTGAGATACCGTTTGTAAGTGATACGTGGCAAAGAACTTTTGTAAAAACTCTACATTAAATAAACTCAAATATATGCATACAGGTGAGAAACTACATGTAAGTGAAATGAGTCAGAATGCATTTTAACACAAAGATAATTTAAGACACAAATTTGTGCATACATGTTTGAAACCATTTGTATGTGAAATGTGTCTGAAAGCATTTTCACAAAAAGTTCAGTTTAATGAAGATAAATGTGTGCACATAATTGACAAATATTTTGTATGTGAACTGTGTCAAAAAACATTTTCAGCATTATCCCAAAGACCAGTACGGTTTTGAATTTGGCAACTTTTCTGGTTTCCGATGGTGAGACGGTTGCCATAGTATCGAACCAACTCGCAAGGTTACCATGATTATGCAAAGCTAAAGAGTTACCAAGGTCGCAATATAGCACTCCACTTATCGACGATTTGGCGAGATTAAAAAGAAACAATCATACTGGTTTCTGGGATTTAGTCACATTTTCATTCAAAGTTAACTTGGATAAACATAAACATGTGCATACAGCTGAGAAGCCTTTTGTATGTGAAACATGTCAAAAAGCATTTATGTGCAATGCTAAATTGAATGTGTGCATGTGCACATAGGTGGGAAAACATTTGTATATAAAATATGTCTGAAAGCATTTTCACGAAAAGTTACTTTGAATAACCATTAACGTGTGCACACAGGTGAGGAACATTTGTATGCGAAATGTGTCAAAAAGCATTTGCACACAAATTTAAGTTAAATGAACATAAATTTGCGCAGACAGGTGAAAAACCTTTTGTATGTGAAATGTGTCAGAAAGCATTTTCACAAAAAATTTATTTAGAAGAACATAAATGTATACACACAGGTGAAAAACCTTATGCATGTGAAATATGTCACAAAAAATTTTCACACAAAAGTAGTTTAAATAAACATAAACATATGCATTCGGGTGAGAAACCTTTTGTATGTGAAATGTGTCAAAAAGCATTTTCGTGCAAAACTTATTTGAATACACATTTACGTGTGCACACAGGTGAAAAACCTTATGCATGTGAAATATGTCACAAAAAATTTTCTCGCAAAAGTAGTTTAAATGAACATAAACATATGCATTTGGGTGAGAAACCTTTTGTATGTGACATATGTGCGAAAGCATTTTTACAAAAAGTTAATTTGCATATCCATAAACGTATGCACACAGGTGAGAAACCTTTTGTATGCGAAATGTGTCAAAAAGCATTTGCACACAAATTTACGTTAAATGAACATAAACGTATGCACACCGGTGAGAAACCTTTTGTATGTGAAATCTGTCTGAAAGCATTTTCAAAAAAAGTTACTTTGAATACCCATAAATGTATGCACACAGGTGAGAAACCTTTTGTATGCGAAATGTGTCAAAAAGCATTTGCACACAAATTTACGTTAAATGTACATAAACGTGTGCACAAAGGTGAAAAACCTTATGCATGTGAAATATGTCACAAAAAATTTTCAAAGAAAAGTAATTTAAATGAACATAATCATATCCATTCGGGTGAGAAACCTTTTGTATGTGAAATATGTCAAAAAGCATTTTCGTGCAAAACATATTTGAATAAACATTTACATGTGCACAGAGATGAGAAACCGTTTGTATGTGAAATCTGTCAGAAAGCATTTTCAAGAAAAGTTTCTTTGAATATGCACAAACATGTGCATACAGGTGAGAAACCTTTTGCATGTGAAATGTGTCAGAAAGCATTTTCACAAAAAATTCATGTTGAAGAACATAAACGTATGCACACAGGTGAAAAACCTTATGCATGTGAAATATGTTACAAAAAGTTTTCACACAAAAGTAACTTAAATGAACATAAACATATGCATACGGGTGAGAAACCTTTCGTATGTGACATATGTGAGAAAGCATTTTTACAAAAAGTTAAATTGAATAACCATAAACGTGTGCACACAGGTGAGAAACCTTTTGTATGTGAAATCTGTCAGAAAGCATTTTCACTAAAAGCTACTTTGAATAGACACAAACGTGTGCACACAGGTGAGAAACCTTATGTATGTGAAATGTGTCAGAAAGCATTTAGCCACAAAGATAGTTTAAAGAAACATAAACGTGTACACAGGTGAAAAACCTTTTGCACGCGAATGCTAAATTAAATGAGCACATATGTGTGCACACTTGTGAAAAACTGTTTATATGTAAAATCAATGTGTGAGAAATCATTTTTAAAACTTAATTTAAATGTACAATAAGGTTGTGCATACAGGTGAGAAACGATTTGTAAAATACATCAGGAAGCATTTTCTTGCAAAGTTAAATGATCTCAAATATGTTTACATAGTTGAGAAATTCATTTGTATGTGAAATGTGTTGAAGAACATATGTGGACAAATCTAGCTTAACTTTAAATAAATGTAAATGTGCATGATTTTGAGGAGGAGCAAATTGACAGTATTAGACTTACCATGAAAAATACATGTATATTGTATGCTCCCTTTATGCACTATTAGTCATTGCTTAAGATAAAATATCATGACCATTTTTAAGCAGATATCCCATGACTATCTTTAATGAAAGCTTACCAACTTACAGGTCAAATATAGCCCCAAAAATACTAATTCCTAGTACATTGTAAAAAATTGGTATGACAATGTAAAAAATCTGATGTGGGCAGCACATGACTTTCCCTGTAGACTTATATCCACTTTCTCTTAAATTTAATTCATTTTTATTTCAGTTTTCATTCTCATTTGGTAACTGAACTTATTTTCAAAGGTGGCATAGAGAAAATACGAAAAAACTAATATATCTCGAGAATGGCTAGTCCTAGTGTAATGGAGTTGGTCTTATTCTTTTCTTTGTTAAAAATTACGTATAAAACAAGCATTTAATGGATGTATTTGGGCATACGTAGTTCTTTATTTTAGATTTTAACAATTTTTGCGGACCATTTTGCAAAAACCGAATCGTACCAAAATCTAATCAGCAATAGGGTGACCCACAAGCGACTCTTTCCGAATTTTGTGATATTCGGCCCATTAGTTTCTCAGCTAGAGTGAATACAGGCTTTTGCGGGCCATTTCGCAAAAAATGGCGAGGTTTTTTTATGCCGAATCGTGCCCAAATCTAATCAATACCAGATTCTTCCACAAGTGACTTACCTACCAAATTTTATGATATTCGGTCAATTAGTTTTTTAGATAGAATGGCATAGCTGCCAACCGTTCCGAATTTTCCGGATTCGTTCCGAATTTTTACGTCTGTTCCGAAAATCCGAATTTTTTCCACAAAATCCGAATTTTTGAAAATGTTCCAGTTCCTGTTTAACCCCATTTTCCCCCCTGTACGGCCATAAAAGTTAAAACATGCCAAACAACTGGTTTGTGACGTCAGAAAAACTAAGTAAGGAAAACGGCTATTTATCATGAAAAGTAGCTCTGTCAAGGGGTGTGCCACTCCTTTACCACGAACATTTCTGTGACGTCAGATGTAGAGTATTTATAGCGCGCGACCGTGGGCGTCACCCCCGGTAGAAGCCTGCTTTCGGAGGTGACGCCGTGGGTCGGCAAGCGCCTGACGCGTGGTGGCGCGGCAAGCGTCTGAGAGTGCTGGCGCATCGTTGTTTGCTCCTCTAGTTTTGAACTACGAACGTGACTGGGACTGGAAATACTGGCTGCATAGTTTTTATGACGCACTTTTAGCTCTGTTGTCGATGCGATTAGCGACCACGTTTTTTCATCCCATATTGGCCTTTGTGTTGTGTGTTTAATCTTCTTATTAATACTTACATTTTATTGACATTCATAATGGCAAAAAATCGTCGGACTCAAAAATATCTCGAACGATATTCAACAGAATTCGATTTTATAACAAAATCTCGAAAAGGTGAAACATTTGCATTTTGCGTCATGTGCAACACGGATATAAACATATCTCATGGAGGTAAAACAGACATCGTCGTCCATGCTAAAGGTATGAAGCATAGTTCGCAAATGAAAGTTGTGAAGCAAGCTTCAAAGTTGAACTTTATGCCAGCTTCAAGTAATGATATACAGACAATTCGTGCAGAAGTGCTGTTTACAAGTTTCTTGCTAGAACATAATGTTCCTATTGCCGCTGCCGACCATGCTTCCAAGCTATCTTCAGCAATGTTCCCAAATTCTTTGGAAGCTAAAAATTATTCCTGTGGAAGAACTAAAACATCCCACATAATTAAAGAAATAGCTTCAGAAAGTACCAGAAGCATGATAAATGCTTTAAAAACTGGCCCTTTTACAATTGCTACTGATGGTAGCAATGATACAGATAATCAACTATATCCCATCGTAACGTTTTTTGATAAAGAAACTGAACAAGTGTGCTGCAAACTTTTATCTTTGCCATGTTTGGTAGGTGATAGTACAGGGGAGAATATTGCTAAGTTGGTGAAAGATGAACTTGATTGTTTTACCATTCCATGGCAGAATTGCTTGGCATTATCCTGTGATAATGCAAATGTGATGATTGGTAAAAAGAAAGGTGTTGGATCATTTTTGAAAGAAAAACAGCCAAATTTGATAGTTTGGGGCTGCATGTGCCACCTATTAAACTTAGCTGCTGAAAAGGGATCAGCAGCTATGCCTATTTCTTTTGATGAACTTCTTGTAGATATATTCTATTACTTGAAGAAAAGTTCAAAGCGTAAACAATGCTTAAAGGTTTTTCAAGATTTGCACAATGCTGAGTCTAAAAAAATTCTCAAGCACTGTGTGACACGCTGGCTTTCTTTGGGCAAGTGTCTTGGGCGTCTTCTTGACCAGTGGGATGGAGTTTTATTTTATTTCAAAGAAGAATCTGTAAAAAGGTTGAATGTGAAACAGCAATTTTCACCACGTATTGCTGCATTTAAAATTCCTAAGGTAACTAAGGAACAGCCTCTTAAGCGAAAAGCCGAATCAGAAAGTGAAAAGCCCAAGCATGTCAAACATAGTCATCCAAAACTAGTTCAAAAGGGAACTATACAGAATACGAAAACGGGAAATGCTTCGGAAAGTGTATTCAGCAAAAGTGCTTCCACTGGTGTACAAACCAATTTGAACAGTCAGAAAAAATTGGAAAAAAGTATCCTCAGCAGAGAAGAGAGGATCTTTTTATATCTAAGTTCAGATCTGTACCATGCCCTTGCATTTTTTCTGAAAAATATAATTGGTGTTTTCGAAAAATTTAATGTGAGTCTGCAGTCAGAGACCCCCAGAGTCCATAAGCTAAAGTCCCAAATTCAAGTTTTTTTTACAGATTTATTAGTCAGATTCATAAAGCTTGAAGTTGTGAAAGCTTCGACATGTGTCTTCGATATCTCTTATAGTGATTCAACAAATCATAAGGATAATGAAGACATATCTGTGGGATCAGAGACGTCAGAGTGCCTGAAAAAGTTAAATTCTGATGAAAAAAAGCAGTTTTTTGAGTACGTCAAAAACTACTATTGTATGACATGCAATTATATTATCAGAAACTTTCCAATCAACTCTGATGTTTTACATCATGCTGAAGTCGCAGATGTGTCTCAGAGGGAAAAAGTTAAATTTGCTTCTATAAAATTTTTTATAGACAGATTTCCTTCTATACTGCAAAAAAACTCAACAGAATCAACATTTGATGTAATTGATAGTGTAGAGACTGAGTTTTTGCATTATCAAATGGCAGCTCTGCCAGAAGAAATAATTGCTGAAGATAGACCAGATGTTCAGTGGGCTAAGTTAGCAAAGCAAAAAGATCCTGTGTGTAAACTTTTGTATGGTAAATTGAGTAGTATCATGTTGGGGATACTAACACTCCCCCACAGTAATGCTGCATGTGAACGAATTTTTAGCCTTGTAAAAAGAAACAAAACTGATTTTAGAAGTTCCATGAGTATTTCAACTTTACAGTCTACTTTAATTGCCAAATCTCGGATAAATGGTGCTTGCTATGAACAAACATATGATGCCAATTTCTTGAAAAAGGCCAAATCTGCTACTTATGTATCAATACACCAAAAAGATTCTTAATTTGTTTTTGTTGTACTTTGTAATAGTGTAATGAAATTTTTTTTTCAAATATAAAAATAGTTTAATTTTACTTTCAGTTGAATATTGATGTATTTAAGGAGAACAAATATAGTTATAATTTTATGGGTGTAAAAAAATTATGCATTTCATGTATGTTTCAAAATTCTTATCTCATGAGGTCTTAATTTTTTTTATTAAGATTAATTATATATATATATAGGTTTCACCAACTTTCTTCCAGTGTGTGTGTGGGGGGGGGGGGGTTGCAAAATCACTGTCAATACATAATACATAGGCTAAGAAATACTGACATGCTAATTTCAATTGTGTGTGTGTGGGGGGGGGCAAGTACTCCCATGCTGGAGACACCCACGTATATATATTTTATGTGCAACTATTGCGTGTCATTTTTTTCGCGTAAAGTGTTCCTAATTTTTTATTCTCAGGGTTGGCAGCTATGGAATGGATACAAAATCTCCATCGACGTCACGCTAAAAATAGTTTTTCGTATTATAGAGGTCTTGAAACGTGTTGATCCGTTAAAAACTCGAGTTGCGATTTTCGGCATGATTCCAATACTTTCCCTATACATTACCATGTATTGCAGGGAAAGTAAAAATCTGATGTGGGCAGCACATGACTTTTCCTGCAGACTCAAATTCATATTTTCTTTATTTCTTTAATAATTTATTAGATTGAGTTTAATTGCACCAAAAAACATAAATTTACATTTTTAATTCAATTTTTGTTTTTATTTGGTAATTGGACATTTTTCTGAAAACGGCGTAACAAAAATGCAGGAAATCTCAAATATCTTGATAATGTTTAGTCCTAAAGTATAATGGAGTGTGTTATATTCTTTTCCTCATCGAAAATTGTGTATAAAACAAGAATTTAATGAATACATTTGAGCATACACAGTTTTTTTTTTTTTTTTTTTTAGATTTTTGCTTGCCATTTCGTAAAAAAAGGCAGGTTGTTCTTTTCCAAATCATACCAAAATCTAGTCAGCACCAGAGTTACCCACAAAAGACTTATGTACTAAATTTTGAAAAATTCGGTCCATTAGTTTTTTCAGCTAGAGTGGATACAGGCTTTTGTGGGCCTGTATTCACTCTAGCAGCAGAAAAAGGCGGGTTCTTTTATCCCGAATCGTACCCAAAACTAATCAGCACCAAATTCGCCCACAAGTGATTTACCTACCAAATGTAATGAAATTCGGTTAATTAGTTTTTTAGTTAGAGTGGATACAAAATCTGCCTAAAAATAGTTTTTCGCATTCTAGAGGTCTCGAAACGTGTAGATTCATCGAAAACTCCAGTTGCGATTTTCGGCTTGATTCCAATACTTTCCCTATACATTACCATGTATTGCAGGGAAAGTAATAATTTTTTATGACTGAATGGCAATTTAAATTGGTGTGTAAAAAGTCATTCATTTAGCAGTATATTTATTAGATCCAGAATTACATATTTTTAAACAAGTATGTATTTCAAATGTACATTTGAGAACTTCTTAGGGAAAGTGCATAGAAGCAGGGTTGCAAAAAAGCTTGCTAAAATTAAGAAAACCCTCATGGGTGGTTTTTATTAGTTTTAACATTTCAATGGAATTTTTTTTTTTTTTTTGTTTTAATCTAATTAAACATTTGAATTTTAAACAGTAGTTATTTAATAATCAATATTATTATTTGAATTGAATTTAAAGGCATTTCATTTTAAACATGACATAACAATCTTATTTTTCCAGTAAATAATGTACTGATGTTTACAAAAAAAAAAAAAAATGTGCAACACCCAATTGCACAGTTTGCTTCATACTTTTTTGCAAAAACACCCCCAAAAAATTCTTATTAATTTTTATGTTAAAACATATTTGAAATATTTATTGATTATTAAATTAATATAATAAAATTTATGAATAGTAGAAACAGCAGTTAATTTAAACACCATACAATGCAGCTGTGTCTGAAACATTGGTTTACAAAATTTCATGCAATATTGAGCGTGTAAATATATTTTATTAAAATACGATGATTATTATGCTTATTGGGGACCATTTCCAAAGTGCCAAAAGTAATTGGTTGTAATTATAAAATAGTAAATAGATAAATGAAATTGAATTAAATATGAAGTTAAGAATGTTTTCAATTTATAATGTTCTTTGTACTTCAAGGCTGAATTTCTTTAAATTATCAGGTTCCAAAAAAAAATTTTATTTTAACTTCACAGTTTCTAGAAATTTTTGCTTGGAATATGTTTTTGGTAAAATTTTTTATGATTTCTAATAGATGACTGAGCTGTTTAGCATGATTTAAGGGCATTTTAATGCATATTTTAAATGTTAACTTAATAGAAACATCATTTCAGTGACACATATTTGTGTCCAAAATTTAACAAAAAATTTTTTTGCACACCAATTCAAGTAAACAATGCAAATATATCATCTCAAATGTATATTGGGTAATTATTTTGCAAAGTTATAGTTTTTTTAATGAAATTCGTATTTAGGTATAAATTTTTAGAGATAACTGAAGAGATAACATAGATTTTCTGTAAACAGATTTTATTGACCTCATTTTTGTGAAAGATAGCATCATTCAAGGTTGATCTCTTCAGAGTTTCTCAGAATTCAAATAACTTAATATATTTTTTTAATTAAGGAAAGTAATCCTTTCTCCTAAATGACACGTCACCGAAATGACTGTTTATAGAAAAGGGCTAATTAATCAATAGTATTATAATAATGCAGCACACATTGAATTATTGAAAAATAAATTTTATTCTGTTACATCATAAATTAACTACAATGATTTACAAGAAATATTAAAAATTCTATACATAACATTACAGCCTGAACATTAGAACATAGGAAAATTAAACGATGCCACTATCACTCCCTCAGAGTTTTGCCCAAATTGAACCACCTATATGGAAGGGGGATGTATTGGCACTACTCAAATGGAAAGGAGTCGAAAACCCAGTCCACTCGACTTGCCCTTAGGCATGAGCAGCAACTTGAGTGGCCGGAAATGTAGGGGGGTGTCTGACTTCTAACATATGTTTTTTTTTGTGTGGGAGGATATATGTAAAATTCATAAAAAGGTGAAAATCAAATATGAAGGAACGTGCCCATGATAAATGTTTATAACGAAAGGGCTCTTAATTGGTATGGGTGACCTTTCCCCAGATTGTTTAAGAAGGGTGCATCACTCAGGGTGCCTTTTGTGATGAGGAAAGGGCTCTGCTTGTCCCTTTGTTATAATAATTGAGCAACATTTTTACTGCATGCTATCTCTCAAGCAAAAAGTAACATTTACAGCTGCATGTGTATGTGTATATTTAGCATGTCAAATTAAAAATACAGGAAGATAGAAACGGAAATACACTCACTTCCAAAAGTTAAGCACGCAATGCAAATTTTCATTTTTTGAATGCATATTCGAATTTAAGTGGTTGAAAATCGCTGTGGATGTAAATGGCTGTATGCAAATATCGTATGTTACAGGCAATTACTATTGACTGTCCATATATATGCTAACAAGGCAGTCATTGAAGATGCCAGCATTCTGACGGGTTTGAGGAGGTGCATTTAAATGCTGATACGAAGTGTTTATAACTGTTGTAGGATTATTTTTGATGATATTTATGTTTCTATGGCTGAAAGAAGATGAATGACAGATAGTGAGCGCTGTCGTGCTGTCGGACGAAATGAAGCAAGACAGTCAATCAAAGATATCGCTATTTTCTTTGGCGTTGATCATTCGGTAATTTTTTGATTATGGAAACAATTCCAAACAAGTCAAACAGTTGTCTGGAGACCTGTGCCCAATCATCCAAGGGTTACCGACCCCCTCTGGTCTGTATATTGCTATAGTAGCTTAGCTAAGCAGAATCGACGAACGACTTCTACAACTGTTACATCCATGGTTACAGTGGCACTTGGTAAGACAATATCTGCCAGTACTGTGTGCCGAAGTCTCCAAGTGATGGGACCATATGCCCGAGTGCCACATTTTTATGTTCCACTAACCATCCAAGCCATAAGGGCAAGATTAAAGTGATGTCGTCAATATGTCATTTGGACTGTCTCAGATTGATGCAACATCCTGTTCCAGAGGTGGCAGTGTCATGGTGGGGACTGGAATTTCAATGGAATATTGCATAGAGCTGCACATCTTTAAAGGCGGTTCTTTGATGGCTGCATGGTATCAGAATGAAGTCCTAGACCCCATTGCAAGACTACATTGCAGCAGTTGGTCCTGATTTCCTCCTTATGTATGATAATGCCCATCCACATCGGGCTAACATCGTTGACGAATACCTGGAAAGTGAGAATATTTCTCGTATGGAGTGGCTGGTGTATTCTTCTGACCTTAATCTCATTGAAAACCTTTGGTATGCCCTCGGGATTGCTTTTTCTGCACATTTACCTCCTCCAGCCAGTCTCAGACAGTTGGAATCTGCCCTATTGGAGCAATGGCCATTGCTCGCATCTGCGATGGTTGATCAACTCAGTGAAAGCATGAAAAATCAATGTAAAGTTTGTGTGAAGGTTCGGGATGGTCACATACCATATTAATGTAAATTTTGTTTTGTTTGTTTGCCTTTAAATGTCATTTTGTTAATGACCCAAATGTGACATCATCATATAACTTAAAAAATAGTAAATATTTTTTTCATCTTTGTACATAATTATTGTTTTCTTCAATGCATAAACACATTTGCTACTTTCATGTACAATTTTGATTTAATCAAAGCTTTACTTTTCCTTTTGTGTTGATTTACCATCCGTGCTTAACATTTAGAAGCCAGTGCAATTAGTTGTAAACCGAATTGTCGACCTGTAAACCGAAAAGTAGATTAGGTCCACACTGCTGTCTCACAGTAATAAGTTATGCTGAAGTTTGGATCATCATCACTTTTAATAAAATTATGGGTGATCTATAGAATAGCCCCCCCCCCCCCCCCTAATAGCCCTTTTGGCACAAAGTGTCCGGTCTGTGCAATGCAACAGGTTACAATTCCAATCCGCTTTCTTTGCCAATCTGGTATCCCATGACTTTCCTCACATCCAATCGGCACACAAATTTTTCAGATTCTGCATTTTAATAAAAAATAGGTATTTCATCAGATCTTTTTCAATCGAAATTGTGCCATTTCGCTATACATTTATCTTGAATTTTGATTAAGTTTTTTGCATGTTATATTCATGTCTATACATTTATTTAATGGATGTCTGGGCATGTTCAAGAAAATGTGTTTTGGGGCAATACAAGTGAATTATTTAAATATTTGCAAATTGATTTCTGTGAATGTTCAAGAAAACATGTTCATATGGATAAGTGAAAATGTGGATATAAGTAATTTACATAATGGTTGGTTCTTTTATTTATTCAACCCATATTTTAAAATTGTCTTTTGTATTTCCCCGTGTTTTTAAAATGGTTCTCTTTTATAAATTTCATTAAATTACAATTACTTTTTGAAGTATCATTATTTAAGTATTTTGTTAAAGTCCAATCATTTTTCTAAGTATCTTTTTTTTTTCTTAATTTTGGCTAAGTATCACAATTCATCATTTTCTTTTTGGTAATTTTGGCAAAGTATCATTCTTTTAAAATTTTTGAAGTTTCTTAAAATTGTTTTAAAATCACATAATCTTTCAAGTATCATGTGTTTCGATATATTTTCTAAAATGTTTTAGAAGTTTTTTATTCTGCAAAGTTATGCAATTTTTTTAGAATTCCCCAAAATCTTATTTTGTACCTTTTTCTATGAGTGTTATTCACTTTTATTCAAATTGAATTTCACTATCATTTATATTCAAATCTCTAGTTAAGAAAATGATAGAATATGCCACTTTGGTAGGAGGAGCCTATTTTGAAACATGAGAAAATACGTCACTAGTAGGGAGAAGTCAATTTCAAAACACAGAGAAACGTACCAACTTTGCACGTATTTGTACTTAGAAAAAACCTGCGAACATTAGTCAATATCAAACATCAATATCATGTCACAAGCAAAATAAGGAATTCCTTGACAAAAGATGAATTTTTGTACATGTAGATTTCTCTGAAAATTACACTGAAATACGGTTCTAAAATTTCAAACTGATATGGAACAGAATTCTAAATGATGTTATTTGTGTCATCATTTAAAATCATTGTTGTGAACTAATGGATTAGAAAGATGTAATGTCGCTAATTCTCAGAGACAAGCATGTAAAATCAATTTTATAAAAACAATATCATTAGAATTTTTACAGTAAAGGTTTTTTTTACAATTTAGAAATGTAATTTTTTAAACTTCGCTTATTTATTCCATTATTTATGTTTTTTTACTATTATACATTAAAAAATGAAAACTCAACTCGTGACTTCACTCAATTTGAGTGAAAGTAAAAAAAGTGAAACAAAATCTCACTCGAGTAAAATCTTCTCAGATTTTTCGAAAAAAAAATGGTGAAAAAAATATTTTATATACTTAATAATCTATATATTAAGAGCAGCATTCTGGAGTTTTAGGTTACATGACATCAGATGCTGAAAACAAAGTTAGATATTGGACTCATTTTCAACAATGGAGAATTCTAAAGCTAAACATGGCATATGACATCAGAAGCTCGATATTGGACTCATTTTTAATTGATTTACAACAATGGATATTATATTACCTCCTTTTGTATTGTGGCTATGCAGGCAGTGCTGTATTGGCATTTATTATATTATTCCATGAATAAACCGGTTTTTTAAATTACTTATAGGTAAAATGCCCGCGCGTCTCACAAGTTCATTCAAAATATAAAAATTCTTTTTCTGCTATATTTCCGATAAAATAAGTAAAATTTCTTTACATTTTAACCTGTTAGATTTGACAATATAAACGTCTAACATGTTTACATTTTTTGTAAGACTGATTTCAGTCATAGAGGGATATCCCATCAATGTATTGCATATAACGATGAAAATGAGTTATAAAAATAAGACTAACTGTATTAATATTTTGGAGTTTCATACAGAATTTAGTTAAAATTAGATTTATAAAATCTGATGTGGGCAGCACATGACTTTCCTTATATAATGCAATGCATTTACTACTTTTACAGTTAAAAAAAATGTTATTCTTATAGTTGATACTCATATTCTTTCCAAGATATTGAATTTTCTTCAATTAGTCGTCATTTTCATTGATTTAGCATCATTTTTATCCATTTGGCGAGATTTTCGTTAATTTGGCAACATTTAAAAATGTCGCCAAGTTGACGACATTCCGCTAAATTCGTCGCCAAAATTTTGCCAAGCGTTATGGACGAAGAAATAAGTTATTCTTACAGCAGATAAATGACTATTGGTGTTCAAATACAAAAGTATTACTCAAAGTATCTTTTTTCATAAATGGAACGAGCTAGATCCACGAGAATGATGTCACCCAATTTATCGCATGGTATTACATATGAAAAGTGAACATGTTTCTCAATAGGAAATATTTTTTTTTATTTTATATGACGTTTTGATATATTTTTTTTTAAATGTGCAATATCTCGAGAACGGTTCATGTTAGCGTTCTAAAATTTATGTCAATCGTTTTCTAATGAAGAGTTACATAAGAAATGTCTATTTGTGTAACTTTATTAGCGGTTTTGATTTTTTGACGATTTTTTCAAAATTTCACTCGAAAATTGAGGGGAGTTCTGAACATTCGATTGCGTTTAAAAACAATAGGCTTCCAGTGTTTACGGATTGTGATTTTTGAACCAAATTTCGTTCGAATCGGTCCATTTGTTCGTCAGTTATCGTCTCCACAGACTCACTGACACACACAGACATCACTTCAAAAATGTTTGATTCGTGATCAGGGATGCTTGAAACGTGTTGTCCCGTCGAAAACTCGAATTCAAATTTTCGACCCCGTCACAATACTTTCCTTATACATTATGTATATAAGGAAAGTAAAAATGAAGTATTTCAACTTTATGGTTTGAGAAGCTTTGTAAAATTTTATTTATTATAATGTCATTCTCAACTGTTTGTTTCGTATGTTCAGACACATGCAAACTCCAACACAAACTTTGCAAATCAATTTATTAGTATAAAATCTTGGTTGGTATCGATTTTCAAGGAGATCAGTTGAATAAAAATAGTCACATGGAATGGCACAAGATAATGTAAAAGAAAAAGGTGTAAGATTTGCTTTTTGACAGTAATAAACATAGGTGAGCATTATCGCTTTATTTTAATTTTTATGCTTGTGAATATCACTATTTAGCTCGATCATTTAATTCACTTGTATTGGGCTTAAATTTTTGAACACATATACTCTAATTGACACCAAATTACAAAATATTTTAAAATTTCAATATTTAAATTTATTTTAAAATTTAAAGTTTGATTTTAGAATACATTTAAAAGCATATAAAAATATGTAAAAATGAATAAAGAAGCGGCTTCTTTTTTAAGGAAAATAAAAGACATGATGCAAAGTTTCGGATTTATAAAGCACAATGAACAATTTAGTCACATGGAATATTTCAGTTATTGCTGTTCTTGACAGCAACCTTGTTCTAAATCAGAGATTTCAATTATGATCTCTGGATAGAAACTCATCTGACCAGTACATATAGCAATTATACAGTTTATACAAGTATAAAAATGACTACATTTAAGTACAAAACTTATTTGAATGAAAACTGAAATTTCACAGAATTAGCAAAACAATTTAATGTTATTGAATTTCATGCCAAGGACATGTTAAATTTACAATGTGTCCTGTACCTATATAAAGTACTAGCAACAAAACTTTCTTTGCTATGTTATTAATGAAGAATGTTGAATGATGTTGTTATTTAGATTTAGAAGTACTTGTTCATGCACACTGTTGTAAATTTCTAATGGAGAACTGTGGAGACATTCATGGTAACTTTGATCTTCAATTTGAGCAACACAGCCAACACATTTGAAAAGTTTTCTTACATGACACATCACACTGTCATGAATACAAGAGATTAAATATTCGAATGCAAATTTTTAATCACAAATAGCTGATGGTAGAAAGGGTATAGTGTCCCTTATTTTTAATATTTGAGTAAGAAGCCAATCTATAAATGTACTTTCTCGAAGTTTCTTACTAATGTTGTTAACACAATTCTTTTAAACATATTATTTGATTTTTATCTAAGGTAATATAGCACTGTGTTAGACAAAATTTTGAATCATAATTGAATTGTCTTCTATAAATGCAGTTTTTCATTGTCATTGAAACAAAACAACTCATTGCGACTGACGAAAAAGGTATCTGCATATAGAATATTGAACGACCACAATTTTTGAAAAAATTCACTCCAAGTAGCAGGTGACAATGTAACGCCTTCACGCGTAAGCAGTAGTTAATTTTGTCCGTTAGAGAGTCATTTCCATATATACACCTTCAGCTTCCCATGGCGAAGTTTCAAATATGCATAGACACCAGAACCTAAATGCCAACAATGGAGTGCATCTTGCACGGAAACTGAAGAAGTAGATTCAGTCGAAACAGATTTTGTAGTGGAGGATAAATCTTTGCTGTGTGTTAGAACACAAGAAAGCAAATCTTGAGTTGAGTTTCCGACCTCTGTGAGGACTTGTGAATCGGCAGTGGTAGATGTTTCTGCTGGGACTATGGAAGACATAAGATAGGTGTCTAACCATTCCACAGTAAACTTTGATGAGGGTGAATTAATCACATCTGAGACAATATCCACAGATTTTGTTTCATCTAGGGTAGGAACCGACAACTTCACACTATTTCCACTAGAAATTAACTGTTCAAGTGATGACATACTTTGAATTCTAGACATTATTTATAGATAGTAACATCCAAGTACCACATTTACAGCATAAGATTATTTTTAAAACACTATACATTTGTCACAGCTATGAACGAACCGAACCTAGCCACGCAACGCCTAAGGTTGTTATATCTTATCGGTTCACGTCATAAGTATAATCACGTGACCTAAATCGAGTGTCGTGTGCAAATAGATTACATAAGATAAGATATGAAGTGGTTAGAACTTATAATTTTCAATGAATCGTACAATATTGAATTGTGCTAAACGCAAATTTTATCTACATGGGAGAATTTCTACATTACTTTATTCATCTTCGAAATCATAAAGTGCAAATATGTACCAAACTTAGTTAAGGTTCATAATTTTTAATCACACTAACATTAAATACATAGGAAAATTTTGTACATGTTTATAACTTTAGGGGATATGTTTACCACATCGCGAGGAATATACAAGAATAGTTAGCAAAAACATGAAAATAACTTACATAATGAGGTAAGTCTTCATCAGCCGACATCTAAACTAGAAATGAACGATACACACACTAATTAAAGTACTAAAATGAGAGCTTATCAGTTCTTATCTAAGATCTAAACGCTTTGATTCTCGTGTTCGAGGTTTATTGGTTCAAAACACGATGAGAAAAAGTCATCGGTGGGTAAAAGTTATCTTTCCCAAGAGTGAAATATTTTTGAAACATTTAAATGTTCATTATTCTATTAAAAACTGAAATTCTATTAAATAAATATTTTATAGATATTAGTATAAGGCACGATTTCTGATCATTTTAATAATTCAAAAACATGAATTAGTCATATAGATGTACAGGATGTATAGGTGAGAGATAGTGTACACATAATTTTAAATATCACTACCAATATACCGGTCGCTGTTTGTGATTTAAAATATGTGTACAGTTTTGTGGCAATTAATTGAGAAATGTCATTTTTTTCGTTTTATCACACGTAAGCTTAGGAAGAAGCACTCCAAATTAGCTCAGAGTTCAAATTGCAGTTATTATCAAAGTAGCAGGTGTTCGTATGCACCTGATAAGTAGCAGGTGTTCAAATTCCTCCGCCAGGTGGCAGGTGTTCCGCAGTGGTAGTTTCTCAGTTGTTGCGGGGCTCATTAGCGTCATGGATATCAGCGCGGAAACACGTGCTAAAGTGATTGCGCTTAGATAACACACTTCTAAGACGTTCGAGGAAATAGGTAAAATATGTAGAGTGAGTACAGCAAGTGTCGGGAGGATCTGGAAGCGGTTTCAGGAAACAGGAAATGCTGGAACCAACCGCTCTGGAAGATGCGGCCGAAAAAGATCAACTTCGACTCGTGACGACAAAACTTTACATCGAATGAGTGTTAAAAATCCTCGATTAACCAGTTTTGACCTGTCTAAGTCCATGGTGGCAGCTGGTGTTGATATTGCACCTTCAACAGTGCGATACAGGCTGTTCGAACGCGGACGGAGAGCACGTCGACCGTACAAGAAGCAGCTTCTGACGCTTCGCATGAAGAAAAAAAGGTTGGAATGGGCACGGAAATACAAAACATGGACTGAGAAGGACTTGGAGAAAGTTCTCTTTTCTGACGAAACACATTTTGTGGTTCAGGGATTTAGATCTATGTTCGTGAGAAGGAGCCAAGGAGAACCTCTCAATCAGCACCACATCAATCAAACACCCAAGCATCCGCCCAAAAAGATGTTTTGGGGTTGTTTCAGCGTTTTGGGGACAGAATATCTTGTTCCCGTAGAGGGAATGATGAACAGTGCCAGTTACGAAGTCATATTGACCGGAAAAGTGCTTCCAACCATGGCTAAACTGTGGCAGAACGGAGATTGCGTTTTCCAACAAGACAGCGCGCCATGTCACACTTCGAAGCGAATCAAAAATTTCTGCTCAAAAAAAAATATTACAGTACTGGATTGGCCAGGGAATTCACCAGACTTGAATCCCATAGGAAATTTGTGGGCTATTGTCAAAAAACGGCTTCACAAATTTGACTGTACGACGATGGACAAGCTAATTTTGGCCGTAATTGACATATGGTTCAGAGACGTTGAAATTAAAACTACATGTGCTAGTCTAGTACGTTTCATGCCGAAAGATGTCTGTGATGTTATAAAGTCTCGGGGTGGTCATATCACTTATTAGTTTTAAATGTATCCATAGAAAACTTGGATAAAACTGAATTTTATAAAAAAAACTGCATTTCTCAATTAATTGCCACAATACTGTATATTCCTGGGATATTTTAAATAACATTGGTCTTCAAAACACTCTATTAAAATATTTTTTTTAATTCCTCTAAAAATAAATAGTAATATCTGTTCTCGCTATACAAAATTACCTGCACAGTTTTTCGGTGCAAATTGAGCGATTTTTATACAAATATGCACCTTAGAGACCGAAAATATTATCACAACTTTTCCATTGTAATATCATCGGATAGCTCAAAGAATGCCCTTTCTAAGGAACTTTGAACATAATATGTAAAACAATAAGTTCAATTTTAGATTAAATTGTGAAATTACCTCACAAACACTATTTAACAAAAAGTTTAATTTTGAATGTGTCCATTCAAGCATTAATTTTTCACACGATTTTAATTTTTTATATGAATATGGAATGATATTTTTGCATTCTAATGATTTCATATTAAATTACTTTATTTTTTAATTTTTATGAATTTTTAAGTGTATCTATAAATGCTGACTGTCACAAAATCGCCTGTAAATGACACGTTTTTCATCCGTAAGACAGCATATGCGTGGAGGTTGCTATGGGATGCTGCA
Source organism: Amaurobius ferox (assembly GCA_951213105.1). Classification (NCBI taxonomy): domain Eukaryota; kingdom Metazoa; phylum Arthropoda; class Arachnida; order Araneae; family Amaurobiidae; genus Amaurobius; species Amaurobius ferox. The sequence goes on from OX578146.1 coordinate 103,969,004, forward strand.
GACGAAAGCGTATTCTTATTGCCTGCCTGACGATCCGATAACTCTGAAGAATTATTTTCTAGGTAATTTCTAGATACGAAGTGGGATAAAGTTAGAGGTTTTCTAATTTCGTGATATTTAAAGATACGATTTAGATTTTTTAAACATGCAATTATTTCATTATTATGCATATTCTGTAAAAAGAAAATCTTCTTGATAATAAAAAATTCTCTTGAATCGGGTAATAATTGCTATTATTTAGATTATCATAAATAATAAAAGGCAATGTCTGTGTGTGTGTGTCTGTCTGTCTGTGTGTGTGTGTCTTATACACTATACGTTCAGCGACCGCCCGTCGGAGAGCTACGAAATTTGGCAATCGGAGACCCGAAGGGGGGGGGGACACGTGAAAACCGATTTTTAAAATTTTAATTATTTTTTTTGTTATTTAATGTTTTATGCGATTTCGACCGTTTTTTGCCCTTTTTTCTCCTCGATCCAGACTCGTAGAAAAAAACAAATCCCACCACCGGAAAGAGCAGACAATTGCGAGTAAAAATATATCAAATTCAAATCTCAATTTTGATTTCTAATATTTTTTAAAGATTTTAAAACAAAAGTCACTTTCTATTCAAAAAAACCAACTTTCGATTTTAAATCCTCCCATCGCAAAAACCACTCATAATTTCGACTAATAAATTACATTTTTAGAAGGGTCAAAGATCTGGCATTCTTACAAGTCCAATCTGGTCAAGAAATAATTATAAATATCCACAGGATCGCGATTTTAATGACCTAAGGATTTTCAATTTCTCGGCGAATCGCGTTTTCACCCGTTGAAGTTTTTTCCCGTCTCCATGGAGACCGACCGCCCTTCCGGTTTTAAATGAATTAAGATATGTGTTGTATGCAGCGGGTGAAATGATTATATTTATATGATATTTTAAATGGATATTTTAAATAATTTAGAGGATTGAATTATGGTGGAGTGAATTGTGGTGATGTATTTGAAATTATTATATTTATGTATAACGTAATTAATGTAATTATTATATTATGTGGAACGATATGGATGATTGATGGAACGTTTTAATTTATGGATATTTTAAATGATGGACCGATGGATATTTTACATTTATGGATAAATAATAATAATATGGATAAATAATAATAATAATATGTATAAATAATAATTTTAAATGATGGAACGATGGAATGAGGATGATGGAATTAAGAGCTTAGCATATGGTCATTAAAAAATTTAAATTAGCGCACGGGAATTGCAGTCGGTAGGCCCGGGTTCGATTCCCGCCACTGCCAAAACTGCTGCCGTGTTCACGCAGAATACGATCACGTTAAACATGTGGGACCGTAAGTCCTTCCGAGAGGTTGTGGGTAGGGGAAGGAGGGTACGGTCCCTGTGGATGCCTCCTTCACTGGCTTCCGGTCTAAATTGGGTGAATAAAAAGAAAGTCCTGGAGATTGTCGCATCGGGCGCGGTAGCCCAGTGGCTAGCGTGCGGGAATTTCACTCGGTAGCCCCGGGTTCGATTCCCGGCACTGCCAAAATTGCTGCCGTGTTCACACGGAGTACGATCACGTTAAACATGTGGGTCCGTAAGTCCTTCCGAGAGGTTGGTGGTAGGGGAAGGAGGGTACGGTCCCTGTGGATGCCTCCTTCACTGGCTTCCGGTCTAAATTGGGTGAATAAAAAGAAAGTCCTGGAGATTGTCGCATCGGGCGCGGTAGCCCAGTGGCTAGCGTGCGGGAATTTCACTCGGTAGCCCCGGGTTCGATTCCCGCCACTGCCAAAATTGCTGCCGTGTTCACACGGAGTACGATCACGTTTAACATGTGGGTCCGTAAGTCCTTCCGAGAAGTTGGTGGTAGGGGAAGGAGGGTTCGGTCCCTGTGGATGCCTCCCCCACCGAGTTCCCGTCTAAATTGTGTGGCACTTCGTGGCCGTCCAAACAGTTACTTTACACATTTCTGGTAGGTCGCGTCAGCGAGTTTGCAGCGATCAGAATTTGCCACGGTCAGTATTTCCAAGGGTAGCGAACAGGCTGGTCGCCAAAGGCGGCTAGTTTCCCATAATTTTTGGCCCATCCAGAAGGTGTTGGAGCACAATAGGCGTGAAGTAGCCGCATATTGATTTCTATGCAGCGGGTGATGCAGAGTTCAGCTGCTTATTTAAGACTTATTACGCCGGTGTGACGACTGTGGAAATGCTGCGTGTTCATACTACTACATATTGTGATAATTGTACATAATTTTTCGAATTGCTTCATTTATGTTTTAAATATACTATCCCCGTACACTTACACACGCATGCACACGAACGTAAAATTATATAAAAAAATCTGATGTGGGCAGCACATGATTTTCCCTGCAAACTTACATCCACGTTCTATTTATTTCAATTAAATTTAATTCACTTTTAATTCAATTTTCGTTCTCATTTGATAACTGGACTTATTTTCAAAGGTGGCGTGGAAAAATACGAAAAAAACTAATATATCTCGAGAACGGCTAGTCCTAATGAAATGGGGTTGGTCTTATTCTTTTCTTCGTTAAAAATTACGCATTAAACAAGCATTTAATGGATATATTTGAGCATACGTAGCTTTTTAGTTTAGATTTTGATAATTTTTGCGGGCCATTCTGCAAAAAAAGGCAGGTTATTTTTTTCTGAATAGTAACAAAATCTAATCAGCACCAGGATGACCTATACGTGACTCATCTACCGAATTTTGTGAAATTCGGTCCATTAGTTTTTCAGCTACAGTGGATACAAGCATTTGCGGGCCATTTCACAAAAAAGGCGGGTTCTTTTATTCCGAATCGTACCCAAAACTAATCAGCACCAGCCCCGGCCACAAGTGTGTGAAATTTTGTGAAATTCGGTCCATTAGTTTTTTAGTTAGAGTGGATACAAAATCTGCACAGACAGACAGACAGACGCACACACAGACGTCACGCTGAAAATGGTTTTTTCGTATTCTAGAGGTCTCGAAACGTGTAGATCCGTCGAAAACTCGAGTTGCGATTTTCGACATGATTCCAATACTTTCCCTATACATTACCATGTATTGCAGGGAAAGTAAAAACACTGGATCCAGATGGGGAGAACAAAAAGTGTAAATCTGTCGAAAATTAGATATTTCTAGCTCCATGATAGTTTAGATTTGTCATAGAAATGGATAGTCCAGTGTTTAAAGCACGGTAAATGCACTCGGATGACCTGAGTTCGATTCCTGGCTCTGCCCAAACTATCCCTTGTGTACGCAGAGTACGGGTACGTTAAATCCGTGGGTCCGAACGTCATTCTGAGATGTTGGAGACAGGGAAGAAGTTTCCGGGCCTTGTGGATGTCGCTTTCTACCGAATGCCGGTTTAAATTAGGTGGTACTGTCCCGGTTGTCCAAACAGATACCTTAGACCTTCGGGTAGATGGGACAGTCTGTGTTGAAAGAAAAGCAAGATTGAATTTGTCGGCTCTCGTAGAAAGGTTCTTTAATTCATCACAGTACTCTACCTTTCATGGAAATACTACAATCATTATTTATATCAAATGTTTAAGAATACCACTTCATGTCTGTATAATTAAAATATAATATCATTCACTTTTATTTTAAAGAAATTTCCTTCCTAAATAAATTTTCCCCGTTCTTTCCCTCTGGCTGCTTTTATTGAATCCCAAAATATCCCCGTCCTTTGATCCAATATCACCTCAGAGGAAGAATTGAAGCGCGAAACTTTCAATTCCTCAGACTCTCTTGACTATTCAGCCGAACTCTGTCTCCTTTGCTACTACTTTAAACAATGCTATCCATTGAAAAATACCCTTAAAGTGCGTTTACCTTGATTCGTTGAAAAACAAAGATATATTTCTTCCTGAACATTCTATTATGTCTTCCAAAGAAAAATGTTTGAATGGCATAAAGATGGTTTAACACTGTCTTTAACTTTAGAAATGTGATTCAAATTATTTTCATCTAGCGTCCCTTTATATATATTTATTGAAATGATATAATTTATTTTTATCGTACAATATTATTATTGCTTATTTAAAACTATATTTAACTTATATAGCTTTCTAATACTTACATATAGGAATAGGAAAATTAAATGAGAGTTATTTTCAGACTGTTTTGATGTCTTATACCTTGGTCGAAAGTAGTGAGACCTGAAAAATCGCGAAGGAACAACTACCAAAGACAGTGACATTTTTTGGCAGTTGTTTCGAGGTTGTAAAAGCACACTTTTTTTCTAGAACAGGAAATAACTATTTTTAGCGTGACGTCTGTGTGTGTATCTGTCTGTTCAATGAATGTATCCACTCTAACTTAAAAACTCATGGATCGAATTTCATAAAATTTGGTAGGTCGGTCACTTGGACTTGGGTGTGACCCGTGTTGAACAGTTTTTGGTACGATTTGGGAAAAAGGAACTCGTCTTTTTTTGCGAAATGGCCCTCAAAAATCAAATGTATCCACACTTGTTCAAATACTAGTTGACCAAATTTCACAAAATTTGGTAGATAAGTTACTTGTAGGATAGTCTGGTGCTGATAAGATTGTGGAACAACGTGCCTTTCTTTACGGAATATCCTGCAAAAAATCGCCAAATTCAAAAAACAAACAAACAACAACAAAAAAAAAAAACAAGAAAGATCAATCATGCGTAAAGCATTGATTATGAAACACTTTCCAACTTCAATGCAATTTCATATAAACATCTCTAAAATGCGATACATTCCTCGGTAATATTTTTTAAATTATCACAATACTACAGTAATTTATTATATTTGAAAACTTAAAACTTCATTGAAAAAAAAATGAACTTCATTCAAATGATGGCTTTGAAATATAAATTGCCTGGTTTAAACATCTCTAAAATGCAACACATTCCTCGGTAATATTTTTAAAATTGTCATAATACTACAATAATTTATTATATTTGAAAACCTCATCGAAAACAAATGAACTTTATTCAAATGACGTCATCGAAATATAAATCGCCTGGCTCTCTCTATAAAAGCAGCATTTCACTCATAAACGTTTTTCCACTCCTTTTATTCATCACAGTACTATAATAATTTATGTTATTTAAAAACTTAAAACCATGGAGGTACAAGTAATTTAACTCTATGCTTAAAACATCATCGAGGAAATCGTCTGGTTCTCTGTGTAAAATAAATGAATGTTTCATTCATATCAGCTATATTGCAGAATCCATGAGCTAAATAATTTTGCGCTAAAGAAATGCAGCAATTCTTATACAACTCATTCTACATCTTTTGGTGTTTACGTTCTCCATAAGTGAAAATTAGGCTTCGTTTAAAAATTAATCAAAGTAGGATGATCATTTAAACTCAAATATATTGTAATTGCGTTGTTTCAGTATGTAGATGCACAGACTTTAAGCAAAAATAAAGCGGTTTTAGGAGGGATACAACACTACATATGAATTAAAAAGAACTTTAAAAGTCACGATTTTGACACATGATGGATGTCATATTTTATTTTGAAGTGGGTCACGTGGTCTCTTCATATAATGGTCACGTGATCTCTTCATATAAAGGGTGTAATTATTATTTTAATTTTTATTTAAAAAACTACTGAATATATTTTGCTGAAATTTTGTTTATGTATTATGAGATAATTTGAATATTTCCTAAAACGTTCGAAGCCATTTGTGATTTTTAAATTCGCCTAAAAAATGTTTGAAAAATTAGGTCCCATATGTATTTCATTTTTTCAACCCGGGTTCAATTCAAAACTAATTGGGTGATATTATTCATTTATATTCCCATAGGTCCCACAGACCGTCTGAACAACATACTAAAATTTCATTTTGATAAAGTTATATTTACGGCAGTTTTCGTGCTAAAGGACAGACAGACAGACAAACAGAATGAACAAAGTCATAAACACTTTTCATCTACGTTGTAAAGTGTTAAAAAGACTACGTATGCTCAAATGTATCTATTAAATGCTTGTTTTATACGTACTTTTTGACAATGAAAAGAATAAGACCCACTCCATTACTCTAGGAAAAAACCGTTCTCGAGATATTTAAGATTTTTGGCATTTTTGTTAGACCGCCTTTGAAAAATGTCCAATTACCAAATATAAACAAAAATTGAATTAAAAATGTAAATTTAGTGTTATTTAGTGCGATTAAACTCAATTTAATGAATTATTTAAGAAATGAAGAAAAAATTAATTTGAGTCTGCAGGGAGAGCCATGTGCTGTCCACATCCGATTTAATTTCCATGCATTGCATGGTAATGTATAGGGAAAGTGTTAGAATCATACCGAAAATCGCAACTCGAGTTTTTGACGGATCTACACGTTTTGGGACCTCTAGTATACGAAAAACTATTTTTAGCGTGACGTCTGGGTGTGTGTCTGTGCAATATATGTATCCAATCTAATACGAAAACCAATGGACCAAATTTCATAAAAATTTGGTACGTAAATCAGTTGTGGATGACTCTGTTGCTTATCTGTTTTTGGTACGATTCGGAAAAAAACAACTTTCCCCATTTTGGCCGCAAGTGACCCGCAAAAATCATCAAAATCTAATATAAGAAACTAGATATGTTCAAATATATCCATTAAATGCTTGTTTTACAGGTAATTTTTAACGATAAATAGAATAAGACCAACCCCATAACACTAGGCCTAGCTGTTCTTGAGATATTTTAGTTTTTTCGCATTTTCGCTACGCCACCTTTGAAAAAAAATCTGATGTGAGCAACACATGACTTTCCTTATATAACGCAATGAATTTACTACTTTTACAGTTAGAAAAAATGTTATTCTTATAGTAGATATTTTCTTTCCATGATAATAAATTTTCATTAATTAGTCGTCATTTTCATTGATTTAGCATCATTTTTATCAATTTGGCGAGACTTTTGTTAATTTGGCAACAATTAGAAATGTCGTCAAGTTGGCGCCAACATTCCGCCAAATTCGTCGCCAAAATCTAGCCAAGCATTATAGACGGAGAAATAAGTTATTCTTACAGCAGATAAATGATTATTGGCTTTCAAATACAAAAGTATTACTCAAAGTATCTTTTTTCATGAATGGAATGAGCTAGAGAATCCACGAGAATAATGTCACTAAATTTATCGCATGGTATTATATATGAAAAGTGAACATGTTTATCAATAGGAAATATATTTTTTTTATTTTATATAAATTTTTGATAATTTTTTTGAAAAATGTGCAATATCTCGAGAACGGTTCAGGTTAGCGTTCTAAAATCTAATAAGAAATGTCTATTTGCGTAACTTTATTAGCGATTTTGATTTTTTGACGATTTTTCAAAATTTCACTCGAAAATTTAGGGGGTTCTGAACATTCGATTGCGTATAAAAACAATAAGCTTTCAGTGTTTACGGATTGTGATGTTTGTACCAAATTTCGTTCGAATCGGTCCATTCGTTCATCAGTTATCGTCCCCACACACTCACTAACACACACACACAGACATAACTTCAAAAATGTTTGATTCGTGATCAGGGAAGCTTGAAACGTGCTCTCCCGTCGGAAACTCGAATTCGAATTTTTGACCCCGTCACAATATTTTCCTTATACATTATGTATATAAGGAAAGTAATAAGTACAGTTACCAAATCAGATTGAATTAAAAGTGTAAATTCAGTGTAATTTTAAATATTTATGGGTGTTATTTTGTGCAATTAAACTCAATTTAGTGAGTTATTGAATATGAGAAAATCAAGTGTTGCTCACATTAGATTTTTACTTTCCCTGCAATACATAATTATGTATAGGGAAAGTATTGAAATCGTGCCGAAAATCGAAAATCGAGTTTTCTACACGTTTCGGGACCTCTAGAACACGAAAAACCTATTTTTAGTTAAACGTCTGTGTGTGTGTGTGTCTGTCTGTCTGTCTGTTTGTCAGTCTGTGCAGATTTTGTATCCACTCGAACTGAAAATCTAACCCCAGTATTCTAGAACTAGCCATTCTCGAGATAGTTTAGTTTTCTTCCGCATTTTCATTACGCCAGCTTCGAAAATAAGTCCAGTTACCAAAGGAAAATTGATTTAAAAGTGCAAATTCCGTGTAATTTAAAATAAGTATGACTGTTATTTTATGCAATTGAACTCAATTTAATGAATTATTGAAGAAATAAGGAGAACGTGAATATGAGTCTGCAGGGAAAGCCATATGCTGCCCACATGGGATTTTTTATTTTAATGTCTTTCCAGACCTTGAAGCTTTAACCGGCGAGCTATAAGTAAGGCTGAAACTCGACCACGGGGCAGAACGTAACTGTGCCAATATTCAATGCAGACAACTATTTTTGACGCTATGCACCTCACATTGTTAGTCAAAATAAAACCTATTTAAAAGAAGTTGCAGCTTCATTTTTACTTTCCTTATATACATAATGTATAAGGAAAGTATTGTGACAGGGTCGGAAATTCGAATTCGAGTTTTCGACCGGAGAGCACGTTTCAAGCATCCCTGATCACGAATCGAATATTTTTGAAGTGATGTCTGTGTGTGTGTGTGTGTATGAAAGTATGTGTGTGTGTGTCAGTGAGTCTGTGGATACGATAACTGACGAACAAATGAACCGATTCGAACGAAATTTGGTACAAAAATCACAATCCTTAAACACTGGAAGCCTATTGTCTTTATACGGAATCGAATGTTCAGAACCCCCCTAAATTTTCGAGTAAAATTTTGAAAAAATCGTCAAAAAATCAAAACCACTAATAAAGTTACGCAAATAGACATTTCTTGTGTAATTTTTTATTAGAAAACGATTGACATAAATTTTAGAACGCTAACATGAACCGTTCTCGATATATTGCACCTTTTCCAAAAAAAATATCAAAAAATCATATGAAATAAAAAAAATATTTCCTATTGAGAAACATGTTCACTTTTCATATGTAATACCATGCGATAAATTTGGTGACATCATTCTCGTGGATCTAGCTCGTTCCATTCATGAAAAAAGATACTTTGAGTAATACTTTTGTATTTGAACGCCAATAGTCATTTATCTGCTGTAAGAATAACTTATTTTTTCGTCCATAATGCTTGGTGAGATTTTGGCGACGAATTTGGTGGAACGTCGTCAACTTGGCGACTTTTTTAAATGTTGCTAAGTTAACGAAAAACTGGCCAAATGGATAAAAATGACGCTAAATCAATGATGACTCATTGATGATGATGACATGGAAAATGACGACTCATTGACAGAAATTCAATATCTTGAAGAAATAACAACTATAAAAATAATCAATTTTTTTTTACTGTAAAATTAGTAAATTCATTGCATTATATAAGGAAAGTCATGTGCTGCCCACATCAGATTTTTTTTTTTTTAAAGTATTAGTTTTCGTGTTTTTGACAGGCTTAAATACCATTTTAAAAATATTTCCCCATTTCATTTGATGATTTAGCGCATTTTAAAACGCGCAAATCCACTGAAATTCCGTAAGAGCTGAAATATCTGGAGGTCAGTTTTTTCAAGTGTAATGGGACCATTACAAAAGCCGAAATTATGTTTAGAATCATATTAAAAATTATTCAGCACCGGGATAACGCATAAGTGATTCAACTATCAAATTAAATCAAATTTCTTTTGATAAATTTTGAGCTAGAATAAGTACATACAATGCACAGACGAATAGATAAACACATCCACCCGCGCTTGTTACGATAAAATTATTCGTATTATTAAGTGCTCAAGATGTAAAAATCCATCGTATTATAAAGTTCCAAATCTACCTCGTTCCTTTGCCTACAAATATACACGTATTGTAAGAAAAGTAAAAATACTTGAGGATAAGTTCAAACGTAATAATTAACACCGTAATACACCTATTTTCTTTTCAAATGTGTAAAAATGACATAATTTTTTAAAAACTGTCATTAGACGTATAGAGGGTACTTGGATTAATAATAATTATGCAATTTTTTTAAACTGAGCAGATAATTGAGGATGGAACGGGTCTATATTACTATTATTGTTCTGAGTTTATTACTATTATTGTTCTGGTATTCTGAAACAAAATAAACTGGAGTTTACTCGGGTTAGTTTTTTTTTTTCCCAATGGCCAGGCACTAGACTACTCTAGCACTAGACTCTACGCCGACTTACGTTGTTTGCCGAAATCTTACGACTTACGTTACGGCCGAAATCGTGAACCATTTTGCCGTCCTAGGACGTTGCCCTAGGCGCACCAGAGGGGGGCGGAACACACTGCGCCCACAACACACAACATCCATGTCTTACGTGGGACTCGAACCCACAACGTGGCGGCCGATCGATCGCTGGAAACGCTCGCCTTGACCGTTCGGCCACCACGTCAACTTAAATGAGCCAACAGCACACGGCGTTCCCAGGTGGTCCTTCACCCAAGTACTATCCGCGCCCGATGCTGCTTAACTTCGGTGATCTAGCGGGAACCGGTGTTTTAAGCACGGTAGAGCCGTTGGCTCAACTCGGGTTAGTACGTTAGACGATAAACTTGTATAGTTTTTAAAAGCTGTTATATAATCAAACTGCGTAACTATCAACTGCTAAAAAGAGGTTTCACTCATTGAATGAGGAAAGATAAATTGAAATTAAATTTAAAAGTCTGATGTGGTTGGTCAGCATATGACTTTCGCTGCAGACTCATATTCACGTTCTCTTTATTTCTTCAATAATTCATTAACTTGAGTTTAACTGCACCAAATAACACCCATAATTATTTTTAATTATACACTAAATTTGCACTTTTAATTCAGTTTTCGTTTTCATTTGATAACTGGACTTATTTTCAAAGGTGACGAAGCGAAAATGCAAAAGGAACCTAAAATATCTCGAGAACGTCTTGTCCTTGTGTAATGGGGTTGGTCTTATTCTTTTCATCGTCAAAAATTACATATAATACAAGCATTTAATTGATATATTTGAGCATACGTAATCTTTTCTTTTTTTTAGATTATGACGATTTTGGCGGGCCATTTCGCAAATAAAGGTAGGTTAATTTTTCCCGAACCGTACCAAAATCTAATCAGTACCAGAGTACCCCACAAGTGACTTAACTACGAAATTTTGTAAAATTTAGTCCATTAGTTTTTCAGCTAGTGTGGATACAGGCAATTTTTGCTGGCCATTTCACAAAAAAGGATGGATTCTTTTATCCTGAATAGTACCAAAATCTAATCAGCAGTAGAGGCAACCACAAGGGACTTATCGAAAAAATTTTATAAAATTCGGTGAATTAGTTTTTAATTAGAGTGGATGCATATATTGTACAGACAGACAGACATACACACACACACAGATGTCACGCTAAAAATGGTTTTTTCGTATTCTAGAGGCGTAAAAACATGTAGATCCGTCGAATACTCGAATTGCGAATTTCGGTACGATTCCAATACTTTCCCTATACATTACCATGTATTGCAGGGAAAATAAAAAGTAATTGAACAGTCTTTTTTATCAAAGATACAAAAACTTCATCTCGGTGTGATTTATATGTAATTTTGATCACTTTCCTTTTAAATGAATATTCATCTAAATTTCTTCCCCATTCTACTCCTTTTATTGAAACTCGAAATATTCCACACCTTATATCCCCTTTGTGGAAGTGTTTGAAGCGAAAATATTTCAATTCCTCAGACTTTCTTGAATATTCTCCTAAACTGAATTTCCTTTGTTACTACTTTTAACAATGCGATCCACTGAAAAATCGAATAATACCCTTGACGTGCATTTACCTCGATAGCTCAAAAACAAAGCCACCTTTCTTCGTGCTCACTTAAAGACATATTCAGTTTCTAAAGAAACATTCATGAATGATATAAGAGGGTTTAACACTGATTTTAGTTTTAGAAATGAGACTCAAATTGTTTCCTTTTATCTCCTTATATATACATATTTATATAATATATATATATATATATATGCGTGTGTGTGTGTGAATGTGTGTATACATACATATCTGTGTATGTGTGTGTGTGTGTGTGCATGATGAAATGATTACACAATCAAAACAGCAGGACCCATCAATGGTTAGCAATTGCACATTAAATTTTCAAATTAGTAATTAGTGATCCCCCCCCCTTGGCGGCAATGCATGCTTGTATACATCTAGATAAGAAGTGATAAAGTTTCCTAATGTCATCCTGCGATACAGGCATTCCTTAATTGTTGCTCCAGATCTGCTACATTTCGGGGTGCCCGAATCTAGCGGTCAAGCATGTCCCATACATGCTCGATTGGCGAAAGGTCTGGTGACCTTGCTGGCCAAGGAACAGTATCAACAGCACGGAGACAGCCTACAAATATACGAGACGTATGTGGAGTTGCATTATCTTGTTGGAAAATGGCCCCAAAATGACTTGCCATGATGGGTAACGCAAACGGATTGCAGGATTTCATCAACATATCGTTGAGCTGTTAAAGTTGTACGCTGGATGACTAAGGGCGACCTGCTGTCGTAAGAGATAGCACCCCACATCATCACGCCAGGGGTAATGGTTGTGTGTCTGTGTAAAACAAAGGCTGATTGGGACCGCTGGCCCTAACGCCTCCACACATGTACCCGATGGTTATCTGCTGAAAGACAGAAGCATGATTCATCGCTGAACACTATGTGATGCCAGTCTTCTGGCAGCTATGATGCTCGGCTACGACACCACTCCAAATGACTCTGTCGATGTTGTGGTGTTGTGCCTGGTGTCATCGAATTTCATATCAGTGATCATCTGCCGATCTTTATCTTTGCTGATGTAAATAATACACTAAATAACCATCACTTTCTTATTCATAAGCGTGTCAGCTGTTTAAGTGATCGTAATAAAAAAAATTTTAAGAATGTAGTAGAAAATATTGACTGGTCTCTGATCACTACCTATAATAACCCTCACATAGCCTATGATATTTTTGTCTTCCGAAGTAATCAGAATCTATGACCTCCATATTCCCTTTGTCTCAATTTCTACTCATAAAAATATTAAAAAACCTTGGATTACAAATAGACTATCGATGCATTAAAGGTTAAAATAAGCTATATTCCAAAAATCATAAATACCAAATCAAATGCTGACTGGCACTGTTTCCGAGGTTATAGGAACTGGTTAAATCGGCAATTGAAACTTGAGAAAAAACTTTATTACCGAGATTACTTTTCAAATGCATCCATTAGTAAAATATGGACTAAGATAAATGACCTTTCAGGCAGAAGAAAAACTTTAAATTCTCTTAATAGCTTAATTTTGGCGGACCGTGAAATTTCAGATACCGAAACTCCAGCTCAGGAATTTAACAACCATTTTATTACTTATCCATCGAAGCTTATCCCACATCGACATTCTCACAATTCTGATTCCTTTCGCTACTATTATAATGTTTTAAATTCTTTGGTTCTTGCTCCTGTCACTCCAGATGAAATTATAAAGGTTTTACAGCGTCTTGACAGTAAAAAAGGGCCGGGTTATGATGAATTACAACCTAAGGTTTTAAAGGCAATTTCAACCACCATTTCTGTTCCTCTTTGCCATATCATAAACTTAATCTTCTCATCTGGTCATGTTCCGAACCCTTTCAAAATTGGTAAAGTCTCTCAAAAAAGGTGATACTCAGAATATTCAAAACTGTAGACCTATTACTGTCTTGACTGTTTTTGCTAAGGTTTTTGAAAAACTACTCTGTGTTAGACTTATTGATTTTCTTGATAAAAATAACATTATTCATCCCAACCAATTTGGATTTCAAAAACGGAAATCAACTGAACTTGCAATTTTAACCGCCTTAAATACTTAACAGTGTAACCTTGGTGTTAAACATTCGGTTCTTGGTATTTCTTTTTACTTATCAAAAGCTTTTGATACTATTCATCACCAACGTCTCTTATCAAAACTTGACTGGATTGGTATTAGAGGTATAACTAATATTTTATTCAAAAGCTACTTAACTGATCGTAAACAATTCGACCAGTTCCAAAATGTTCGTTCTAGTTATGAAACTATCCTCACTGGTATCCCTCAAGGCTCTATCTTAGGTCCGATTCTGTTTCTAATTTACATAAATGATATCTTCTATGTTCCTTCTTGTCCTTTTTGCAGATGATACGAGCTTATTTTTGTTGATGAAAACATTCAGACACACTTGTCAATCAAGTAAATTCTCAAATCCATAACTACTGGTTTGACCCAAACTTCTTAACCTTAAATTCTGAAAAAACTAAGTGTGTTCTTTTTGATAGAAAATATTCTGCTCGTGATATAAATAATATATATATAAATGGCTGCAGTTTTCTTTTTTCTTCCGACGTTAAGTTTTTGGGCGTGATTTTGCAGAATGATTTAAAATGGAATAAACAAGTTGACCTCATTTGTAATAAAGTAAGAAAAAACATTGGATTAGTTAGATCTAAATTATCTTCTTTACCAAAAACTGTTTTAATTATGCTCTATTACAGTATAATTTTTCCTCATCTGTATTATTGTAATCTTGTTTGGGGAAATATTACTACCCGAAATATAAACAGGTTTCGTATTCTACAAAATAAATATATATCTCTTCTTAAAGATTCCTCTGATTGTGAATATTCATCATCATGATATTTGTTCTTCTCGCTAAAAAATTTTGCCCGCCACTAAGAATTTTCACTACCGTTTGGCTTTGTTTATGTTTCAGCATATTCATCATAATCAGCACAGTATATTTTTCAATAATTTTCACGATCATACTTATTATACTCGTAATAAGAATCAATTGTTACACCCCCCTCTCTTTTCTCGTACAAACAGCTTATACCTAAATATCAATTCCGCTGGCTCAAGATTATGGAATTCTTTACCACCTTTCTTAAAATCACTGAAACATGCAAATAGTTTTAAGAAGTACTTAAAGTTGTTTCTGTTGCCGGTCTGAGCGATTTGCTGACCTATTATTTATTTGCTTTGCTACTTGTTTTTCTGCTAGTTGTTTCTTATTTATCTTGTTAGGGCTTTTATTCAGCCACTGATCATTGTATTAATACAAGCATGTTGCCAGTTTGGTTGGAGGCTGTGGACTAGTCAGGCCTATCCATAGTTCCTTTTTCAGCAGTTCCTTGCCCCACTGTTACACTTTACTTATAAGTTGAAATTGTATATGTTGTGTATATTGTGTGGCAAAATAAAGTTTATTATTATTATTATTATAGGCAGACGTCTTAAAGGCCGCCGTGAGCGTAATCCCAAGTCAGCCAAGCGCCGTGAGATGGTGGCAGGAACCACGGATGGTATGGAAGAGGCTGTAGAACGTTGTAAGGCGAACAATGATGCCGTTGGACCAGTGCAACTTGGTCTTCCAGAGCCTTCATTCTGACGATGATTTCCTTGCAGCAACCATTGCTGCCAGCACCTTGGTCCGTTCGGTGCAGGTGGCGGCCTGTTGCTCGGTATGACCAGCCAGCTTTACGCATCCCGACTATACGACCATGTTCGAACTCATCTAATTGCTTGTAAGGTCTTCGGCAACGTTGTAACGGCATTATTGTTTGGGTCTCGGCAGAACTGCAACGCCAACAACGAGCAAAGATAAACCGTCCACATTTGTAACCTGTTTTATAGGATGCTAGTTCCGCAGTAGAAACGCGCGCTATGACGGAAGTTAACACTCATTGGTCTTGCAACTTTAATCATTTGCTTACTTTGTATAAAGGAATTTATATGCGAAATTTTGAGATGATTGGATTATTTTTTAGGGGTGCTTCGTTTTTTTTTTACAAAAGAGTATATATATATATTACCAAAATTAGACAATTTCTGTTTATCGCACAATGGACCTAATGTTCAATTGAAATTCCATCTAATATATAGTTTCGAATAATTAAATTATTCCCAAACTATAATAACGTTATTGCATATTTGAATCGTAAAGGGGCTTACGTTCTCCAAATATGAAGTAAATGGCACCTTTGTTCCGTTGGGTAACATCTTTAACGGGAAAATGGGCCATCGCTGAAATTGTGTTAATACCATTATATCCAGTGAATGGCTGTTAGAAAACCAAACAAAAAAGTTTGATGTGAGCAAGCAGCACACGAGTTTCGTAACAGACTCATATTCATTTTATCGTTCTTCCCTAAATATTTCATTAAATGGAGTTTAATTGATGAAAAAAAGGACACTGATAAATATTTGCATTGAATTTGCAGTTTAAATTCAATGTCGTTTTCATTTTGTGACGGAATGTAATTTCAAAGGTAAATACTGTAATATTTCGAGAACGATTAGTTTTCGAGTAAGAGTTGGCCTTATTCTTTTTGTCGTAAACAATTACGCATAAAACAAACATTTAATTCATACATTTGAGCATATATAATCTTTTTGTTTCTAATTTTGATGATTTTGGTAAGACATTTTGAAAAAAACAGGGCCTAGATTTTTCAGAATCGTACAAAAATCTAACCATCACCATGGTAGCCAAGTGACTTTCCTACTAAATGTTATAAATTAGGTGGATTAGTTTTTGAGTTTGAGTGAATGCATGCATTGCACAGAGAGACAGGCACTCAGATGTCACGTTAAAATATTTTTCCGAGTTCCAGAATGTTCGAAACTTGATCCGCCAAAAACTCGAGTTACGATTTTCGGCACGATTCCAATATTTTCCCTATACACAGTACCATATATTGTAGGGAAAGTAATAAAAAGTTTTATTTGTATTACTAAAATATTTTAGTTATTAGTTATGAAGATTCTTACGCATTTTAATCTATCTAAAATACTGTAGTTTAAATACCTCTAACAGTGAATTACTTTTAACTGCATATTTTATACCTAAAAATTCAGTGTTTAATTTGGTACAGTTTGCTTGAATTATATAACCAAAACAAAATTTGAATCACCAAATGAATCAATCGCAGTCAAAATGGGATTTACCTGTTAATATTTTAAACAATTTTTATTTGAATCAAATATGTTAGACTTCTATTTCACTTCTATGCTCAATATATAATTGCATTCAGTTTTATTTTAAAGAGAAATTTCCCTCTCAAGCATAATTTTTCCATTCTCCGATCTCAACTTCTTTTATTGTGAATTTCAAAGTATTTTCTCACTCCGATCCCAATAACCACCTTTGTGGAAGAGTTGAAGCGCAAAACTTCAATTCCCGAGACTCTGTTGACTATTCGGCTAAACCCTATTTCCTTTGTTGTCACTTTAAACAGAGCAATTTATTCAAGAATTACAAAAATATCCCGGACATGAGTTTACTCCGATCGCTAAAAAATAAAGAAATCGTCCCTCTTGAACATTCTGCCGTCTGCTATTCCGAAGGAATGAACAATCATGAGAGGTTTTAAAAGCTTTAAATTGCATCTAAATTTTAAAATCCGATGTGGGCACCGCATGACTTTCCCTACAGACTAAATTTCATTTTTTTTATATTTTTCACAATGCATTAATTTAAGTTTTATTTTAGAAAATAACACATAAAATGGGTACATATTTTAAATTACACTTAATTTGCAGATTATTATTACTTTCCTTATATACATAATGTGGAAAGTATTGTGACAGGGTCGAAAATTCGAAATCGAGTTTTCGACGGGAGAGCACGTTTCAAGCATCCCTGATCATGAATCAAACATTTTTGAAGTGATGTCTGTGTGTGTGTGTGTGAAAGTATGTGTGTGTGTGTGTATCAGTGAGACTGTGGAGACGATAACTGACGAACGAATGGACCGATTCGAACCAAATTTGGTACAAAAATCACAATCTGTAAACACTGGAAGCTTATTGTTTTTATACGCAATCGAATGTTCAGAACCTCCCTAAATTTTCGAATAAAATTTTGAAAAAATCGTCAAAAAATCAAAACCACTAATAAAGTTACACAAATAGACATTTCTTATGTAATTTTTCATTAGAAAACGATTGGCATCAATTTTAGAACGCTAACATAAACTGTTCTCGAGATACTGCACATTTTTCAAAAAAATTATCAAAAAGTCATAAAAAATAAAAAAAATTATTTCTTAGTGAGAAACATGTTCACTTTTCATATGTAATACCATACTATGAATTGGGTAACATCATTCTCGTGGATCTAGCTCGTTCCATTCATGGAAAAAGATACTTTGAGTAATACTTTTGTATTTGAACGCCAATAGTCGTTTTTCTGCTGTAAGAATAACTTATTTCTTCATCCATAACGCTTGGCGAGATTTGGCGACAAATTTGGCGGAATGTCGCCAACTTGGCGACTTTTTGAAATGTTGCCAAATTAACGAAAATCTCGCCAAATGGATAAAATTGACGCTAAATCAATGAAAATGACGACTAATTGTCGAAAATTCAATATCTTGGAAAGGATATTAGTATCTACTACAAGAAAAACCTATTTTTTTACTGTAAAAGTAGTAGATTCATTACATTATATAAGGAAAGTCATGTGTTGCCCACATCAGATTTATTTTTCATGTGAAACATCTTCGGGTGCGTTATAAGGTAAATCTTGAAAGAAATGTGGCTCAAATGAAATGGAAGTATGCAAAGAAAGTGACTTCATATTGTTACGAATACGTGACAGAAAGCATTTTTTACAGTTTGACGGTCTGAGTCGCTTGACCTTGGCGACAAATGCGGTGCCTTGGCTTTCGTTTACCAAATTTGGTTACCTCTAACATTGAAATACTTTCTTCAGCATATTTCCCACTTTATTAACCATTTTATCATTAATATTAGAGGGTTTGAGATGATCTTTCAATTGATGCCAAGTTTGGCAATATACCCCTCGGAGGGAGGACAGCTTCCCCCCCCCCCCGGGAGGATAATCATGTTACAAACACAAATATTGTATCGCGGCTATTTTCCATTACGATGATTCATTAAAACTATCAAGTTTCATAACCATTGAGCCATAAATAACTCCCTTTATGCATGATTATGTGAAATTTTGTCCTATACTCGCATATTAAGTAAATATGAAAATTTAGCTGTTGGATGAAGATTTCGCTCGAATATTAAGAAAATGCTATGTAGTTTTAGATGTTTCATTCACAAAGACAGTTTTGTGAAAATCAATTAATATTTGCGTCAGCTGTGGTCTACATAAGAAATCGACCACAGACAAACAGATATCACTCTAGCTAAAAATATGGAAAGCTTGCTCAGGAGGTGCTAAAACATATATTAGCACAAAAATCTCGAAATTGAAAATTTTTCGTGAGAACAATACTTTCTCTATACTATATTCTATAATATGAGAAAGTAAGTGATAGGGCGCCTTAAAAAGCATATTGGCATAAAAATTTCGAAATCGAAAATTTTCATGAAAACACTACTTTCTCTATACTATATGTAGTATATGAGAAAGTATATATGTGATTAGGTATAACAATTAAAAATCTGATGCTTTCCCTGCAGACTTATATTCACGTTTTCTTTATTTTAATTAGATTTAATTCACTTTTAATTCAATTTTCGTTCTTATTTGATAACTGGACTTATTTTCAAAGGTGACGTAGAGAAAATACGAAAAAACTAAAATATCTCGAGAACGGCTAGTCCTAGTGTAATGGGGTTGGTCTTATTCTTTTTCCGTTAAAAATTACGTATTAAACAAGTATTTAATGGATATATTTGAGAATACGTAGTTTTTTATTTTAGATTTTGGCGATTTTTGCGGGACATTTTGCAAAAATAGCAGATTATTTTTTTCCGAATTGTACTAAAATCTAATCAGCACCAGGGTCATCTACACGTAACTTATATACCGAATTTTATGAAATTCGGTCCATTAGTTTTTCAGCTACAGTGGATACAAACTTTTGCGGGCCATTTCGCAGAAAAAGGTGGTTTATTTTATTCCGAACCGTACCCAAAACTAATCAGCACCAGATTCGCCCACAAGGGACGTACCTGCCAAATTTTATGAAATTCGGTCCATTAGTTTCTTAGTTACCCTTGTTAAGGAAATATAAAATGCCAAATAAATGTCGAAGTTTACCCTCGAATTTCAAAAAATTCTACCTCGCTCTAGATTTTTCATTAACAAAGCCGGATAAAAGTTTTGCGAAAATCTATTAATCCTTGTAGCAACTATCCATGTATACAAGGAATCCACCACAGGCAAACGATATATGACGGACAACAAACATACATCAGTCTAAAAATAGTCCAAATGCGCTCAAGAGGTCCTAAAACATATACTGGAATCAAAATCAAGAAATTGAAAAATTTCCTACTATATATTATATTCCATATTATGAGAAATAAAAAATATCAATGTTTACAGTCTCATAATTAGCGTGGATTATATTCCGAAATCAAAATCTGAAATGAATCGTAGGCAGAATGGAATTTATCTGGCAATATTTTCAACAGTTTTTATTTGAATCAAACATTTCAGATTTCTAATTCGCGCCTTAAATCCACTTTCATTTAAGAGAAATGTCCTTCTAAAGTAAAAATCACCTTTTCTTACAACTCACATTCTTTTTCTTTGATTCCCAAAGAATCTTCTCACTCGCATTCCAATAACCACACATTGTGTAAGAGTTAAAGGAAAAACTTCCTGTGATTCTGTTGACTATTCGACTAAATTCTGTTTCCTTTGTTGTCACTTTAAACAATAGTATGTATTGAAAATTTGCAAGTAAAGCGTTCTAGGAGGTTTAATTTGCTTCTTACGTTTTACAATCTAATATGGGCAACAAATGAATTTGCCCAACAGACTAAACTTTCTTTTGATGTGAATAACATTTATGGTTGGGGTTTCTCTGGCGGAAAAGACGGAACGTTACGTAAAATGTAAGTACTTTGGACGCTTGTAACCTCAAAGAAAATGTATGTACAGAATAAGCATTTTAGTAATACATTTGAACAAATTTATTTTTTAATTTAAGATTCTGTCCATTTTAATGGAACATTTAGAAATTAAACGAGCAATTTTCACAGCCGTACAAAAAATGTAAACAATTTGAACGCTTGTACCCTCAAAGAAAATGTATGTACAGAACAAGCATTTTAGTAATACATTTGAACAAATTTATTTTTTAATTTAAGATTCTGTCCATTTATGAGGAACATTTAGAAAATAAAAGAACAATTTTCACAGCGCTACAAAAAATGTAATTAATTTGAACGCTTGTACTCTCAAAGAAAATGTATGTACAGAACAAGCATTTTAGTAATACATTTGAACAAATTTATTTTTTAATTTAAGATTCTGTCCATTTTTGAGGAACATTTATAAAATAAAAGAACAATTTTCACATCCCTACAAGAAATGTAATCACTTCGAACGCTTGTACCCTCAAAGAAAATGTATGTACAGAACAAGCATTTTAGTAATATATTTGAAGAAATTTATTTTTTAATTTAAGATTCTGTCCATTTTTGAGGAACATTTTCATAATAAAAGAGACATTTTCACAACCCTACAAAAATCTAGTGGGCAATTAATTGACTTGAACTAAGGGTAACAATTAAGGAGCTCAACTATCAAATTTCGTGAAATTACACCCGATTGTTTTCGAGATAGAGTTGTAAGGAATCTTGCTGCGCGAACCGGGAGTCTAACTCTGGATCTCCGAATTGACCAGCCAACGCTCTACCGTCGAGTTACTGAAACGATATTACAAGTTCTTATCTTTGAAGTGGACTCTGTATTCTCCATCCTTTAATGTCAGATTGGAGTGTAACTGGCAATCTGACTGACGACCTCCTGCTATTTTTACCTCAGGTTAGTCTTCTGTGTGGTTGCTATACTCTCGCTTTGAAATCGGTTCTCCATAACACAGAGTCCACTGAATCATGCTAGTCGTATTACGGTCACTTTCAGACCTCAGACATGTTTGAAATAACCTTCCGGGTTGATTTGTTCGGGCGCCATTGTAAAGACCCTTGCTGGACCAACCGGGAATCGAAACCTGGATCTCCGAACTGGCCAGCCGACGCTCTACCGTTGAGATACTGGGACGATATTGCAAGCTCTTATCTTTGAAGTTGACTCTGCAAGGTATATTTCTGAAACACATCATTTCACCCAAGCTTTGCAAGATTTAAATGGCTACTAATCACTAAATGTGACTCTTGTGCACTTAATAAATGGTCTGAATATCAAAACCATTGATAATTGAAGCATAAAAAAGAAATGGCGCATATTTCTTACAGACACAGTGGTGCAAATCGTTTTGTTTTAAATCCCTTTGTATCGTTACCCTTTAATGGAATTTTCGAAATTTTCGATTGATTTCGTTCATCTGGAAGCGAAGACGGATCGAGCGAAACTAAAATCCAGTTTCTGGCTCAAGTGGAAGTACTCGATCATTCTGGAAAATGGTTTCGAATTTTTTAATTATTCCATTGCGCCGTTACCCCTATTTCAAATTTTCAATACTTTCGATTCTTCGTTGATCTGGAAGCTGAGACGGAACGAACGGGATTAAAATCATGATTATAGATAGAGTGGAAGTGTACGATAATAAAATCAATGATGAAATCGATTTATCGTAGAGTATTGAGAGTGGTTGCGTTCGTTTCTTCGTCAAAAATAAAACAATCATTTATTTAGTAGGAATAAAAATAAAGTCATCAATTTGTATTTTCTCCAATGTTGGCATAATATGAGGAATAAATTATTTCATCTAAAATACTTTATAAAATCTATTTTAAAACAACGCAGAAATAATAACAATACTACTGTGAGACCAGAAATTGTTCTCACATGAGACATTTTTATTTGATTACTTATGGTGTCCTTTAAGGAAAAGAAAGCTTGAGTCTGGCTGGCGCCGAACTTTACGACAACTTGAACTTTTAGGTCAAATGCTATAAATTTAGGTGTGCCAGGCCACAAGGGCTGAGAGGGGCAGTGAAGTGATGCCATTGGGTTCAGAAGAACCAATGAGCGCCAAGGGGAACATGGGCGGAGCTACCCCTCCCCCTCCCTTCCGCCGAAGGAACCACAAGTCTAAAACAGATTTACAAAATGAGCGAAGTGAATATGACCTAGCAGACATGACTTAGGAGTTTCAGTTAGAGTACGAGTATTTACACTATCATGACTTAAGACGAAAGAAATCAGAGTTCGGAGCCACACACCCCAGAGTTGTGGACGAAATACACGAGTTTCAGTTATAGACAAAATGAGAGTGCAGTAGCATACGAAAGACAACGAGGAGCAGAAATGGAGATCAGACATGAAAAGAAAATAATCACGAATTTTGACTTAAAGTACGAGTAGATCTTGAGTGTCCCGTAAAGGACTCTATGTGCGAGTGCATGAGTAGCCAGACTCAAGCTTTCTTTTCCTTAAAGGACTCCATAAATAATCAAATGAAAATGTCTCATGTGAGAACAATTTCTGGTCTCACAACTACAATGAAACAAACAATGTTTTGATAGAACATATCCTTTAAACCCAACGTTATCTATAACAACAATGCTATAATGAAACGAATAATGTTTTAATAGAACAGATTCATTAAACTCAATGTTATCCATAACAATAATGCTAAAATGAAACAGGTAATGTTTTAATGGAACATATCCATTAAACCCTAACATCAATGCTACAATGAAACAAACAATATTTTAATAGAACAAACAGATCCATTAAACCCAATGTTATCTTAAATAACAATGCTTCGATGAAACAATGTTTTAATAGAGCATATTTATTAAACCTAATGTTATCTATAACAACAATGGTAAAATGAAAAACAAACAATATTTAAATAGAACAGATTCATTAAACCCAATGTTACCTAAGTAGGTGGTTCAAAAAGTAAGGTAACAAGAGCTCTTACGGGTGCACAAGTTCGGCGTGCGAATTAAATTCCATGTCTAGATAAGGTTTTGTGTTGTTGCACGACAACGCCCGACCGCATACGGCCTTGGTTACACGGGATGTGGTACAGCGTTTCCGATGGAATGTACTGAAACACCCACCCTACAGCCCGGATCTCGCATCAAGCGATTTTCATCTCTATGGATCGAAGAAGCACCTGGCAGGTCGCCATTTCACAAGCGATGCCGAAGTTCAGGGCCACTCAAAAAACTGCTGCAAGCCTTAGGGCCAGTCGAGTGGCCTGGGCCTTCAGGAACCCTTCGTTGAGTGACTCCGCAACCTGGACCCTGATTTCTTCTATGCCGGTTTTGATAGATTGGTTTACCGATGGCACAAATGCTTAGACAACCATTGTGACTATGTGGAAAAATAATATGTACCAGTGCCTTGCTAACTTTGTGCTTGATTTCGTAATCTGCTTGATTTCGTAAATAAACCTTTTCTCTCACAGGACTTGTTACCTTACTTTTTGAACCACCCTCGTAGTTAACCAAATTAAGGAAATCCTGAGGAATGATTGTTTCAGCTAAAGTTCACAGCAGAATGAAGGTAAATGTTTTCTGGAAGGCTTTTTAGTGTAATTTTGTCAAAATTTTAAATATTGTTGTCACAAGTTAGGAATGAAACAATTATCTGAAACTAGAGTAGAAATTATTATTATTATTTTTATTCCTTTCTTTTTTTGGGGGGGGGACTGATTGAAAAGGCTAATATCTGATGATTGAATGTCGTGATATCATGGTCGTAGTATACCATAAATATAAATTTAGGAGTGTAACAGGAAACATATAAAACTGACAGAAAAATATAGAAATATATATATAAAAAATGTTTGCTGGTAAAGTACTATGTTTTATGTGGAATATATCTGCGGAATTTAATTTTACTGCTTTTAAACTTTATCATACTTTATTTATTTCAGATGAAAATCAACTTAGTAAGGAGAGACTCTCTGAGGAACAAATTAATATTAAATTAATTTCTTCCTCAGAAAGTATTGAAACTCTTTTGAAGTTGAAAAAATCTAACTTTTTTAAAGTGTAAAAAATAGAATTTACATTATTACAGTCCACGTCATAAAAAGGCAGATATAAACATGGATTTCATATAAATCAGAATGCAAATACTCTTAGGAGTTCAAATCAAAAAATCACATTTTGTGTATCGTTTACCCAGAGCTACCGAAGTCTATTACGTCTAAGCGTTTTCCAATTTTTTGACATTCACTTCGATTTAGTTTAATAAAGTATAAATTTTGATGATTTTCAAACGACACATTTAAAATATTTGGCACTTTACAGAATAGTTTTACATGATAGGTTGATTTACTATTCACAAAATAGGTTGAATTATTGCTTACTAATAATAAAAATGAATTAGCCCATTTTTCGCTCTATTATTTACACTGCATTATTAAGTTGATTTTTTAAATGAAGATATTTATAAATTTTTAAAATTTTTAAATTATTTTTAAATGAAATAAATATGTCTGGAATTCATATAACTTTTTAATTGCGTATTTGCTCCTTAAATATGTCTGGGCTAGAGTGCTGCGAGAGTCAGGTTTGATCCGACCAGTAAATGTCGATATGCAAAACGGCAAAAACTAGCAACAAATAAGGGTTTCTACCCACAACTGGATCCGAACCCACAGTGTGTGATCCGATTATCCGACTCGTGATGGAATTGCATTTCGAATTTTCGTCTGTTTACAGTTTACAACCTCTGTTTACACATTTATACAGTTATAAAAAAAATGTAATTATGTATAGTTCTTGAATATAATTTTTTTTTAGGTGGAACCACAACCCGGCTCGCAACTTGAAGAAAAAATCTGATGTGGGCAGCACATGACTTTCCTTATATAATGCAATAAATTTACTACTTTTACAGTTAAAAGAAATGTTATTCTTATAGTAGATACTTATATTCTTTCCAAGGTATTACATTTTCGACAATGAGTCATCATTTTCATTGATTTAGCGTCATTTTTATCCATTTGGGGACATTTTCGTTAATTTAGCAACATTTAAAAAGGTCGCCAAGTTAGCGAAATCCCGCTAAATTCGTCGCCAAAATATCGCCAAGCGTTACGGAAGGAAAAATAAGTTATTCTTATAGCAGATAAATGACTATTGGCGTTCAAATACAAAAGTATTACTCAAAGTATCTTTTCTCATGAATGGAATGAGCTAGATCCATGAGAATGATGTCACTCAATTTATCGCATGATATTACATATGAAAAGTGAATATGTTTCTCAAGAGTTAATATATATTTTTTTAATTTATGGGATTTTTTGATAAATTTATTTGAAAAATGTGCAATATCTCGAAAACGGTTCATTCTAACTTTCTAAAGTTTATGTCAATCGTTTTCTAAAAATTTCATAAGAAATGGCTATTTGCGTAACTTTATTAAAGGTTTCGATTTTTTGATGATTTTTTCAAAATTTCACTCGAAAATTTGGGGGGTTCTGAACATTCGATTGCGTTTAAAAACAATAAGCTTCCAGTATCCACGGATTGTGATTTTTTCGCCAAATTTCATTCGAATCGCTCCATTCGTTCGTGAGATATCGTCTCCACAGGCTCACTGACACACACACACACACACATACTTTCACACACACACACACACATACTTTTACACACACACATATAACGTGAGATATCGTGATATATAACGTGAGATATAACGTGAAATATCGTCTCCACAGGCTCACTGACACACACACACACACACACACACATACACACAGACATCACTTCAAAAATGTTCGATTCGTGAACAGGGATGCTTGAAAAGTGCTCTCCCGTCGAAAACTCGAATTCGAATTTTCGACCCCATCACAATGCTTCCTTTATACATTATGTATATAAGGAAAGTAACAAGAAAGTCCGATAACCACAAAGCATTGATTAAGAGACATTTTCCAACTGAAATGCAATTTTATTTAAACACCTCTAAAACGCGATACATTCAGCGCTGATACTATTTTAATTATCACAGAACTACAAAAATGTATTTTACTTAAAAACTCAAAACTTCATCAGAAAAAAATAAACTTTATTCAAATGACGTCATCGAAATATAAATCGTCTGGCTCTCTATGTAAAAGCAGTGAATATTTCATTCATACAGACTCCAGAGTTAAATAATTTTGAGTAAAATAAATTCAGCAATTCTTGTACAACTCATCTCACAATCACTTGTTTACTTTCTACATCCATTAAAATTAGGCTTCGTTGCAGAAATAATCAAAGTTTGATGATCATTTAAACTAAATATTGTAATTGCGTTGACGCAGAATATAGATGCACAAAAAATACGCAAATGTTGCGATATCTTCATATTATATGGGTGCACTTATTATGTTAATTTTTGTGTAAAAAACTACAGAACATATTTTGGTGATTTTTTTTTTTATATATTTAATAGGATAATTTGAATATTTCCTAAAATTTTCGAAGCAATTTGGGAATTTTGACGTCGCTTAAAAAATGTTTGAAATATTAGGTCCCATAGGGTTCAATGTATTTCATTTTTTAAACCCGGGTTCAATCCGAAACTAATTGGGTGATATTATTCATTTACAGTCCCATAGGTCCTGCAGACCGTCTTAACAACACACTAAAATTTCATTTTGATAAAGTTATTTTTACGGCAGTTATCGTGCTAACGGGCCGACCGACCGACAGACAGACAGACAGACAAACAAACAGACAGAATGAACAAAGTCATAAACATTTTTCAACTATGTTGTAAAGTGTTAAAAATAGAATGCTCGACACGATTCGTGGCTCTATTCTTATTTAAACTGTTAATGGAAAATTTCAGCCACCTACTATGATAAGAACAAAATCGAAAATTCCCTCTGAAAAAATTTTCTACAAATTATTTATGATCAAAGTTTATCTACTTCAACTTTGTATCCCTCAAATATAATTCCATTCACAGTGGTTGCAGAAAATTTTCCCTCTGAGGTAAAATTTTCCAATTCGGCTCTTTTTATTGAATCCCAAAAATATTCCAGTACCCTCCGTCCAATATAGTCTGCGTGAAAACGTTGAAGCGCAAAACTTTCAATTCTCCTGACTGTTTTGACTGTTCAGCCAAACTGAAAGTTTCCTTTGTTGCCACTTTAAACAATGAGATCCACTGTAAAATTGAAAAATGTCCCGGACGTGCGTTTACCGATGAGATTGCTGAGAAACAAAGATATCTTCTTTTGTGGTTATTTTATTCTAAAGTTTTCCATTTGGGTTTTGGAAACACCTAAAGTTCTTAGAGAATGTGATTAAAAACAGCATTCTCATTATTTCACAAGCTTTTAATTTGTATTTGAAATTTAAAAAAAAAATCTGATGTGTGCATCATGTGACTTTCCCTACTGGCTAAAATTCATTTTCTTTTTATTTATTTATTAACTCATTAAGTTGAAATTAATTGCACAAAATAACAGGCATAATTGTCTAAAATTACACTGAATTCGTACTTTTGGATTAATATTAGTTTTTGTGAGACCAGAAATAGATCTCACATTTGATGAGACACTTTTATGTATAAATTTATGGTGGCCCAAACGGCGGACAAAGTGTATAGTCTGGCTGGCACCAAATTTTATCACTACGTGAACCTGAAGGTCAGAAGACCATAAATTTAGACGGCCATGACAGAGCGGCTGAGCTGGGCCTTACGAGATGTGGAATGGTGCCATTGGGTAAAGGAGTAACCAATAAGCGCCTAATGGAAGAAAAGGAGGAGTTACCCCTCCCACACACACACACACACACACACCGAGGGAACCACAGCCTGTGACCAGAGAATCAAGCAGACAATAATGGAGATTTGACTTAAGAGCATACCAGACAACTATGGAATTTTGACTTAAGAGCAGACCAAAAAAGAATTATGAAGGGATTTGACTTAAGAAGGACGTGAGCAGATTTGTGCAACTTGCGCACATATAGCTTGTACAACATGACTTAAAGAATTGTGCAAATGTTTCAAAAATACTGGCTAGATCTATATAATGTGTGAGTGCAATCAGATGTACGAGAAGGAGTCGCACACCAAAGAGTAACGGCGGGGCATATAACTGATGCAAGCATTTGATATATGAATAAAGCCCAAGACGAATTGGAAGGTATGTGCCCATTAACAATCACAGGTCATAGACACATGATCGTAATTTTAATAATCCTGGTCACGGCACCAAATGTGGGAAAGATTTTAAATAAGATTTATTTAAGTCCTTTAAAGGAATAATTAATTAATAAAATGCTAAATTGATCACACCATTTAAACTTTAACAATAACATTTATTAACAACATCAAATCTAAATTATTTAATTACACCAATTATTCATATTATTAATTATATGCTTAACAACAATTATACTCATTAATTATTGCGGCGGAGGGGACGTTATTGTTAAAGTTTAAATGGTGTGATTAATTTAGCATTTTATTAATTAATTATTCCTTTAAAGGACTTAAATAAATCTTATTTAAAATCTTTTCCACAGTTTTCATTTGGTAACTGGACGCATTTTTAAAGATGGCGTAGTAAAAATACGAAAATCTAAAATATCTCGAGAACGGCTAGTTTTAGTAAGTGATTGATCTTTTTCCTTTACATTGTCAAAAATTACGTATAAAACACATGTGTAATTGATATATTTGAGAATACGTGATCTTTCATTTTAAATTTTGACGATTTTTGTGGGGGATTTTGAAAAAATGGCAGGTTCGTATTATACGAATCGTACCAAAATCTAATCAGCACCATGGTAACCCACAAGTGACTTACAAATAAAAATTTATAAAATTTGATCATTTAGTTTCTGAATTAGAGTGGATACACACATTGAACTGACAGATACACACTCACGCACGCACACACACACACACAGACGCACACACATGCGTACACGCACACACTGACACACCCACACATACATATACTTTCACACACACACACACACAGACATGATCTCAAAAATGTTAGACTCGTGATCAGGGATGCTTGAAACGTGCTCTCCTGCCGAACACTCGAATTCGAATTTTCTAATATTTCCGCCAATAATGAAATCTGCACACTAGTTGAAATCATATGAAGGCTCCTTCATAAACTTCCTGTTTATATTTAAATTGTACATGTGTTTATAGTTAAAACAAAAACTGCTGTTAAAATAATAAGGCATGCATGTAGTTGCATGCACTTAATCATACCAGCGTTGTTCACTTGTTAATTAGCGTCGATCACAGAACACATTTTAGTATTCGATTAAGCTAACTTCCTTGATCGTCATACTACTCGTTTTAAATCTTTGCATTTTCAACGATGAATATGTTAGTCCTGCTTCCCCATCATCAATCAAGCAAGGCATACTCATATCTTACTTTTAAAGTGCTCGTTGTATTATTTAAAGAAGCGTATATTTATCAGATTTAAGCCTCGCAGTTAGTCAATTTTACGTTAGCTATTGCTATTTAAAATTCCAGGTAAACTGATTTAGTAATTTAGCTGGTTCAAGAAACATATTTTGTGATATATTCTGTGAGTAATGATACGCATAATTAATTTCTTCGCAAACACATATTTTTAATTAAACAGAAATTTGCATAATTCAAATTGAATATAATTAAACATTATTTTAACATCAGAAAATGAAAATATTAAATATTTTTTCTGCTTATTTAAGGATATAATTGTTTAAGCGATGTTAAACGCACTACAGGAAGCTAAATTGATATTTCGAGATTAAAACAGGAGAGATCAACCATGCATAAAGTTTTGATTATGAAACACTTTCCAACTGAAATGCAAATTTATTAAAACATCTCTAAAATGTGATATATTCAACGCTGTTATTTTTTGAATTATCACATTACTACAGCAATTTATTATATTTGAAAACTTAAAACTTCATCGAAATATAAATCTCTATGTAAAATCAATTAATATTTCATTCATATCACTTATATTCCAAACTCTAGAGCTAAATAATAATTTTGGGTGAAAAAAAAATCAGCAATTCTTATAAAACTCACTGTAAAAAATAAAGTACTTAAAAACGAAAACTTCAACGTACTCGTTTTCATTTAAATACAATGGCACCATGAACGAGTAGGTGACATACTGAAATATAAGTAACCGCACTTGCTTGAAAGTGAGTAAGTACTTCAATAAATAAACGTATTACTTCAATTTGATTTCATTAACAAGAAAGATCAATCATGCATAAAGCATTGATTATGAAACACTTTCCAACTTCAATGCAATTTTATTTAAACATGTCTAAAACGCAATACATTCCTCGGTAATGTTTTAAAACTTATCACAATACTACATTAAATTTGCTTGTCTTATGCATATGCGCTGTTTGTCATATGTCATTTATTTACAATTTAAAAATATAATTAAAAATAAAAATATAATTGAATCTCTCATATACTCAAAAATGAGTACACTCAAACCTGTTTTTGTGCGGTCTTTTTTTGTGCGGTATATGAAAATTTCAATCAAATTGGAACATAATTGACGAAGTTATCAATAAAAAAAAATTAGTAGGTTTGATCGACCATTTAGTTTTTTCGATTTTTGATATGTATTTTATCACATTACATAAGTATTGCGTCAGCCAATTACATTACATTTGTATTGAATTCTATAATCGCATAATTTAATTCTTGAACGAACAAGAATTTCCATGTAAATAAATGAAATGTGCAATAGCATATTGCGATGGAATTCTTGTGTAGCAAAGCAGAAATGCATTGATCGCAAATAAACATTGGAGGACATCTGCATCGTGTTAGTTCGGGTTTTCCTGAAACGGACTGCGTGTCTCGTTAGGTCGCTGAGTAGGTTTTTGGTTAATGAGATAGTTGCGACTGGTCTCATGCTTTGTTTTGTTTGTTTTAACGAGTAGGTAGAAGAAGTTTACTTGAAGGGAGCAAAGAGTTGCTTCTTTTTTATTCGTCTCTGATCTGCGCAAGTGACAAGTCCACTAAATAAAGTGATTTAATAAAAAAGAATATTACGTGTGTTTTAATTTTTAAATCTAATATTAATTGACGTCCTTCAAAGTGCTTTCACATTCCTATTGTCAGACTACGAAGGATAATAGTTATACGTTTTGAAAAGTTTTGTATGTGTAAAATAAGTACATATGTAAATAAAATATTTAAAAATATTCGCATGTGTATTTTCTAAATCAGATTCCAAAAGGTTTGGCGAGATTCCAAGTTAGCTTCCAAGCCTCGTGTCTTCATTTCGTTTCAAAAAACAATTCCTAGTTATTTCGCAAGGTTTTGAGTTATTTTCTCCGTGAGACTTTTTTTATGCGTTCCCTATTCACCGCATAAAAAAAATACATTTTAATTGTGTTGCGAAAACTATTTTTTATAGCTACTCGTGAAGTTTTGTGCGATTTTTTTCATGTGTTTTCTTTTATGCGGTCCCTTTTATGCGGTTCTTTTATGCGCACAAAAACAGGTTTGAGTGTACATGGTATTTACAATTATGCTTAAAAGTGATTCTCCCATATACTTATAAATGAGGGCATAATATTTACAATTATGCTTAAAATTGATTCCCCCATACTCATAAGTGAGTTCATAGTATTTACAATCTGAACTTAAATATGCAATTTATTTCTTTGATACACTCAACAAGAAAGACCAATCATGCATAAAACATTGATTATGAAACACTTTCCAACTTCAATGTAATTTTATTTAAACATCTCTAAAATGCGATACATTCCTGGGAAATATTCTTAAAATTATTACAATAATATTTGTACTATATTTGAAAATTTAACACTTCACCGAAAAAAAAATGAACTTCATTCAAATGACGGCATTGAAATATAAATTACCTGGTTTAAGCATCACTAAAATGCGATACATTCCTCGGTAATATTTTTAAAATTATCGCAATACTACAATAATTTATTATATTTGAAAACTTCATCGAAAACAAATGAACTTTTTCAAATGAAGTCATCGAAATATAAAGTGGCTGGCTCTCTAAATAAAAGCATCATTTCATTCATAACATTTTTCCATTCATTTCATTCATTACAATACTATAATAATTAATTTTATTTGAAACTTAAAACCATGGGGATACTTAACCGTAATTTAACTCTATACTCAAAACTTCATCAAAAAATCGTTTGCTTCTCTGTAAAATCGAATGTTTCATTCATATCAGCTATATTGCAGACTCCATGGGCTAAATAATTTTGTGTTAAAGAAATGCACCAATTCTTATGCAACTCATTCTACGTATTTTGGTGTTTACCTTTTCCATAAGTGAAAAGTAGGCTTCGTTGTAGAAATAATCAAGGTTGGATGATCATTTAAACTCAAATATATTGTAATTGAGTTGTTTCAGTATGTAGATGCACAGAATATAAACAAAAATAAAGTGGTTTTAGTACGGATACAACACTAAATATGAATTAAAAAGAACTTTAAAAATTACGATTTTGATACAAGATTGATGCCGTATTTTATTTTGAAGTGGGTCACGTGATATCTTCATATAGTGGTCACGTGATCTCTCCATATAAAGGGTGTAATTATTATTTTAATTTTTATATAAAAACTACTGAATATATTTTGCTGAATTTTTTTTATATATTTTATGGGATAATTTGAATATTTCATAAAACTTTCGAAGGAATTTGTGAATTTTAAATTCGCTCAAAAAATGTTTGAAAAATTAGGTCCTATAGGATTCAATGTATTTCGTTTTTTCAACCCAGGTTGAATCCAAAACTAATTGGATAATATTATTCATTTATATTCCCATAGGTCCCACAGACTGTCTGAACACCATACTAAAATTTAATTTTGATAAAGTCATTTTTACGGCAGTTATCGTGCTAACGGACAGACAGACAGACAGACAGACAGACAGGCAGGCAGACAGATAGAATGAACAAAGTCATAAACACTTTTCAATTATATTGCAATGTGTTAAAAATGAGTACATGCGTTTTTCAAAATTGAAACATGGTTATTCGGAGCTATTATAAGCATGCAAAGTGCTCGAAAATGAGTATATTCTACTTTATCTTATTACCTATTTTTAACAGTGTACAATCTGCTCACTTGTTCACATTCATGCAAATTAGACGTTTCAGTTAAAGTTACTCTTCGTTGTAGAAATAATCAAAGTGTGATGATCAATTAAAATCAAAATTGCAATTGTTGTTCCAAATTGCAAGTCCCTATCTATTCGGGAAGTGCCAAAAAAAGCTTGACAGACGGACAAACGAACAGACGGACACTTGGCAAATAGCATATATAGTTGTTCCTATAAAACATAAAATCCTTACAACATTTGGAAGGCAGTAAGAAAATGTTGTTATATTTGTGCTTGTAAATTTTTTTAAAACATAATTATTTTCATAATGTGAGATGATGTAAAATCTTCTATTTTCATCTAATGAAATGGAATTATGCGAGTTAAATGTGACAACAAATCAGTAGATATGAATTTTATTTAAAATAATAAAATTAATAATAAAAAAGATAATTAATTATATAATATATACTTAATAATATAACAGATGATTAATTGTCATTAAGTTACTTTTATTAGAAACTAATAGTGATTTATGTTCTAGCCCTTCGTTTCATGGTATATATATATATATATATATATATATATATATATATATATATATATATATATATATATATATATATATATATATATATACATATATATATATATATATATATATATATAAATATATATATACATATAAGAATTTTTATTTTACTTGTATTATATATACCTGAGATGGATCATTAATAGAAAATGTTCTGTATAGCATAAGTGAAAGGAAGATCGACTGAAATCTAAATGTGACATCAAAAAGACTATACGACAAGCTGTTAAATATTTAAAATGGAACATAATAAGTCTGAGTTTTGGCATTATAGTAACTTACTATTGCCAAATCCGAAACAGGCATTTGTGTGGGTGAATTAGAATTAAATACACACACATACACACACACACGCATATATATACATATATATTAATAATACTTTGAAAATACAATGATAGAATAGAGAGAAGTTGCAACTCAAAAATCGTAACTTTAAATAAAACCTACATAATAAAAAGAAGTATTAAATAGCGAATCATCAATCAAATGGAAACAAGAAAGATCAATCATGCTTAAAGCATTGATTATGAAACACTTTCCAACTTCAATGTAATTTTATTTAAACAAGTCTAAAATGCAATAGATTCCTCAATAATATTTTAAAACTTATCACAATACAACATTAATTTATTTTATTTGAAAACTTAAACCTTCATTGATAAAAATGAACTTCATTCAAATGACGGCATTGAAATATAAATTGGCTGGTTTAAATATCCCTAAAATGCGATACTTTCCTCGATAATAATTTTAGAATTATCATAATACTACGATAATTTATTATATTTGAAAACTTCATCGAAAACAACAGAAATTCATTCAAATGACGTCATAGAAAAAATAACACACCTGGCTCTCTCTATAAAAGCAGCATTTCATTCATAAATAATTTCCCATTCATGTCATTCATCACAATACTATAATAATTTATTTTATTTAAAAATTAAGACCATGGAGCTACAAGTAATTAAACTCAAAGCGTAAAACTTCATCGAGAAAAATCGTCCTTTTCTTTGTAAAATCAATGAATATTTCATTCATATCAGTTTTGCAGACTCCATGAACTAGATGATTTTGTATTAAAGAAATACAGCAAATTTAATACAACTCATGCTACATATTTTGCTGTTTATATTTTACATAAGTGAAAAATAGGCTTCGTTGTAGAAATAATCTAATTTGAATGAGCATTTAAACTCAAATAAATTGTAATTGAGTTGTTTCAGTATGTAGATGCACAGAATTTAAACAAAAATAAAGTGGTTTTAGGACGGATACAACACTCAATATGAATTATAAAGAACTTTAAAAATTACGGTTTTGAGACAAGATGGATGCCGTATATCATTTTGAAGTGGGTCAAGTGATCTTTTCATATCATAGTCACGTAATCGCTTCATATAAGAGGTGTTATTATAATTTTAATTTTTATTTAAAAAACTGCTGAATATATTTCGCTGAACTTTTTTTTATATATTTTGTGGAACAATTTGAATATTACCTAAAAATTTCGAAGAAATTTGTGAATTTCAAATCCGCTTAAAAAATGTTTGAAAAATTAGGTCCCATAGGGCTCAATGTATTTCATTTCTTCAACCCGTATTCAATCCAAAACTAATTGGGTGATATTATTCATTTATATTCCCATGGGTCCTACAGACCGTCTGAACAACATACTAAAATTTCATTTTGATTAAGTCATTTTTACGGCAGTTATCATGCTAACGGACAGACAGACAGACAGACAAAATGAACAAAGTTATAAACACTTTTCAACTTTGTTGTAAAGTGTTAAAAATTGATAAAAATGGTTTGAGTAGATTGATTAGTAATATAAGCATTATATATATATATATATATATATATAAATTAATATGTAGAAATCTACTTTATTGGAATCTATTAAAAATGCTATTAGTAGTATTAAATTGCCTAGATCTATATATAATTTCGATAATATTAAACACTTCATTAATGATTTACAAAGATCTTTTGTTATCACCTATGTTGATAAAGTTTTTAATAATTATGCTATTGTCTGTAAAAATTTGATATACAATTTCTGTTAGATTATTTAAAAAATAATAGTCTTTTAAAACTAGATTTACATTCCATTAATAGTATAAAATTGAAAATTATTAATATATAGTGATTTAAATATTAAATACAGATTTCTTAAATTTGCATATATAGTGCTTATTCCTAAATTTCATAAATATCCTATTAAATTTAGAACAGTAACTAGTGGTCATAATACTTACTCTACTACTGCGAGTAAATTACTACTAAATGCTTTAAATCTAATGAATGATACATAATAATAAATGATAATAATAAATGATAAAATGATAATAATAATGCTTTAAATCTAATGAATGATACATGAATAGTTTACGTCAGTCTAGCAATAATTACCTTATTCTAAATAATAGCAAAGAATTAAAGAATAAATTAACATCACTTAGAAAACTAATAGGATTTTAAACTTTTGATTTTAACGATCTTTTTAATAATATTAAGATCTCAGACCTGTATGATGTAATTTTAGCTCTATATAATGCTTATATTACAAATTTATCAACTCAAACCAATTTTATAAATTTTCCTAAACCTCTTTCCTTTGTTATTTTCAATAATTATATTTTTCAAGGAAATAAATTATACTTACTAGTCTTAGGAGTTCCACAGGGTGGCTGCGGTAGCAGTATGTTAGCTACTTTATACCTTTATCATTATGAACAGTCTTTTACTTCAATGTATTATACATTATACAGATATGTTGATGATCTGATTTGCTTAGTATATACTGAAAATTATGTCATAGATATAGATTTCTATCCAGGCAATATGGAATTAATTCCTAATGAATCTACTATTTGCAACAATATTAAGTTTTTGAATTTAAATCTTATTATTGAACCTTCTAATAGAATTGTTATTAATTTATATGATAAAAAAGACTGTTTTAATTTTAACATTAATTAAATCTTACCATTTAATTCCTGCAACTCGATTCTATTGTTTAGAAATATTATACTTAATAAGCTTTTTAGAATTTATAGATTATCTGATAAACAATTTCCTGCTGTGCATAGCATAAATAATCTAAAAACCAGTAATTTATATAAATATCCCTCTTATTTTGTAAATGGTATAGTTAAAAAATTCAGATTAGCTGGATTTTCATGAATTCTATTCATAGTTGTTTTTATTAGCCTGATATCTTCATTCCCTTGTATTAATAATACTTTTATTTTTACATCCTCTTAAACATTAGCCTTTCTATTAGTAGCCCCTCTTTTTAGTAGCTCTGATTGTATATTATCCCTTTTTCTTGCATTTTTCGCATGACTGTTATTTAATTCTTACGAATGGCAACAGTGGATCATTTTTTATTCCTTTGCGAATGGCAACACTGGTCTCTTCATTCTGGGTTCCCGGGTTCGACAGGTTCGTGCATTTGTAGTGTTTTTTTCCAGGTATCCTTGTTTACTTTTATTTTCCCTTCGTATGTTGTCCAAGTGGAAATAGTTTATAAATATAATCTATCTATTTTTTCAGAAACATACATTTTTGTGTTTGTTTCGACAAAATACTTGAACCCGATGAAGAGTTTTGGAGAAGTAAACAAATCCATTATTTAGGCCTATCCCTTGTCCACGTGTATAGCATTAATGCTTGGATTTCATTTGTTTTTCTTTTATCGATTCCATACCATTGATTTTTGATGATTCTCTTTAACTTGATGATTCAAAATTTGTATTTTTTTCCATTTCATTGAAGATTTGCTGATTTATGTTTTATTTTGTAGGCTTGTCAGAAAATTTGGTTGTTAGGTTTTCGAGTTACAGCTTCTCACTTTTCTTTCATTGGATTTTCAAACTGTTTATATATATATATATATATATATATATATATATATATATATATATTATATATATATATATATATATATATATATATATATATATATATATATATATATATATATATATATATATACGTTAAGACTAAAAAATCAACGCACCCCGCAAAATAATCAGATAGTAATGAAACTTTACATGCAAACACCTTTCCACCGAATATGCAAATGATCAAAAATTCACAGCCAATGAATGAATAGTCGGAACTACAGTGCATTGAAACTAAGCATCATGGTGGTGTATATAAGGAGCGAACATCGCTTTTAGGAACAAAATGTGCAGTGAATTTCGATTGCGTTTACGTACCTTGATTGTAACAATGCCTCGCCGGCGAAATCGCTGCCACTACGAGCATATGAAGGAGTTTGAAAGAGGGCGTGCGGTCGGGCTGCATGAAGCTGGATGGGCACACTGACGAATCGCTCGGCATTTGGGTAGAAGCAATGCAGTAATTAGACGATGTTGGCAGGAATGGGTCCGGAATGTCAGATTTCAGCGGCAAACGCGCAGCGGACAGCCTAGAGCGACGACAGAAAGGGAAGATGGAGCGATTGCCAGAGCAGCTGTGACAGCGCGAGATTCGTCGTTATCAACCATCCGACGTGTGACAAACATGGAAGTGACCACCCAAACCATTAATATAAGACTACGGGAGGGGCAATTTATACTCACGGCGTCCATTACGTCACCTACCATCGACCAGTATGCAGAGTCAACAGCGATTGCAATGGTGCCCGGCCCGATCAACGTGGAATGGGTCGAATTGGGAACGAATTGTCTTGAACGATGAGTCCTCTC
This sequence comes from Amaurobius ferox, assembly GCA_951213105.1. Taxonomy (NCBI): domain Eukaryota; kingdom Metazoa; phylum Arthropoda; class Arachnida; order Araneae; family Amaurobiidae; genus Amaurobius; species Amaurobius ferox. Next base: position 104,008,254 of record OX578146.1, read on the forward strand.
TCGACCTGAGTCCTAACGACCGGCGCAGACGTATCTGGAGACAGACTGGACAACGTCCGGATCCTGCTCTTACTGTCACACGCCACATGGACCGACAACAGGGAGTTACGATTTGTGGTGCCATTTCGTTTGATAGCCGGACTCCTTTGAGAGTCCTTCGTGGCACCATCACGTTGCCGACATTCTGCGACCCGTTGTATTGCCATTATTTTCACGACACTCCGGGCTAAATTTTCAGCCAGATAATGCCATGCCAGTTGGGAGGGAGGTTTGAAAAGCATGGGTATTCAATTCTAAAAACATACTAAAAAGCATTCTAAAATTCCAAAACAAGAGCGAGAATCCAGTGTTTAAGTTTTCAAAATCTGACGATTATTAAAATTTTAACATAGTTTTTAAAGAATATTTTACAACATATTACAACTTTTTTTAACAACTCATTAACCAAACAAGTCAAATTAAACATCATAAATAAATTGAATAAAAAAATTTGCCGAACGTGGTGGTATATAAAACGACATAGTGGTATATAAAATGTTAGAATACTAAAAGTTAAAGAAAACATCTTTCAATGTTTAATTTATATTAAAATTATTGAATTATTTGCCAAACTACAATTTATAATGAAAAAAGAACATCAGTTAGCCAAAACGGAAATTTAGAACATAATAAATATACCAACTTGAAGTATAAAATCCAAATAAAAATCACATAAAAATAAACCAGGAACTGGAAACTTAAAATTTATAAGTCAAGGGGTCTTATTCATTCAAAATTATAATATATACTTATTTAACTGTTGGGGAATGTCATTAAAAAGGATTTCACCAAGGCTCCAAGAAAAACTTCAGCGATCTGCTGGAGACATAAACACAAGAGAAATCACCTGAAGTGCTGCAGATCCAGAGAAAACTAGTGGAAATCCATGACACAGGATGACATTTAAATGCAGTAGAAATCTGGAAAAACGACCGTTCCACGAAGTCCAACTCCAAGGGAGATACTCCAAATCAGCCGGACGTCCTGTAATCTCGAAATTAAATGCGTAATTTCTCTAAACCGTAGCAGAGTATTTTAGGCATCAGAATGGAATGCAAAGCATATGTCCGTTTAGCAAATTATGGAACTGTCGATTCCATTATTCATGTAAGAGCAACACAGAAAGGAGAAACAAACACTTAATTGATCGGTTAAATCTTCTCGGCAGACACCGTAAACAGCTCTGAACACAGTGGATTACTAATTAGATGTCTGCAGAGACAGGAGTTCAAAACATCCATTCAGTCTTTATAGACATAACAAGTCTCTTCCATCGGGACACAACACATTCAGAGGCCCTTGAATGTATAGACTAAACGCTTCCACCGCAGGAAAATTAATTGAACAAAGTTAAAAAGCTGCGAAATAAAAATATGCGTTCCTCAGAACGCTTGCCTAACGGCAAAAGACAGGTAAATAGCTTACATCTTTAAGTTCTAATCCGAAAAGAGAAGAGAATGAAAAAGAGCGCGAATCTATTTATATACTGTCAAAAATCGCTGCCACACATCGTAAACAAAACTATCGATGAACGATAAAATAATTAATGATAGACGATTTTAATATTACGGCCAACCAATCAGGAACTCAAAATTTTAAAGAAGAGAATAGAAATTTTAAAGCACACGGCAATTAAAAAGAAATGAAGTGAAACGATTTGGAATGTACGAGTTCGGCAATAATTTAAAAGTGGACAATTCTGAAAAATTTAAAAAGCTGAGAACAGAATAAAAATGTAAAATCTCGATAAATCAACGAATTCTTAACCGAAAGTAACAAATTTAGAATCAAATCAAAGGGGATAAAAAGGGAGATAAATGGACTCACAAATTAGCCAATTTAAATAAATTTAAATTGTCAAAATCTAAAACGAACGAACTTTCGCCATTTAGAACACAAAACTATGGAATACAAAGTATTTGGAACAGAAGAATATCAAAAATCTAAACAAATTGAAAATGGATAATTAAATTTAAAAAAAAGAGAATAACTGTATAAATAAGATCCCTGAAACCGTTTAGATTAAAAACAAAATTCTCAAATTTATTAAATAGCCAAAAGCATCCCAACAGCTGAGATAGGCCAACGATCATCCCAGGATGTAAACGAATTAGCTCGTCAATTAGAGACTATTAGGAACGACATCCCTCAGGACACCATCCGGCAACTTTATGCATCAATGTCACGTCGGGTAACAACTTGTATCAAAGTCAGAGGTGGACCAACGCCATATTGATATGCCCACTTTGTGTAAATCTTTCAGTGTAATAAATCATCTAATTATTCTGAAATTATAATATATATATATATATATATATATATATATATATATATATAATCTACTTTAAGAATATTTGCATATTTAGAAAAAAAAGTCACAATTAACATCTATTCGCAGAACCCTTTCTCCCTGGGTAGCGGGTTTTTGCCCGCTCAACGGCGTCAAACCAATCAGAACAGCGGGTGCCACTTGTTGTCTGGTAATATACTACTACATGCCGTTCCTAGACCAATGACATGGGATCTCCGAAGAGTTCACCACTACGGGTCGCCCACATTCTAGGTTATTCACAGTTCCAGCAACAAAGGGTGCTGGATCCCTGCACAGTCTAGTACTGTATGTACGTGTAGGTGGGTGTAGGTGCACTCCGTTGCCGCAGTCTTCAGGGCGCTGACTCTGCAATCGTGGGCCGGGCGGTCGGGTCGACTCCGGTTGACTCCATTGTCCTTAATTGGGCTGTGTGTGACCTTTTGCTCCTCTCCTGCATCAGAGTTCTGGGTGAAGAGTGACCAGGAGCCATGTGAGTACTCTCTGTCTTGTCCATCATGTTCATGAGCGGATACTGGAGTAGATGTATGCCTCTTCTGTCCCCATTGTCCTCAAGGTTGCTGATCGGATAATGCTAATCGGATGATAACGTTGCGAGGCAGCTTGGAGTTGGCTGGGCGATGGCCCGAATGCCACGTCGAAGGCGTAGGCAAGCACTTGGGGCTGATTGGATTTCGCACCTGCATACTCGTTCGGGCGACCTGTTACTCCATCATTGCTGCTTGCTGAGTAGTTGGTATTTTCTGCGTGCCCTGCGCATACTGTTGCTTGTTGCTAGTGGAACGGGCCCGCAAACTCCATCGCATTTCTGTCTTCTATTCCGTTTATGCTGAGTACTTCATTTTCTTCATCAGATGGTAGTATTTGTTGCGGGTGGAAATTCTTCCTGTGTTCGGCCAGGGGTCATCTTTTTGTAGTCCATTTGCGCCTCTTCCAAAAAAGGCCTCAACGTCACGGCTTTCGGCGTGCTGTGGTCTTTGTCCGGAGTTAGGGATGGCGTGTTCAGACCCTTCTTCCTTTTCGTGTGGAGCAGTGTCCAAGCAGATTTCCCCCTTGTCACCACCAAGATAAGTACGGTCCACATCTGGCATGGTTGATTCTTCCATAAGTACTTCATTTACGGGGGATCTGTTCTTGTCGCCATCTCTCTGGTTTCCACCCAACACCAGCCTCCTATCGTACAAAAACTCCGAGTATATGTCCTTCCTAGTCCTGATCGCGTCGCTAACACAAAGTTTTCGCATCAGCATCAAGTAAATTGTGGTTACACAACCGGAGCAAGACTCAGTCGTTGGCTGTGTCCCAGGTGCCCAGAGGTCCCATGACAATCGCCTCTACCCTCGCATCCGAGAAGCCTTGGTCATTATACATCCTTGTGAGGTACGAGCATTTAGCCACTTTGCCAGCTCGTGTCTTCTCGAATACGCCCTCACCATTCCCAAATGTGAAGGTTATGTCCAGGATAAATATTGACTTCCCATTTTTGATCACCAAGTCGGGTCGGTTTCTGGTTTCGTCAACTGATTGGTTCTCCGCGACTACTTTCCATCTTCTGCTTGAGGCTCCCTTGACTCTTGTCAGGAGGTCATTGTGCCTTTTCAGGATTAACTTTCCACTGTATCTGCAGTGGCAGAGGACGTGCGGGAGAGTCCCGAGTTCGTCATTGCATTTCCTGCACAGTTTGTTCACCGAAGGGTCCCATGTCTTATGGGCATTCAGAGGAATAACGTCCAGTTTGGCCTTGTGGACAAATCTTCAGTCGGCAAACCGTGTGTAGCTCCCCTCCACTAAAAAATTGGAGCTCGCCTTTGACTTCCCTATGCAGGGAAAGCATTTTCCCTTGTTAAGAAGAGTGGTCAGATGTTCTCTTCTGTCTGTGCGCTTCCATTTTCATCTGGATTTAAAAATCGTTCTTCTCTTTTCAGATGCTTGACCGTTGTATGATATGTAGAACGACCCATCAGAGTTGAACGCCTATGATATTCCTAGGTGCTTCGAGGCAATCCTCGCACGAAACCAGATGGTTCGATGTCTGTTGGAGTGGGGAAGTTGAACTCCCGACAGGTAGTTCTGTAGATCAGAGTGGCTGGGGGTTATCACTCATGGTTCTCTGGGCAACAACCTTTGTGAGGTGCTCCCAGGCGAGGCCCCTTACGAATGGATGGCCGGAGTCCAGCAGCTTAAATGCTCCGTCAATGTAAGCAATGTTGGAGTCCTCGGCAGCAAGTGGCACTCCAAACGTCCCCATCGCAGTGTCGCCGTAGAGATAATCTGGGCAGGCGTCTTTTGGCAGGTATAACGTCTTCTTAAGTTGGGGCTTAATGTACTTGTCTAACCTCTCCCATGCAGTTTCCGAGATCTGCCCCGTCCTTATGGCATAATTTAAGGACGGGTAGAAGATCTTCATTGCTTCTATTCTCTGCCATGGAGCGAGGTTCGACTGCATTATTTTGTCCGCAAGTTGTGGCTGTGGTTTTGCCTCTATGGTGATGTTAATATTACTTGAATTTATTATCACATTTTTCTAATATATATATATATATATATATATATATATATATATATATATATATATATATATGTATATATGTATATATATATATATATATATGTATATATATATATATATATATGTATATATATATATATATATATATATATATATATGTATATGTATGTAACTGTGGTAGTGGCAATATCGGTCGTTTATCATCTTTACAAAAATCTAAAATGCCGTGGCTTTGTTATTTTCATTATTGTCATGTGATATATTACTTCTAAACGTTTAATAGTGTACTAAGTATGTGCGTATAATATTTTAAAGCATCAAGATATTTAGTAACTAATAACAAAATAGGAAATTTTCTATCAATAACAGCATGAAGTAAACTAAAATTAGGGAGATTCAGTCCTGGTTACAATGGATCTGAATTGTTGCAGCTCACATCTCTTAGCTGCAACCTGATTTGTAGCAACGTTCTTGATTTTTTTATATTTATTAAAGTAAAATTATGAAGCCCCACGAATTCATTTTTTCTATTATATACTTTCAGAATGTTACCGATGCATATGAAAGATGATAAAAAAGTATTTGACTTTTTAATTCTTGTAATTTCACCCTCATGTGGGGAAACAGAATAATTATATTTATTTTGGACTTAACTAATGGCTATCAAAATGGCTGCCTTCGAAAAATTGATAATGACTCGCCGATCTATAAATGAAATAAAACAATACCATTAGTGGCGACACGTCAAACTTCAAATCACTGAATCAACCAGCAAAATGACAAATCTAAAAAAAAACAGATTTATAGGTTACTTTATTAAAAATCATCCTACAGACGTACAACAAATTAATAATTTTAAGCCAAAGCGCTTTCGAACACCCTCATGCTCTTCCTCAGTGGCGATAGAATTAGAACAGATGCCATCATTCCGAAATACATTCCAATGGCGTCAAGCAAAATTTGCATATTACGAAAAATGCCATCCATACAAAATTGTGAATCATGAAACAAATTTAAAGTTATAAAATTTACAAAGGTCAAAGATAACCATTTTTAAAAAACTGTTTTTAAAAAACATCAAATTAGAACATTAAATTAAGGTAACTGTGTAAAGGTGCACGGCATCGAGAACGAGTCGCCAGGCATAACTTAAGATCTGAACAGGGTCAAAATTACAAATAGAAGTACAATATACTCGGCCGCTAATTACAATATATTTGAGTTTAAATGATTATTAAACAACTTTGATTATTTCTGCAACGAAGACTAATTTTCTCTTATGGAGAATGTAAACACCAAAAGATGTAGAATGAGTTGTATAAGAATTGCTAAATTTCTTTAACGCAAAATTACTTAGCTCATGGAGTCTGTAATATAGCTGATATCAAAGAAACATTCATTGATTTTACACAGAGAAGAAGAAAGACTATTTTTCGATGAAGTTTTAATCTTAGAGTTAAATTACTTGTACCGCCATGGTTTTAAGTTTTTAAATAAAATAAATTATTATAGTAGTGTGATGAATGAAATTAATATGGAAAAAGTTTATCAATGATATACTGCTTTTATAGAAAGAGCCAGGTGATTTATATTTCGATAACGTCATTTGAATAAAGTTCATGTGTTTTCGAAGAAGTTTCCAAATATAATAAATTATTGTAGTATTATGATAATTTTAAAAATATTATCGAGGAATGTGTTGCATTTTAGAGATGTTTAAACCAGGCAATTTATATTTCAATGCCGACATTTGAATGAAATTCATTTTTTCGATGAGGTTTCAAGTTTTCAAATATAATAAATTAATAGAGTATTGCGAAATTTTAAACATATTACAGAGGAATGTATCGCATTTTAGAGAGGTATAAATAAAATTGCATTGAAGTTGGAAAGTGTTTCATAATCAATGCTACATGCATGATTGATCTTTCTTGTTTTTATTTAGCAGTGTATCACGAAAAGAGACATAAATTATATTATCATTAAAATTATAAAACATTAAACTCTTGAATGTAATACAAACACCATTTCTAATTTTTTCCTTTTTAAATTTTTATTACTGCATTTTTTATATGCAAACAAGAAAGATCAATCAGGCATAAAGCTTTGATTATTAAACACTTTCGAACTACAATATAATTTTATTTAAACATCTCTAAAATGCGATACATTAAGCGATAATATCTTTTAAATTGTCACAATACTACAATAATTTATTATATTTGAAAACGTCATAAAAAAGTGAACTTTATTCAAATGACGTCATTGAAATATAAATTGGCTGGCTCTCTATGAAAATGCAATAAAAATTTCATTCATAAACATTTATTCTATTCCTTTCATACATCACAATACTATAATAATTTATTTTACTTAAAATTAAACCCAAGGAGGTAAAAGTAATTTAACTCTGTAAAAACTTCACCGAAAAAGTCTGCTAAAAAATCGTCTGTTCTCTATGTAAAATCAATGACTGTTTCATTCATATCAACTTATATCAACTATACTGCAGACTCCAGCGCTAAATATATTTTGTGTCAAAGAAATGCAGCAATCCTTATGCAACTCATCTTACATTTTTTGGTGTTTACATTCTCCATAAGTACAAAATTAGACTTCCTTGTAAAAATAATCAAAGTTTGATGATCATTTAAACTCAAATATATTATTTTAGAATGCAGATGCACAGAATTTCAACAAAAATAAAGGAGTTTTAGGACGGATACAACACTAAATATAAATTAAAAAGGACTTCAAAAATCACGATTTTTGACAAAACATGGATGACATATTTTATTTTAAAGGGGGCCATCTGATCTCTTCATATAATGGTCACGTGATCTCCTTATATAAAGGGTGTAATTATTATTTTAATTTTCATTTAAAAAACTACCAAATATATTTTGCTGAAATTTTTTTATATATTTTATGAGATAATTTGAATATTTCCTAAAACTTTCAAAGCAATTTGGGAATTTTAAATTTGCTTAAAAAATGATTGAAAAATTAGGTCCCATAGGTTTCAATGTATTTCAGGAGAAACTCCTTGGAGACTATCAACTGCAGTCCCATCATTCGACGGGCCTCAAAATCTTTAAAGATTGAGCTCAGGATGTATTAGGCTGCAACGGCTAATTTCATATTCAGAAGTCCGTCTGTGGAAGGTTTGTCTGTCAAGGAAATAATTGCGTCAAACTTGCAATGGCGGCAAGAACAGTTGATATGTGTCACAATTCAAGACTCCATGGAAACTATAATCTCCCATCACTCGAGTTGTCTCAAATTTCTTAAAGAGTGACCTCAGGATGTACTAGGCTGCAACGGCTGATTTTGTATTCAAAGAGTCGGCCTGTAAAAAGTTGTTCTCAAAGTAAAATTTGTGTCGATCTTGCAATAGCGGTAAGAAGAGTTGATATGTGCCACAATTTTGAGAAACTCCATGGAAACTATCAACTTTAGTCTCATTATTCGACTTGTCTCAAATTTCTTAAATGGGTGAGCTTAGGATGCACTAAGCTGCAACGGCTAGTGTCGTATTCAATGGCACCGCTTATATGAGGAGTTCTGTTGGTTCCCTTAGCATTTTCAAGATTATACAAATGGTCTCCTTACTGGGCACACCTTTCCTTGCTTTCACGACTATACCATGCTATGGAAAGCATAATAAACGCAAAACCAGCTCATGGATACTGTTATTTATAATTGGAAGGCAATCCTGATCACAAACTTACATTTGGATAAGTTGAAAATACATTTCTAAGTTATTGATCACGGTACCTTTCTATAGTTGCATTCTTAAATTAGCATCGTTACATTGGGAACGCTATACTCGTGGGGTTCTAGGAGCACTTATAAAATTTTTTGATTTCAGCTGGAAAATTAATTTCATAAGGACATAGAAACGTTTAATATATATCTGTCTATATCACTGTAATATTTATAAGTTTCTAAATAAAAATTATGAAATATTAAAGGATTGCGGGCCAGACAAGATGATTGGGCAGACTATATTTAACCGCAGTCCAGAGGTTGCCCATATCTGCACTAAACCTTCAGCTTATTATGAAATGTTAAGTATAGACAATAATTAATTAGCGTATACTTAATACCGTTATAGTAAAAAGTAGTGCCAATCGTATGTTCTCCACGAAATGTGCTTTTCTCAAGGAGTCATGTGAAAGAGAATGTTAATTATCCCCCGGTTCGCTTTTCTCTTACGTTCGTGGCTACATTGGTACGGTGAATCTAACAATATATGAAAGCGTCCCATATGGTATACATTTTGGACAATCACGGCCAGAAAATCTATAAATTGTGTTCATGGCTATGCACACGTTTGCCTCCATCCATTTCGACTTCGAGAAATTTTCATGTAACATTAAAATACTATTTATCAGCAATAAATATGAAAGAAGGGGAATTTTTAAGCAGTTCATCTTGTTCAAAAATAGATGTTCCTGTAAACGATAAAATGACTAAATTAAATATAAATTAAAGTAAATTTTCTGTGCAGATTGCATAATGGGACTAATTCTGTTACAATGGCTATAATCTATTTTTTTATAACCCCACAGAACATAGGTATAATTTTTTGGGAAGGCAATAATTTGGGTAGCTCTAGGATAAGCCAAATTATTCAATCTCCCAAAAGATTATCTGATTCGAAATATGATTTTTTTTTATTTGGATAATGACAATAAGTACTGATAATATTTCATAATAATATCATTTAAATAAAAATAACTTCGTTCAATCTCATACTCATTCATTCGGAGCTCAGATTCCGAGTTGTGAGGTTGTGATTTTGTGAAGCTGCTCCTTTTATCTTGCTGTGAATTTTCTTGCTTACGCTTGGGCGTGTTATATCTAGTTACGATAGAGCACGTCGGGCTAAGTAATCTACAACTTTGTTGTGTACGGCTTCTCGCCATTTTGTGCTTTTCGACTTTGGAATACCACGTGTGTTTTTCTCACGTGGTTTTGCTTTTCGTGCCTTGGAGTGTATTGACCCTGCTTGATTATGGAGCTGGACAGTGATGTTTCGGAAGTGACGAGGGATATTGCAAGTGGGCTGGATGGAGATGATGCTCGGCCTCTCAAGGATGCCATGAATTGATATTGTGACTCCCTGCCGGACGATGGACTTTCTCGCACGTGGACCCAGGAAGTGATGGAAACGGTGAACATCTGTGGTCTACTCATCTGCACGCTGACTCTGCATATCGGGGATATGCTCAAGAATGGACTCATTGACCAGGACAAGGACCAAGTCTCCCGGATTTTGGGTATGTTCAATTTTGTGAATTCTTTTATGTTAGGCTGTGGCATGACTAAATTTAAGAGTAGTGATTATGTATGTAATCTTTAAATCATTTGAGGATAGTAATTTAAGATTAAACAACACTGAAATTAAATCTAAACTGCTAGAGATAGGACTAATTAATGAAATTAAACTTGTTGATAAAACTGAAACGGTTGAAAATCCATGTTAAAGGGCTAGGACAGAGGACTTTCCCACAAAGGGAACTCCTACTAAAATCCAGACTGGAGAATCCAACTTAAAATCCAGTGACCAGGATAACATGGATTGTAATGTTGTTATTGATAATGATGTAATTGCTAATGATGTAATTGTTAATGATGTAAATGTCAAAAATATAAAGGCAAATTCTAATGAAATAAATAAGCCTAAGACTTATGCTGAAATTGTCGCGCAACCTGTAGTGTTAAAAAGTGCACCAAAACCAAAAACGGTTGTAAATAGAGGCAGTGAAAAAAGTATGGAAGTAGAGAAAAAAGAACCAAAAGCGGAATGCTTTTTCATTAAGTTTAGAGATAACTACCAGGCTCTCAAAAAAAAAAGTTAAATGAGATCACAGGCAATAAAGTATCTGGCAAGCTCACAGGAGACATGCTAAAACTGATACCCAATGACGCTGACGCCTATAGGGTTGTACAGCACCATCTGACGAGTGAGAAAATCCCCTTCCACAGCTTAAACTTGAAAACGGAAAGGCCCAAAAAGGTAGTTTTGAAGGGGCTACCAGCAAACTATAACATTGAGGAAATAAAACTTACTCTAACATCCATGGGATTAGATGTAGTCCGGGATTCTCAACTGAGAAACACTAAAACGAGACTCCCCTTGCCGATCTTCTTACTCAGCCTTAGGCCCACGGAAGACTGGCAGAGGATTTACAGACTGGCAAGGTTAGAATACTTGGCTGTGAAGGTAGAGGCCTTCAGTGCACGGGGCTTTAAAATTTGAAACCGGTGCCAGCAATTCAACCACTCCTCTGAGAACTGCAGTATGCCACCCAAGTGCCTTAAGTGTGCTGAAGATCATTTCTCACGGGACTGCCAGAGACCCAGGACGGATAAGGCAACGTGTGCAAATTGCAATGGAGACCACCCGGCAAACTTCAGGCAATGCCCGAAGAACCCCTGGAATAGAGGAAAGGCACCGGGGTATGCCCCCCTTCCCCAAAAAACCAGATACCCCTCATGGAGGCAAAAGGTCCTCGGTTTCAACTCCCAGGGATCCCCTCAGGGCTCCTAGCACGCAGTGCCACAGAAAACAAAAACTCAACCGTCAGCACCTACCAGATCGGTGCAAGAGCAGGCCCCAAAACCATCGACCTCCAGAGAATTGACCCTGGAGAAAGTAAGAGCAGCTTCAGCGGACATTAAAAGGAGATTGGAGTTAGATAAATCCAGACAGGAAAGGAGGCAAAGGATAGACTTGACAGAAAGGTCCAGGATTGGAAACAAACTAAACGAGTCAGGGAAGAAGAGCTCGAGCAAACTCAGCTGTTAGTTAAAACGGGTGAAAAAAACAAAAGACTATCGAGTTCCAAAAGAACACTCACAAAAAGGCAAACCGCGGCTGAGGCTGAGGAAATGAAAGCTGAGACTGAACCGACTGATAAATCTGATGCTGAAAAGATGGAGGATATTCTCAACCTCATCAGAGGATTTATCATTATGTTCAATTTAGACGACATAAAACATCTGTTGATGCAGTTCGCAGAGTTGGCACAAAACAGAGCAATCCCATGGTAATGGTCTTTGAGGCCCTTAAAATAATCGCAGATTTTAAAAGTAACAGTGAGAATCAAACCCGTCATGGCTAGGTCCCAAAAAGAATCCTTTAAAATAATATTTTGGAATGCGAACGGCATCTCTTCAAGAATAAATGAACTTAGGAACTATGTAAACGAAAATGACGTAGACGCCTTATTAATTCAGGAAACTAGAGTTAGAGAAAATAAAAAACTAGACATAACCAACTACTATGGCTATCATAATCTTAGCTCAAATACTAATGCTAGAACGCCCCATGGAGGAACAGCAATATACATTAAAAGAAATATTCCCCACGAGGAACTAAACAACATAAATCTTCATGGTATAGAAAATATTAGTATAAAAATTAAAATTAATAATACTAGCCCGTTTATCCTAACCTTAACATATGTCAAAATTATGGAGTAAATGTAGCTGCGCAACTGGAACTGCTTTTCTCGCGATATCCAAACATGATACTCACAGGCGACTTCAACGCACACCATCGAGAGTGGGGCTATAGGAGAGCCAATTCACGCGGTACACAGATACATAGGCTGCTGAACACGACAAACACCAACGTTATTGCACCGTCGACCCCAACCTGCTTCTCAGGCGCCAACGGCTCATTCATAGACTTTGTCCTAACGAGAAACATAGATTACGCTCACACTATTAGTACCCTGGATGAATTCGACTCGGATCATCAACCGGTACTGGTGACATTCGATCTGAACACACCTTTTCCAGTCTCTCTAGGACAAGAGAGGGTCAACTGGGAAGTATTCAAAAGAGCACTCTTCGAGCCGCACTTAGCAGTACCTGACATGGTGAGCACGGCGGATATTGACACTGCCACGCACACACTCACAACAGAAATCAAGAGAGCAATTGCTCTGCCACAACACATCGTGAGTCTCCAAAAATGCCCACACTTTCCCACCATGTCAAACAATTAGTCATGCAAAGAAATAGAATACGTAAGACGTGGCAGGCTAACAGAGACCCCGCCCTTAAAAGGGAGCTTAACAGACTCGCGTACAAAGTCAGGGGAAAAATTGTCGCAGAAAAGCAGCAACAGTATAAATAACTAATCGAATTCCTTAGCCCAGAAGACGTATCGCTCTGGCAACTCGCAAAAAGACTCAGGAAACCTCAAATTAAGCTCCCGCCACTAATAGAAGGCGCTAAAATCGCGTACTCAGACGAGGAAAAAGCCGAGGCGCTCGCAGGCCATTATGAGAAACAATTCCAACCAAACCACGATCTAATGTGTCAGGACACCCTAAGAATGGTTAGTCAAATTTTAAATAACTTCAGGAATTCCCCGGTAACTGCTGAGATTAACCCAGCCACCCTGCAGGAGATAGTAGAAATTATCAAAAACCGTAAAAGCCCAGGGCACGACAAAATCAGAAATATAGCGGTTAAAAACCTACTCCCATATATGTTACTTGACTATCTTAATAAATAAAATATTAAAACTAAACTATTTCCCCAAAGAATGGAAGGAAGCGATAATTATAACAATCCATAAGCCAGGTGAGGATGCCACAATTCCAGCCAACTACAGACCAATTAGCTTGCTACCGACTCTTAGTAAAATTACTGAGAAAATAATTCTTAAGAGACTGAACACGCACCTTAGTGAGAATGACATTATCATTCCGGAGCAGTTTGGATTTCGGTCAAAACACTCCACCACTCATCAATTGCTGAGAGTGGTAGAGTACATATCTTCTGGTCTCAATAACAAGACACCCACAGCTGCGATTTTTCTGGACATACAAAAAGCCTTTGATAAAGTGTGGCACTGTGGATTAGCGTACAAATTGATCACTTTAAAAGTCCTTGACGTTCTTGTCAGGGACTTTTAAAGTGATCAATTTGTACGCTATCATTGGACGCTAATCCACAGTGGACACTGATAAAGTGTGGCACTGTGGATTAGCGTACAAATTGATCACTTTAAAAGTCCCTGACGTTCTTGTCAAACTTTTAATCTCATACTTAAATAACAGACACTTTCAAGTCAGAGTAGGAGGTAACTTATCTACACCCAAGCTCATTAAAAGTAGTGTACCGCAAGGTTCTATCCTGGGCCCGACACTCTTTAACATATACCTGAACGACATCCCCAGGACTCCAAACACAGAGCTGGTACTCTATGCAGACGACAGTGCGATACTTGCAAACCACCCCTATGTCTCAGTAATGCACAGACAGCTACAACAACACTTAGACATACTCCAAACTTGGCTGGAAAAATGGCGAATAAAATTAAATCCTCTATAAATGGCATTGGATTTATTTCTCGAGGAAACATAAACCTCCGCCTCCACTGTACATAAACAATCATGCCCTACGCGCGGAAAAATGTACTAAATACCTAGGTGTAACGATAGATTCCCACCTAACCTGGAAACAGCACGTAACGAACTTAATCAAAAAAGCGTATATAACTACAGGAGCCTTATACCCAATGATAGGAAACGGAAATCTTAGTCATCAAAACAAACTGCTAATTTATAAATCGGTCATCCGCCCGGGAATGCTGTATGCAGCACCCGTATGAGGATATGCCTCTAAAACAACAATAGACCTCCTAAAGACAAAACAAAACAAAATTCTACAGATTATCAGAAAAGCTCCCAGGTACTTAAGAAACTCGGTAATTAGGAATGACTTCAAAATAAAAACTGTTAGAGCCCAAATTGAAAAGCTAGCGCTTAAATTTTACAAAAATTTGCCATCCGTTCCAAATGAACTGTTATTCAATCTGCATGACTATGATCATCGCAAGGCCAAATCTCGTAAGAGACCCCGCGCTGTTCTAAACATCGATAATCGGAATAAAAAAATCCGACCTCAAACATCTGATATTAAATAAAACTCGTGACTAATGTTTTATAAAAAAATGTTCTAAACTCTAAACTGCCAAAATGGTAAGTAACCCTTAGATCTGCATCAACCCCCATACTGCTTAAACTCTAAATGTTCAACAAACTGCCACACTAGGAGCCAGGACAAATAATAAGAAGTAGTAAATAAAAACCTCGAACCTCCAATTAGGGTCACAGAATTAATGTCACAGTTTGACGATAAGAACCACATATTGAAACTGGAGATTAAAGACGCTTCGAGCCTGGTGCTCTGTCCTGTACAACACTCCACGTCCCTAAATATTATAATCTCATACTTCGATCACAATATCTCGGTGTATCTGCTGTGCATGACAGCTTGCCTCAGTGCAAAATATTTATATGGGCACCTGAACAGCTGGATTGGACAAAGCAGAATGAAATTCAAATAAGTTAAATATAATAGGTATTTTACCAATATATAACGAGGAATGTGCTGACCAGACAGAAATGGCTGGCAAAAAGTAAATGCGTGACGTGCGATAAAGTAGCAAGTCTCAGTGCAAGAGGTTAATATTGGCATCTAGAAGGTAGCGTTACATAAAGCAGCAGATAGTTGAAATAGGCTAAAGAAATAACATATAACCTCGAACTGCAATGACCAGATAATATCGACTGGATAAAAAAGAAATGTGCTACACGCAGCACAAAAATCCAGAATGTAGAGCTGTTTAATATTTCAGCAATGCCAATTTAGAACAATTGGCAGCTAAGTAAAATAAGTGACTTGTAACACTTTACAAACTGGTCACTTTATAAATAATGCCAAATTCTATTTAAAATCAGTTAGTTTATCATTTATTCTATTCTTAACATTATCATTCATTCCATATTTTCATTGGAACAGTGTTTTTTTTAATATAATGCTCTTCCTGTATTCTGTATTTTGTAAGGCTATTGAATATAAGTGATTTTATATACTCTAATATTTCTATTTTAACTTATTTTGCGAAGTTATTTAACTTATATATTTCTTAAATATATTAAAATTGAATTTTTTTATCTCTATATAATATTTAGTAAATTTCCCTCCATATTTTAATAATATCAATAGCCTTATTATATTTAAAATGTTATTTCCCATTTCCTTTTCTTGATGATCAATTCTGGCTATAGTTTTATTCTAGGTGGCATGACTAAATTTTTCATTTCCTTGTTCATTTAATTTATAATCCTTAGAATTTCGCCATAGCAACTAAATTTTATGATGTTACATGGTACTAATTTATTTTATTAAATGCCATCCATATCTAATATTGAGTTCTTCATGATTTATAATATGTCACGTTCTCAACTTATTTTAATTTCTCAAAATGCTTGAGTATTAGCAATATTAACTTTATATTATTTTGTGTCGACTTTTACTGTTTATTTACTTATAAATATTTTTCATCATTATGGATCTGGCATCTCCCACGCAGTATTCCACTGTACCAAAAGTAGTATTCTCCCCCTCAACAGCAATCGGCATTTTCTCATAGACCGGTACGGTCCACAATTTGGCGACTTTTTTTGCGCAAATTCTCTTACTGCGCCCGATGTTTTTAAAATGCATCTTTAGCTTATAGAAAGGCATTTCATGTAATTTTTTATTTGCAAATTTAACAAGCTCTAGGATAAGCCAAATTATTTAATCTCCCAAAAGATTATCCGATTCGAAATATGATTTTTTTTTATTTGCACAATGACAATAAGTACTGATAATAATTTACAATAATATTATTTGTGTAAAAATAACGTCGGTTAATTTCATACTTCGATGAAAAAAATATCTCGGAATCTATCGATATATCTGCTGTGCATGACACCTTGTCTTGCCCAAAGCGGAATGTAATTCAAAAAAGTTAAAGATATAAGATATAACGGAGAAATGTACTGACCAGGCAGTATTGGCTAGCTAAAAAGGAAATGCGTGACAAGCGTTAAAGTAGCAGGTCTCAGTGCAAGAGGTTAATATTAGCATCTAGAAGGTTGCGGTACATAAAACAGCAGATAGTTGAAATAAGTTAAAGAAATAACATAATCACGAAATGTAATGACCAGACAATATCGGTTGGATAAAAAAGAAATGCGGGACATGCGGCACGAAAATATAGAATGCCAAATCCCAAAAATTGAGCTGCTTAATATTCCAACAATATCAATTTCGAACAATTGACTGCTAAGTAAAATAGGTGACTTGTAACACTTTACAACAGATTATCTGATTCGAAATATGATTTTTTTTTATTTGAATAATGACAATAAGTACTGATAATATTTTGTAATAATATTATTTATATAAAAATAACATTGTTCAATCTCAGATCGAATATCTCGAAATATCTCTGTATATCTGCTGTGCATGACAGCTTGCCCCAGTGCAAAATATTTGCATGCGCATCTGAACAGCTGGACAGCTGGATTGCACGAAGCAGAATGTAATTCAAATAAGTTAAAGATATAAGATATGACGGGGAAATGTACTGTCCAGACAGTACCGGCTAGCTTGAAAACGAAATGCGTGACGTACGGAAAAATAGCAGGTCTCAGTGCGAGAGTTTAATATTGGCATCTAGAAGATTGCGGTACATAAAGCAGCAGATAGTTGAAATAAGCTAAAGAAATAACATATAACCTCGAACTGTAATGACCAGACAATAGCGACTGGATAAAAAACAAATGCGCGGCACAAAAATTCAGAATGTAGCGTTGCTTAATATTTCAGCAATGCCAAATTAGAACAATTGGCTGCTAAGTAAAATAAGTGACTTGTAACACTTTACAAACTGATCACTTTATAAATAATGCCAAATTCTATTTAAAATCAGTTAGTTTATCATTTATTCTATTCTTCACATTATCATTTATTCTATATTTTTATTGGAACAGTACTATTTTATGATATTATGCTCTCCCTGTATTCTGTATTTTGTAAGGCTATTGAATATAAATGACTTTATATACACTAATATTTCTATTTTAACTTTATTTTTGAAGTTATTTAACTTATATATTTCTTAAATATATTAAAATTGAATTTTTTTATCTCTACATAATGCTTAGTAAATTTCCCTCCATATATTACTAATATCAATAGCCTTATTATATTTAAAATGTTATTTCCCATTTCCTTCTTGATGATCAATTCTGGCTATAGTTTTATTCTAGGTGGCATGGCTAAATTTTTCATTTTCATGTTCATTTAATTTATAATCCTTAGAATTTCGCCATAGCAACTAAATTTTATGATGTTACATGGTACTGAGTTATTTTATTACATGTCATCCATATCTAATACTGAGTTCTTCATGATTTATAATATGTCACGTTCTCATCTTATTTTAATTTCACAAAATGCTTGAGTATTAACAATATTAACTTTATATTATTTTGTGTCGACTTTTACTGTTTATTTACTTATTATAAATATTTATCATCATTATGGATCTGGCATCTCTCACGCAGTATTCTAATGTACCAAAATTAATATTCTCCCCTCAAGAGCAATCGGCATTATCCCATAGACCGGTACGGTCCACAATTTGGCGACTTTTTTTGCGCCAATTCTCTTACTGCGCCCGATGTTTATAAAATGCATCTTTAGCTTATAGAAAGGCATTTCATATAATTTTTTTTGCAAATTTAACAAGCTCTAGGATAAGCCAAATTATTTAATCTCCCAACAGATTATCTGATTCGAAATATGATTTTTTTTCATTTGGATAATGACAATAAGTACTGATAATAATTTATAATAATATTACTTGTATAAAAATAACTTCTGTCAATTTCATACTTCGATGAAAAAAATATCTCGGAATCTATCGATATATCGGTAGTGCATGACACCTTGTCTTGCCCAAAGCAGAATGTAATTCAAATAAGTTAAAGATATAAGATATAACGGGGAAATGTACTGACCAGACAGTTTTGGATAGCTGAAAAGGAAATGCGTGACAAGCGTTAAAGTAGCAGGTCTCAGTGCAAGAGGTTAATATTAGCATCTAGAAGGTTGCGGTACATAAAACAGCAGATAGTTGAAATAAGTTAAAGAAATAACATAATCACGAAATGTAATGACCAGACAATATCGGTTGGATAAAAAAGAAATGCGGGACATGCGGCACGAAAATATAGAATGCTAAATCTCAAAAATAGAGCTGCTTAATATTTCAACAATGTCAATTTCGAACTGCTAAGTAAAATAGGTGACTTGTATCACTTTACAACAGATTAACTGATGCGAAATATGATTTTCTTTTATTTGATTAATGACAAAAAGTACTGATAATATTTTGTAATAATATTATTTATATAAAAATAACTTTGTTCAATCTCAGACCGAATATCTCGATATATCTCTGTATATCTGCTGCGGATGACAGCTTGTCTCAGTGCAAAATATTTACATGCGCATCTGAACAGCCATCAACTCGTGTCTCAATAATCGTTCTTTCCGCGTACGACTTGGTACTTCCAACTTCGCACCCCGTCCGATCAAAGCCGGAGTTCCACAGGGGGTAATTCCTACCTTTTAACCTATAAATATATGATCCATAAATTAACGATGTACCACACATTTTATTTCACAAACGTGTTGGCCAATGGAAATGGAGAGAACAGAAATGAAAAGAAACATCGGTTCAACAGAGAAAGTGTGAGAAAATGGCGAGCACGTCAAAGTTAAGAATCTTTTTAAAAAATTCGAAAAGAAAAGGCCGAAACGCATAGATTGCAAATTGAGAAGGAATCTCTACAGCAATCTCAAATCCATCGCCAAATTGATGAAAATCACGCCAAATGCGAGATAATGGTTTTGCAAATTTTGAATTCCGTATGATGGACATACCTTCTACTTCTAAATAAATAATTTACACAACATGTTTGTCAAATATTTGGTCTTGAGCCTTGTTTATCGTTAAGGCATAAGCTAATTGCACGGAAAACTGGCGACAATACAGCATAAATGGTAACGTCGCAGACTTCCTTTTCATTCTTAATGAATAATTATTATACATATAAGATACAATTTGAAATGTAATTAATCACTTACCAAAAATCAAACTTCTGCAAAGTATGGGAAAATATATAGTTCCGTTTCTTTAAATGTTGTATAACATTGTAGTAAATGTTGAATTCATAATTGCTGATTTTTACAAACAAACAAAGTTTCGCAAGCATTGTTGTTATGAACAAACAGAGCGTTTCTCAATCATTATTATCATGAACAATTGCGGATTCATTGTTGAAAACGCTGTTGCCATTGCAAAAAAGCAATTATTTAAATAAAGCTCTGAACTATTTATGTATTTTGAATAGATAAAATCTAAATATTACTTTTTTGAGATGCCAACATCATTTTTAAGAATGAAAGATTGAAATGTGAAGATGCAACAAAGAAATTAAAATATGTGGCGACACATGGCAATGCATTATAAATCCTCATGCCAAATTGCAAATCATTTGGTGCCATAGGTCCAGCGCCCGCCCTGACACAAAATTTCTCTATTTAAACAGGATTTGGACAGCGGCAACACCGAGCTTTTTTACTTCCTTATATACATAGTATAATGTATAAGGAAAGTATTGTGACAGGGTCGAAAATTCGAATTCGAGTTTTCGACGGAAGAGCATGTTTCAAGCATAACTGATCACGAATCAGACATGGTTTTGAGATGATGTCTGTGTGTGTGAGTGTGCGCGCATTGTGTATGTGTGTGGTGTGTGTGTGTTGGGGTATGGTGGGAAGTTTGAACATTCATATGTTTACACACTTTCCAAGTATGAACACACCGACAAGTGGGGACGTCCTTAGTTTGGATTTTTGCAGGAATGTGGTATTTAATGACAGATAATACTCTGAAAACGAATTTGGTTGAACTTTGGCATAGGTCCCCAGTTAGGCAGTATGTGCATATAATATGTGCATAACTGTATACAGCTCGCTAATATGTGTGTATGCCTTGCAAAAAGACACGTCTGCGACTTATCATAATTGCAGCATATTGTGTGTATGCAGAAATGGTTTTCAGAGGGAAGAAGTTAACTGTCTTCTAGCTAAATCTATGAAACACCCATGTTGGTCTTTGGTGGAAACCGAGGGCGACTTACAGATCCACCAAATTGAGGAATTAGTTTCTTGGGGGCTCTTACAACCACTAGAGCCCTCCCCCCCCCTAAAGGCCTCCCAAAGAGATATACATTAATTTTTTTAGGAAGCAAAATCTTTTCCTCAAATTCTAATTTTGTTTTTGAAATATATTTCTAACTCGCGAAAGAAGAAAAAATATTGCACTTCCGAAACTAATGAAATTTTTTTTGATGTCCCATTTATAGTTTGGAAGCCAATGTTATGAGAAACAGATTCTAGCCAGACTGTCTTTTATTATTTCCCATATATCAAGAAATATTTCAGTCCAAAAAGCTAAAAGTGTTTAGAAAATAAGTATACAACCAACTTCACAGCATATTTTTGCATAATATTTATAGAAATACAGAGTGATTCAGTTATTGAAGAGTAGTCTGTAATTATCAAAGACAGTCTTTCTGTATGTATGTATACTCTGTTTCTGTGTAAGCACTTAATTGGTAGTAAGTGGCGCACGGGTTTGGATTTCGAAACACGGGTAAACTCATAAACCGTGAAGCGCACTTGGGTTTTTTTTAAATTCAATTAAAGCTTATATTTTAAATATTTTTTTTTAATTTTTCTTTTAATTCTTAGGCTCTTGGCACTGTATTTTCTCTTCAGTGAGTCAGAAAACAATCTCTCCTGAGATGACTCAACAGGTTAGTTGTTGCTGCTAATGCGAGTTTCAAAAAGACGTCATAAAATCGGGAAAATGGATCCACTTTATTTTAAATGTAAGCAGTCTGAGAACGAAAAAATCTGATGTGGGCAGCGCATGACTTTCCCTGCAGACTTATATCCACGTTCTCTTTATTTAAATTAAATTTAATTCACTTTTAATTCAATTTTCGTTCTCATTTGATAACTGGACTTATTTTCAAAGGTGGCGTGGAGAAAATACGAAAAAAATTAATATATCTCGAGAACGGCTAGTCCTAGTGTAATGGGGTTAATCTTATTCTTTTTTTCGTTAAAAATTACGTATTAAACAAGCATTTAATGGATATATTTGAGCATACGTAGCTTTTTAGTTTAGATTTTGACAATTTTTGCGGGCCATTCTGCAAAAAATGGCAGATTATTTTTATCTGAATCATACCAAAATCTAATCAGCACCAGGGTGACCTATACGTGAGTTATCTACCGAATTTTGTGAAATTCAGTCCATTAGTTTTTTGGCTAGAGTAGATACAAGCTTTTGCGGACCATTTCGCAAAAAAGGCGGGTTCTTTTATCCCGAATCGTACACAAAACTAATCAGCACCAGACTCGCCCACAGGTGACTTACCTACAAAATGTTGTGAAATTCGGTGTATTAGTTTTTTAGTTAGAGTGGATACAAAATCTGCACAGACAGACAGACACACAGACACATAGACGTCACGCTAAAAATGGTTTTTTCGTATTCTAGAGGTCTTGAAACGTGTAGATCCGTCGAAAACTCGAGTTGCGATTTTCGACATGATTCCAATACTTTCCCTATACATCACCATGTATTGCAGGGAAAGTAAAATGTGTTCTAACTTTAATTCACTTGAAATCACGAGATATAAATCAAATACATTTTTTAATAAAATAAACGATACATAAAATTCATTACGAAAACTATATTTCGAAGCTGTATATAAAAGTATTGGAAACCGTTGGGTTAAAACTGCTTTTTTCAAATCATATTTTGAAAATTTCCTTATAACTCAGAGTACAGTGCATAATATTTTCTGTTTTTCGACATACTTTATATGTACGAAAAGAAAACAATGCAGATATTTACAATTCTGTCATATTCTTAAATCTTGTTTCGAAAGTCATCAAATAAATTTTGTCGTTGATCTCTCTGCTTATATAAAGACAGCACAGGAAGAAAAATGAAATATAAAATAATTTTCAGATTTTAAGCAACCTAGTAGGATATTAATGACATATGTGCCATGAAAATCTTAAAAATTGGTTTATTTTAAGTATGCACTTTTGCAAGGTAAGCGAGGACGTTTCATATACACCTTTAAAACACGAACAATGCATATACTGTCTTAAAACGCGGACCATGCATATACACCGTTAAAACGCGGGTCATGCGTATACACCTTTGAAACGCGGACGATTCATATACATACACAGTTAAAACGCAGGCAATGCGTATACACTGTTATATTGATGTTGGTATTATGGAATTTACAGATGTTTATATGCTAAATGAGGTTTTATCATAATCAATAAATATTTTGTTAATGTTTTAAATTAAGTCTCTTCATTTTATCTACTTGTATTATGTATTTTTTTTATTACTCCACGTTACGTGAACGGCCTTCTTAGCGTCTTTACTAGACGTGTGGTTTTCCACATATCATACACCTTTAAAACGCGGACGATGCATATACACCGTTGAAACGCGGGCCATGCGTATAAACGTTTAAAACGCGGGTCATGCATATATACCTTTAAAACGCGGACCATACGTTTACACCTATAAAACGTGGATTTTTTTTTCCCAATAAAGATAAAATAAAACCATGTCTTGAGTGGGGCGCATATTATCATCTTACATAAATAAAAGCATTCGTATTTAAATAAAAACCTCCTATTAAATACCCATTTTCATAATATTTTTATACGTCTATGTGTTTTTAAGTTATTTATTCTATTTTATAAGATAAATGTTCAAAACTAGAAGGTTTTCAGCTTGGTTCGTTTCCTCCGAAAATTAATAGGTCTCTGAGTGATATTCATCGATTGGAAAATGCTCACCAAAATTTATTCGATTCATTCAATTTGTTCGGAAAATACAGTTCTACATTTAAAAAAAATCTGGGGCAGCACATGACTTTTCTTATATAATGCAATGAATTTACTACTTTTACAGTAAAAAAAAATCTGATGTGGGCAGCACATGACTTTCCCTGCAGATTTATATTCACGTTCTCTTTATTTTAATTACATTGAATTCACTTTTAATTCAATTTTCGTTCTCATTCGGTAACTGGACTTCTTTTCAAAGGTGACGTAGAGAAAATACGAAGAAACTAAAATATCTCAAGAACGGCTACTCCTAGTGTAATGGGGTTGGTCTTATTCTTTTCTTTATTAAAAATTACGTATTAAACAAGCATTTTCTGGATATATTTGAGTATACCCAGTTCCTTAGTTTATATTTGGGCGATTTTTGCGGGCCATTTTGCAAAAAAAGGCAGGTCATTTTTTTCCGAATCTTACCAAAATCCAATCAGCACCAGGGTAACCCACAAGTGACTCATCTACCGAATTTTGTGAAATTCGGTCCATTAGTTTTTCAGTTAGAGTGGATACAAGCTTTTGCGGGCCATTTCGCAAAAAAGGCGGGTTCTTTTATCCCGAATCGTACACAAAACTAATCAGCACCAGCCCCGCCCACAAGTGATTTACCTACAAAATTTTGTGAAATTCGGTCCATTAGTTTTTTAGTTAGAGTGGATACAAAATCTGCACAGACAGACAGACACACATACAGACACACAGACACACAGACAGACAGACACACAGACACACACACAGACGTCACGCTAAAAATAGTTTTTTCGTATTCTAGAGGTCTCGAAACGTGTAGATCCGTCGAAAACTCGAGTTGCGATTTTCGGCATGATTCCAATACTTTCCCTATACATTGCTATGTATTGCAGGGAAAGTAAAAATAGATTATTTTTATAGATGTTACTTATATTTTTTCCAAGATATTGAATTTTCGTCAATGAGACGTCATTTTCCATGTCGTCATCATCAATGAGTCATCATTGATTTAGCGTCATTTTTATCCATTTGGCGAGTTTTTCGTTAATTTAGCAACATTTAAAAAAGTCGCCAAGCTGGGGACATTCCACCAAATTCGTCGCTAAAATCTCGCCAATCGTTATGAACGAAGAAATAAGTTATTCTTACAACAGATAAATGACTATTGGCTTTCAAATCCAAAAGTATTACTCAAAGTATCTTTTTTCATGAATAGAACGAGCTAGACCCACAAGAATGGTGTCACCAAATTTATCGCGTGGTATTACATATGAAAAGTGAACATGTTTCTCAATAGGAAATATTTTTTTTTATTTTATATGACTATTTGATAATTTTTTTGAAAAATGTGCAATATCTCGAAAACGGTTCATGTTAGCAATCTAAAATTTATGTCAATCGTTTTCTAATGAAAAATTACATAAGAAATGTTTATTTGCGTAATTTTATTAGCGGTTTTGATTTTTTGACGATTTTTTCAAAATTTCACTCGAAAATTTGGGGGTTTCTGAACATTCGATTGCGTATAAAAACAATAGGCTTCCAGTGTTTACGGATTGTGAATTTTGTAGCAAATTTCGATTGAATCGGTCCATTCGTTCATCAGTTATGGTCTCCAAAGACTCACTGACACACACACACACACACTGACACACACACGTACACGCACGAACGCACATACTGACACACACAGAGAAACGTTATACTGACACACACACACACACAGAAACGTCCGGCTGTCCAAACAGTTACCTTACACCTTTCTGGTAGGTCGGACGGTCTGGGTCTCAACATACAGAAACGTTACGCTAAAATTAATTTTTTCGTGTTCTAGAGGTCCCAAAACATGTAGATCCGTCGAAAACAAGGGTTGCAAAATTTTCTACACGATTTCAATATTTGCCCTATACATTACCATGCATTGTAGGGGATGTAAAAATCTGATGTGGGCAGCACATGACTTTCTCTGCAGACATATATACACATTCTCTTTATTTTAATTAAATTTAATTCACTATTAATTCAATTTTCGTTCTCATTTGGTAACTGGACTCATTTTCAAAGGTTGCGTAGAGAAAAAACAAAAATATCTCGAGAACGGCTAGTCCTACTGTAATGGGGTTGGTCTTATTCTTTTTTTCGTTAAACATTACGTATAAAACAAGCATTTAATGGATATATTTAAGCATACGTAGTTTTTTATTTTAGATTTTGTCGATTTTTGCTATCCATTTTGCAAAAACAGGCTGGTTATTTTCTTCCGAATCGTACCAAAATCTAATCAGCACCAGGGTGACGCACAAGCGACTTATCTACTAAATTTTGTGGAATTCGGTCCATTAGATTTTCAACGAGAATGGATACAAACTTTTGAGGGCCATTTCACAAAAAAAGGCGGGTTCTTTTATCCCGAATAGTACCCAAAATTAATCAGCACCAGATTCGCCCCCACAAGTGACATACCTACCAAATTTTATGGAATTCGGTTAATTAGTTTTTTATTTAGAGTGAATACAAAATCTGCACAGACAGACACACAGACACACAGACACAGACGGCACGCTAAAAGTAGTTTTTTCGTATTCTAGAGGTCTCGAAACGTGTAGATCCGTCGAAAATTCGAGTTGCGATTTTCGACATAATTCCAATACTTTACCTATACATTACCATGTATTGCAGGGAAAGTAAAAATGAAAATGACTATCGTCATGCATGAATTCAAACAAAACAGTTTATCCAAAATCTCAAAGAACAAACAATTGCATGCATAAATACTATGCATACAAGTTTGTGTACTTATTGCTTACAAACTTATTGCTTGTATGCATAAATACTATTCATACAATCAATAAGTAAATCATAACATAGAATCATTACGTAAATCATAACCTCAAATTAAATGTGAAAAGATGATGATGGTTTAGAAAGCCCATAACGTGTTGTAGAAACGACCAATTGTTTTTACATTTTAATTGCTCAGGATTTAATTTGTGATTTATTTTTAATTATATACATCTTTATAACTTGAAATACTTTGAATACTATAGAGCAGCGGAATCAACTTTTCAAGAATCAGGTGTAAATTTAAAGCCCATTTCCATGGTTATTATTAAAGCGAGGGAACTAAGTGACTGAGTTTTCTGCTTTTGATTTAGATGCGATTTGCTGTTGCATATCTGTTTGTAGTTTCCCTGCAATACATGGTAGTGTATAGGGAAAGCATTAGAATCATGCCGAAAATCGCAACTCGAGTTTTCGGTGGATCTACGCGTTTTGGGACCTCCAGAACACGAATAAACTATTTTTAGTGTGACCTTGGTGTGTGTGTTTGTGTGTCTGTATATCTGTGCGATGTACGTATCCACTCTAACCGAAAAACTAATTGAACGCATTTCTTAAAATTTGGTAGGTAAGTCCCTTATGGGTGACCCTGATGCCGATTCGATTTTGTTAAGATTCGGGATAAAAAAAATCTGCCTTTTTTTTGCGAAATGACCCGAAAAAAATGCTGTATTCACTCTAGCTAAAATACTAACAGGCCGAATTTCACTAAAGTTGGTGAATAAGTCACTTGTGGGTTACTCTGGTGCTGATTAGATTTTAGTACGATTCGAAAAAAGGAATCTGCATTTTCTTTGCGAAATGGCCCTCAAAAATCGTCAAAATCTAAAATAAAGATTACTTATGCTCAAATTTATCAATTAAATACTTATTTTATACGTAATTGTTGACGATGAAAAGAATAAGAGCAACCACATTACTCTAAGTCTAGTCGTTCTCGAGATATTGTAATTTGTTTGCATTTTCTCTACGCCACCTTTCAAAATAACCCCGCAGTTACCAAATGAAAACGAAAATTAAATTTAAAGTACAAATAACTGGCATTTAAAATAATTATGCGTGTTATTTTGTGCAAATAAATTCAATTCAATGAATTATTGAGAAAATAAAGAGAACGTGAATATAAGTCTGCAGGGAAAGTGCTGTCTACATCATATTTTTTAATAATAGTTTATTTACTGAGTGTTAACATACATATACTTCCATATATATTTGCGCATAAGTTACTTTTAAATACTGGGCTTCTTAATTTTCTATTTAGCTTCAGCAGCAATACATAATAAGAGTATCTGATATTATCTGGTATATTGTAAAATTGAATTGTAATTCAATTTTCTCGTAAATCCATTCCCTTTGCTAATCATATTTATTCATTTGATTTCCAAAAAAATTGAATTGCAATTTAATTTTCTCCTGGATCCATTCCCTTTACTAATCATATTTATTCTTTTGATTTCCTAGTATTCTTTTGATCTCCGAAAAGAATTGATTTGCAATTTAATTTTCTCCTGAATCCATTCCTTTTACTAATCATATTTATTCTTTTAATTTCCTAGTATTCTTTTGATCTCCGAAAAAATTGATTTGCAATTTAATTTTCTCCTGAATCCATTCCCTTTGCTAATCATATTTATTCTTTTGATTTCCGAGTATATTCTTTTGATCTCCGAAAAAATTGAATTTCAATTTTATTTTCTTATGAATTAATTCCTTTGCTAATCATATTTATTCTTCTGATTTCCTAGTATTCTTTTGGTTTCCGAGAAAATTGAATTGAAATTTAATTTTCTCATGAATCCACTCACTTTGCCAATCATATTTATTCTTTGGATTTCCCAGTACGATATCATTTAGTTCTCTTTTTGACCAAGCATATTGGAATAAATATGATTTCTATCGAAATATATTGTATAATTAATTTCAATTTTCATAAGTTTTACTGTTTTACTAAATGCAGTAATAAGTATACTTTTTACTTTCTGATTGCATAAAATGAGAGTCTAGAAAAAGTATATTAAATTCTTTATTTATATCTTTATTATAAAATCACTCACGTAATCTAGTGTAGATGCCATTATTGAAATCTCCATGGATTTGAAATTGTCCGATAGATTTATTCTGCAGATGATTATAACTACATTGCATATAATACAGACATAGGGATTCTTGCCTACAATATGCGATGCATAGCTGAATATATACCTAGTAATATTCCCAAACTTTAGGAAAAGTATTGTGATGGGGTCGAAAATTTGAATGCAAATTTTGAGCAAAATAGAAAACTTTCGCACTATAAGAGAACGCGAGTAGGTCTTAGGGACATGGGCACCCATAGAACATTTCCCAGGAGGAGGCAAACTACTGACGTCAGTGGGGCAAACTATAGGGATAAGATGTGCAACATAGACTAGCTTGATATCCAACTTTGTGACCTGAACTTCCAGGAAAGAGCAAGTGCCCCCTCTTGCCCTTCCTATGGTGCCCGTGTTTAGGTCATACGCGATCAAAAAAGTCTGGATGCCGCTGCTATAGATTGTCGAGAATGCAAAAATACTTGTCCCAAGTTACGTTTCGTAACAAATTATTTAATATAATTTGTTTAAAGCAGAAAATTTGAAGATTATTAAGCAACAATACAGAGTCCTTTATGTGATCAAGACACACTTTATGTGATCAAGTGCCCCCACTTTATGTGATCAAATGTCTCCACTTTATGTGATCAAGTGCCTACACTTTATGTGATCAAGGGTCCAAACTTTATGTGATTAAGTGTCTGCACTTTATGTGATCAAGATATTTATAATCTGATTATATCGTTTCACTTTAGAATTTTACAAGTATAGTTGCAAGTATAGTTGTTTAAGTAGTCCATGGTGTAGTATATATTTTTTTGCCAAATGCAGCCGTGGTCTCGTGTATACGGACTTTTTTACACAATTGACTTGCTTATAAATGCATCTCTACGATTAAGAAAATTTTCCTGAAGTAAACGAACTTGCGAGGCAACCTAATAAACCATTAAAATTAAATTTAAAAGAAGAAATATTAAATTTATTTAATTGATTTGAAAGTACTGAAAAAAAAACTTTTGAGATTTAGAAAAAATATCTTATCACAATAGAGAAAAATAACGGAAACTTACATTGTTATACTCCCCGTCATTTAAAAAAGCAAATTTAAACATAAATTCAAAAGCTATTTATTAAAAAATGATGAAAAGACGTTTATAAAACGTAATATTCCCATTTGCAAACAAGTACGAGCGTTGAAAGAAAAAATTCCATTATGTGTAGCGTTGGAGAAGACCTGCCAAAAGATATAATGCCTAAGCGTTTTCCAATTTTTCGAAAGTTTACATCGATTTGACTTCGTTATATATGAATTTTGATGAGCTTTTAAGTTGAATTTCAATATGTGTATATGAGAATTTTAACAATAAGTTAGTACTCAATAAGACAGGTAAAACAGTTATTAACTGTTTAATAATTACTAGGGGGAGGCTAGTAGTTTTATTGTATTGGATAACTATACTTTGACTCCTTTTGGTATATACAGGGTGATTCAAAAGTTCGGAGCAAAAGTAAAACGCTATAAAAAAATATCTATGTTTCGGAGAGACATGCGGTTTGCAGATTAATATTCACCGTGGTGGGGGATTTTGTATGGCATGAAAAAAAAATTGTTCAAAGTCTCGACACTAGGGGGAGCGCTGCTGCGAAGAAAACAATGCGAGGTAATAATTGTGAAATAAGATGTTTTATTTCAGCATGATTTACAGCTGCAAGTGCTCAATGTGTCCACCACCACATTCCAGTACTGAGTGCAGTCGCGGTATTACAGCTGATACAGCATGAAACAGCGTATTAACGGGAATGGCTGCTACCTCCTGCCGTAAGGCGTCTGTCACTGCTGGTAAGGACTGGGGCTTTCCTCTATAGACCCGTGATTTTAGGCATCCCTACAACGAGAAATCACAGGGTGTGAGATCTGGGAATCTCGCAGGCCAGCCATGTGTACTATCACCTCCATGCATAAGTCACCTCCATGGCTTTATCTGCCGCAGCGTCCCGAGTGTCGAGAATTTGAACTAATTTTTTCATGCCACACAAAATCCCCCACCAGGATGAATATTAATCTGCAAATCGCATGTCTCTCCGACCCATAGATATTTTTTATAGTGTTTTACTTTTGCTCCGAACTTTTGAATCACCCTGTATATCATCCCTCTAAAAGTGCAGTGCTAGCATGTTAAAGCACAAAATATATGCCAGAGTACTGAATTGATCATGCTGAATCTTAATCTGAAATACGTTTTGTAAATTAACAATTGAATCTGGAGAAATAGCCTTTCAAAATATGGCCTTTTTCTGCTATTTTTGTGCTGGCAATCTCAGGCCGAAGACGTTGCCACAATATAATGCAATTGCATGGTCATGAGATTTAAAATCTGAAGAAATAGAAGGAAAACTATATTCAGCCCATGAAGTTAGATATAAGACCACCTCCATGATTCTGCTGAATAGGAAAGTGAATATTAAGAGGCCATTTCAATAAAAATTCAGAATATGAATATTTAAACCATGAAGTTAGAGAGACATCTTCAAATTCGTGTTTTAACACGTTGACCGTTCAAGCGGCACACAGCGGCGAACGCTCGGCGAGGCGTTCGGTCGTAGAGTGTAAACAGAAGATAACACACACGTCGAAGTGACGATTGTATTTCAGCGACCGTTTCGGCTATACGAATGGCGCAAAAACATTCGGGCGCACCACAACCAGAAAGTTAACCAAACAGGTCGTCACATTTTGTAATATGTGTAAAACCAAACCGCATCTTTGCTTGTTGTTGTTGTTGTTGCTCATAACCTCCTGTTTCGGTCGAACCACAAACAGGACCAGTGATGCCAGAAGAAGGACAAAGAATGACATAAGACGAGATCACAAAGTTTTTGCCGCCCAGGTGGTGAAGTGGATAGCGTCACCGACTGCTGTCTAGTGGGCTTGGGTTCGAATCCCTAGTAAGGCATGGTTGTTTTCCTGAGGATGAAGACAGTCTTCCGCCTTCTGGGTCCTCGTTAAATGAGAAGCTGCACCCTGCACACCTTAGTCAGTGATGCTTGCATGTATTAATAAACTTTGTATTCTTGTCTTGTGTGTCATTCTCTCTGTCCTTCTTCTGGTGTCACTGGACCTGTATTCGTGCTAATGCAGAAACAGGGGTCATAAGCAACAACAACAAAGTTTTTATTAACACAAATAAGCATCACTGACGAAGGTCTGGGGGGGTGCAGCTTCACATTTGGCGAGGACCCAGAAGGCGGAAGACTGACTTCATCCTCAAGAAAACGCCCATGCCTTACTCGGGATTCGAACCAAAGTCCACTAGACAGCAGTCGGAGACGCTATCCACTTCACCGCCTGGGCGGCGCATCTTTGCTTAGAATGTTTTAATAAACCCCATTAAAATTATAAAAGTTATTTTTAACCTTGATACTGCCTATCAAACGGACCGACATCACCCAAACGAAAAGTTCACTGTCAGTCCCCGTGGACTGACGCCGCCTAAAAGGAAAGTTCACCGTCAGTCCCCATGGACTGACGCCGCCTAAAAGGAAAGTTCACTATCAGTTCTCACGGACTGACGCCGCCTGAAAGGAAAGTTCACTATCAGTTCTCACGGACTGACGCCGCCTGAAAGGAAAGTTCACTGTCAGTCCCCACGGACTGACGCCGCCTAAAAGGAAAGTTCACTATCAGTTCTCACGGACTGACGCCGCCTGAAAGGAAAGTTCACTGTGAGTTCTCACGGACTGACGCCGCCTGAAAGGAAAGTTCACTATCAGTTCTCACGGACTGACGCCGCCTAAAAGGAAAGTTCACTATCAGTTCTCACGGACTGACGCCGCCTGAAAGGAAAGTTCACTATCAGTTCTCACGGACTGACGCCGCCTAAAAGGAAAGTTCACTATCAGTTCTCACGGACTGACGCCGCCTGAAAGGAAAGTTCACTGTCAGTTCTCACGGACTGACGCCGCCTGAAAGGAAAGTTCACTGTCAGTCCCCACGGACTGACGCCGCCTAAAAGGAAAGTTCACTATCAGTTCTCACGGACTGACGCCGCCTAAAAGGAAAGTTCACTATCAGTTCTCACGGACTGACGCCGCCTGAAAGGAAAGTTCACTATCAGTTCTCACGGACTGACGCCACCTAAAAGGAAAGTTCACTGTCAGTTCTAACGGACTGACGCCGCCTGAAAGGAAAGTTTATTGTCAGTCCCCATGGACTGACGCTGCCTAAAAGGAAAATTCACTGTCAGTCACCACGGACTGACGCCGCCTAAAAGGAAAGTTCAATGTCAGTCCCCACGGACTGACGCCGTGCTAAACAATGCGATTAATTGTTTTTCACGTTAATTTTTTGTCGTCATTAATGCAAACTTTGTTTAGAGACAGACTGATTGGGGCGGAATTATTTGACGCATAAAGTTAGAGGAAACTAGTCCCATTTCTTCCATGGTGACCAGAAATTGAAAACTTGAGATAAAATGTTTGAGGTATTAAACTTGGTAAATTGGTTTGCTAGAGGGTCTAGAGGAGCGTAAATTCATTGCGCTATGTTAGGGGTTGATATAGTATGTATGTTTTGATAGGGAATCGTATAAGCAATAGAAATACTGAATGGAAGGGGTGTATGGCTCGCATGTATCTGTAGATATTGGGAGCGCATGGGAGGGGTATAGGAAGTTTATGTTTGCTGGTTTGTAACACTTTCTAACATATGTAGTTAAAAAGTGTTTATGACTGTGGTAATTCTGTGTGTCTGTCTGGTAAAATAGGTGATATGAATGAAATATTCATTGATTTTACATAGAGAAACAGACGATTTTATAGCATGGCCTTTTTCGATAAAGTTTTAAACATGGAGTTAGAAAGTACATTTACTTCTATGATTTTAAGTTAAGCAAAATTAATTATTACAGTTCTGTGATAATTAAAAAAATATCACCTCTGGGTGTATCGCATTTTATAGATGTTTAAATAAAATTGTATTGCGGTTGGGAAGTGTTTCATAATCAATGCTTTATGTATGATTGATATTTCTTGTTGTTTCCTATGCATGGTTGTGGTGTATTTGGAGAGGTGCAGAGCATGAAACTCGCGAATTTCGTTGATTTTACAATATATATTTTCTGTTGTGTTTAAATTAAATAAGTTAAATTTTTGTTTCTCGTTACACGTTATTACCCATGGGCGTGACAACTTTTATAAAATGTTTTAAAACAACAGCTTCTAAGAATAAAAAATATCCATATGGAAAAAGGGTACTATCAGTTGTATTAGTTTTTATATCCAAAAATATGTATAGTTATATCTTCAAAACAGTGTTTAGCAAAATGTTTATATTCTATTTTATTAGAAGTAAGAAGAAAATTATTATTGAGAATATATTTTTTGACATGATCTCTGTGAACATTCATACGTAGATGAATAGGATTACTGGTTTGTCCTATATAAGATAAATTACAAATGTTACATGATATTTTGTAAATGTAATTAAAACTTTTACAGAAAGACTTATGGCTATTTTGATTCGTTATTTGAGTGTTTGAAGCAAATGGGCAGGTTTTGCAATTTTTATTCTTACATTTATTGAAGTTATAATTTTTAGCTGGGCAATTATTATATTCAAAACTATCCATGACACTATGTTGGTAAATTGATATATATATATATTTAATTCCTGCAACTCAATTCAATTGTTTAGAAATATTAAACTTAATTAACTTTTTAGAATTTATAGATTATCAGATAAAAAAATATCATACTATACATATCAATAATCTAAAAATTACCAACTCATTATATAAATATCCAGCATATTCAGAAAATGGTACAGTTAGAAAGTTTGGATTAGCTGAATATTCGTGAAATCTCTTCATAGTATCTTATAAGAGCCAGACATCAACATTGTCTTGTATTAACATTACATTGTATTTACATCCTCTTATAGTTATTATCCTCACTGTTTTCAATTATATTATACATCCTATTATTATGTAGCTCTTATATCACCTTTTATTGCCTATTCGCATTACTGTTATTTATTTCGCACGAATGGCAACAGTAGATCTCTACTTTTATCCTTTGCGATTGGCAACACAGGTCTCTTTATTCTAAGTTCCATTGGTTATGACACATACACAGTTTTTTTTCCCGGCTACTCATTCAACTGCTCATACCTTAGGGTGAGTCGGGTGGCCTAGATCTTCCCCAGTTTTTTTTTTCAGGTATTCTTTTATCCTTTATAATTTGTCCATCTTTATGTGTGTCGTCCAAGTTATTAGAATTTATAGATATAATCTCTCTCTCAATATCAGAAACATACATTTTGTGTTCATTTTGATTAAGTACTTGGACTTGAAGAAGTTTTTTCAAAATGAACAATTCATTTATTTAGGCCTAATGCTTATCCATGTGTATAACTTTAATGCTTGGATTTTATTTGTTTTTCAATTATCGATTCCATTCCATTGATATTTATTGACTATCTTCAGCTTCAGCTTGATGACTAGAAATTTACATATTTTTTTTTCCATTTGATTGATGGTTCTCTATTTAATACTTCTTTTTATTATGTAGGTATATTTTAAAGTTAAGGTTTTTTGAGTTGCAACTTCTCTCTATTCTATCATTGAATTTTCAAACTATTATTATTATATATATATATATATATACATATATATGATACAGAAATTTTAAGCTTTCCCCAATAATGGGCCATTTTCTTTCATAATTATTATTCCAAATTTCCATTTCATGTCAAGCAAGTATTGCAACTATATTAAATTCTATTCCACGCCACTAGTATTAACAAAGTCTGCCAGGACATCCTCTTTTCCTCAACCATACCATATGTGGTCACTAATTTTAACCTCTGTGTAAACTTTTTCATATGAAATTGCTTCCCCATCACATTTTTAAAGCAAAAAAACATGAAGGCAGCATGTGCCCCATGTCATCATATTCCTCCCCCTCCGATGTAACTCTATATAGTGTGAACCAACGCAGACTGCATTAAGATATCTTGAGAACTACTAGTCGACGATCAGGAGCTTGATCCTATGTGACAAATGATATGTTTTGAGTGTCATATAATAAAGTAGATATTTTTGTATAGTGAAATGTCTCCTCTTTGGATAATTGTAGCTGCCATTACATATATATGTTAAGAATTTTATTTACTTGTATTTGAAATTATACCAATATATATATATATATATATATATATCAGTAAGACAGATTTTTTTGTAGTATTTGTTTAACATTCAATCTATTCTATATGGTTTTCAACAAAAAAATACTTTTCTATAATAATACATACAGTTTTGACTTCATAGAAATGCAAATTTGTCATTTCTGTTACTGTCCCCCAGTAACAAGTTGACTTTTCAATTTTTAATTATAACAGTAAAAAAATAAAAATAATGGAATAAATGAGTGAAGTTTAAAAAATTACAATTCTAAATTGTAAAAAAAACCTTTTCTGTAAAAATTCTAATGATAATTTTTTTTTTCCAAAATTGCTTTTACATGCTTGTCTCTGAGAATCAGCGATAGTACGACACTATCTGAAAAGTCATCTTTCAAATCCACTAGTTCATAACAGCAACGAATCGTGCTATCCGCATTTGGCATAAAATGTCATTGCGCCACCTATAGGCATTAGGCATAATGTCCACCGACAAAGACCAAAGACTGACACTCAGACT
The DNA here is from genome assembly GCA_951213105.1 of Amaurobius ferox. Lineage (NCBI taxonomy): Eukaryota > Metazoa > Arthropoda > Arachnida > Araneae > Amaurobiidae > Amaurobius > Amaurobius ferox. Next base: position 104,044,599 of record OX578146.1, read on the forward strand.
TAAATGATCACATAAAGAACATCATTTAGAATTCTGTTCCATATCTATTTAAAATTTTAGAACTGTATTTACAGTGTAATTTTCAGAAAAATCAACATGTACAAACATTTAACTTCTATCAAGTATTTCTTTATTTTGCTTGTGACATAATACTTATGTTTGATATTGACCATATGTGCACAAGCGACAGCTACTGTAAGAAAGCTATTACAAGTCATGAGCTTCTCAAATGCAAATGTGTTGATCACCAGAAAATGGTTGGTAAATAATACCAGGCAATAATTTCGGTAGATAGATAGAAAAAACTGAGTGGGGAGCTATTCTAAGTACAAAAAAGAGCAAAGTTGGCACATTCTCTGTGTTTTGAAATTAACACCTCCATACTAGTGATGTGTTTTCTCGTGTTTTAAAATATGCTCCTCTTTTACCAAAGTGACGTATTCTACCGTTTTCTTAACCCATATTTCCTGATCATCCTAAAAACACAACAGCACACATAAGTGGTCTTTATATTAATTCTTTTGCATATTTTAATTCAAAGATTGTAAGATTGTACTTTAATAAAATTTCTAAAAAATGATACTTAGAAAAATAATTGTAATTTCAAGAAATTTATAAAGGAAGAGAAACATTTTAGAAACACAGGGAAATACAAGACAAGAACTATCCTTTATGTAAATTCGCTTATATCCACATTTTCACTTATATCCACATGAACAAATTTTCCTGAACATTTACAGAAATCAATTTGTAAATTTAAAAAATTCACTTATATTCCCTCAAACATGTTTTCTTAAACATTCGCATAAATCCATTAAATAAATGTATAGATAAGAATATTACATGCAAAAAGTTTAATGAAAATTCAAGATATATGAGTAGTGAAATGGCACAACAAATTCGATTGAAAAAGATCTGTTGAAATACCTATTTCTTATTAAATACTGAATATGAGAAAGCCACATGCTGATTGGATATAAAGAAAGTTGTGGGCTATCAGATTGGCAAAGAAAGCGGATTGGAATTGTAACCTTATGTATTGTGCAGACCAAACGCTTCATGCCAAAAGATCTGCGAGAGAGGAAGGGAGCTATTTTATCGATCACCCATAATTTCTTTCATATATCATTAAAAGTGTTGATGATCCGAAGCTAATACGCTAATCTAGACACAACTTATCATTTCCCTTCCTATCTTCCTGTATTTCCACTTTGACATATTCAACATAAACAAACACATGCTCCTGTAAATTTTATATATTTTTTGTTTGAGAGATAGCAGGCAGTAAAAACGTTGCTCTTTTATAACAAAGGGTCAATCAGGGCACTTTTCCCATCACAAAAGGCAGACAGGGTGATGCACCCTTCTGAAACAGTCTGGGGAAGGGTTACCCATACCAATTAAGCACCCTATACCAATTAAGCTTCCCTATGGGTGGTCCTAACTGGCAAAACTCTAAAGGAGTGATAGTGCGATAGTGGCAATGTTTAATTTTCCTATGTTCTAGTGTTTAGGCTATAATGTTATCCACTGAATTTTTACCATTTCTTGTAGAACAATGTAGTTAATTTATGATGTACAGGCGGCCCTTGACTTTCGCACATTCTACTTTCACACAGTTCGCTATTTCGCACATTTTTAGAAATTCAATTTTTTAAAGATTTTTGTTGATAATTTAAAAATTGTTTGCGCCCATGCAGTCGCTCCCACGGAGCGAGATAGCTTGCACTCACTCACATATTGCCGCCTAGAGTAGCGGACTTCTCAGAATTATTGTGACATCACTAGGGTTCCGAGCCATGGTGGCGGGAGCCAAATGTCAAATACATATAACATATTAAACCTGGTTTAATCTTGCGTTAGGGTACATGTCGATGCATTGGGTGTTTTGCCAATTTATTTGTTTATGTTTAAATATTTCACCCTTATAAATTTATAAACATGAGTGAAAAACGGAGAAACTGCAGTGTTGATAAGAACAAAAAGAAATTAAAGACTCATAAACTGCATACGATCGAGACAAAGATGGAAATAATTAGACGTTCTGAAAGCGGTGAATTTTTTGCTTCAATCGGCCATTCATATGACACACACAAGTCGACAATATGTTCAATTTAGAAAAACAAGAATAAAATTAAGGAATACGTTCAAAATTGTGGAAATATATCTTCAAAGGTTGTTTCCAAAAGACATGGCATAGTGATGGATGAAATGGAAAGATCTTTGTCATCATGGATTGATGATCAACATCAAAACGATGTCCCTCTGAGTTTTTCAATTATTCAAGTTAAGGCTCTTAGTTTGCATGAAGATTGGAAGACTAGATTAAAAGAAGATTCTAACACGGTGTTTCAAGTAAGTAATGGCTGGTTCAACAAATTTAAAATGAGGTATTCTTTGCATAATATTAAATTCACTGGAGAATCGACTAATGCAGATAAAGATGCTGCAAAAGAATTTATTCCTTCATTGTCCAAAATTATTGTACATGGAGAATATTCTCCTAGCCAAACATTCAATGTAGACGAGACTGGTTTATTTTGGACAAAAAATGCCTAATCGTACATTTTTATCGAAGGAAGAATCAGTTGCCACTGGACATAAACCTTCTAAAAACCGACTGGCATTCTTTCTTGGTGGAAACTTAGCTGGTGATTTAAATTGAGGTCAATGTTAGTTTATCAAGCAGAAAATCCCAGAGCATTGAAAAGGAAAGATAAAGAATTGCTTCCAATGATTTGGAAATCAAATAAAGTCTGGGTTACTGCGTTATTATTTAAACATGGGTTCACTTTTCATTTCGTGCCGGCAATTAAGCAATATTGTAAAGATAAAAATTTACAATTTAAAGCATTACTAATCTTAGACAATTCTCCAGGACACCCAAAATATCTGCAGAATTTATACAATATCTCTGCAGAATATATATTTATTTATCAATGTTGCATTTCTTTCTCCCAATACTACAGGCCTCATACAGCCCATGGTTCAAACAGTGATAGCTACGTTTAAGCGATATTATATGAGGACAATAATGAATCAGGCCATCAAGGCAACTGACAGGGAAGATGGGCCTACATTAGGAGATTTTTGGAAGAACTATAATATATGGAAAGCAATAAACAATATTGGAGACTCGTGGGCTGAAATAAAAGAGTCAACAATGAAAGGTTCCTGGAAACAATTATACCCACTAATGATGAATGATTTTATAAATTCTGAAGAAACTCTGGAAACTATCACAGATTAAGTAATTTGTCTAATGAATGATCTACACTTGGACGTCAACAACGAAGATGCTAATGAGTTGATCGAATCTCATTCAGTACCTCTGTCAAATGAATACTTAATTGAGTAACAAGAGATAAATGAAGTACACAATGAAAGTGAGGAAGAAGTAGTTGATAAAATCGTCAAGACTTTAACAATCCAAAATATGAATGAAGCTTTCATGCATCTTGACAAATTTTTGACTTTCATGGAAGAATGTGACCCCAATGGAGAACGTATATGTCAAGCATGTAGAGGGCGATCGAGAAAGACACAGCATGTTATAGAACTCTTTATCAAGAAAAGAAAAAAAGGTGGTATTCAACTAACTCTTACTCCACTAAATGATGCCTGAGCCTTGACGGGGTGGTGGAGCTTGCGTGAACTGATGATCCCAAGAGCTATGCCGGCGGTAGCTTCGGCTACTGGCAGGGTCTCCCTTGCCGGACAAGTCGAAGGTGAGGTTCCAGACCAAATGAGGCATCCTGGTCCTCCAGGTTGGGGGTTGGAAGTGAGGCACTTAGTCTCACTCTGTAAAATCCTCAGGGATCCATTTCTTTTGTGGATACGGGTGTTGCTATCCCGAGGTACCCGAGCAAACTTTTTCTTCTAGCTGCAGATTGCATCAATGCCAAGCCCTAGTAAACTTCACTTCTGCCTTATGGGCCTTAGTACCACTCTTCGGCCTCTGCTGTAAGGTATACCGTTTGGGCTCGGGAACGGGACCAGGTGGTTGTGTGGCGAAAAGGGCGAAGCGGCGTGCATCTGTAGTATTGCTTTCAAGAAACGTTTGCAGTAAACGGTTCCAGAGGTCGAGTCCCTTGGTTGCGTTGGTTGGATGGTGGGGAGCGTTTCATATCGAGAAATCCCCCTTGGATCCTTGCTGATCCTTGGGCCCTGTGTACCTGGTGCACGTTATGACCCGCTCCTTATCATCTAGCTTTGCGAATGACTCCGGCGGTTACACTTTTCACGTTAGAAAAGTGTGGGGAGACGAGGCCTAGCGGGGGCCTCGATCGAACTGGAAGTAATCCGTGGTTCCTTTTCCTATCTTATGGTTACAGCATGGAGAAATCAGATTGGGCTCTTTCGAGTTTTCCTGATTCTCCGTGTTGCGACGATGTAGATGAGGAAGTGTTGAAAGGATTGGGCACATCTTCGGATGTTTCCCAATCAACCATTGAAACAACCCCTCTGGGGTCGGATCATGGAAAAAAGGAGGAAGCCTGCAGTCCGGCTGTGGAAGGAAGTGGAGTCGCGAACCTTGGTGACCGACACACTGAAACCATGGCTGTGACGCAGGGTATACTCACCAAAGCACAGAGGCGCAGGAGGAGGCGCACGCCTAGGCAGTTGGACCAGGAGCCTGTTAAAGCCGGCACTGCCACAGAGAAAGTTGGAGGCACCAAACGACCTAGGTCGACAGGAGCCACACCTTCTCCAAGAGATCTTGTCGACAAGAAGAGATCGAGGACGGACATCCAACCTGGAACATACGCTCAAGCGGTCCAGGTTATTAAGATGGCTATCGTCAAAAAGTCCTTCCCTTCTAGCAAGCTGAGCAAGGAAGAGGTTGATAACATCCAGTTGGTGACTCTCGGTAAAATAGATGAGATCCCAACTGGTGAGCAACTTCCGAAGATTCATCTCTTCAGCTCAAACGCTGGAGCTGTGATTCTTCATTGCAATGATGCAAATACTGTGGAATGGGTCAAGAGAACCTTCCATAACGACAGTCAGGTTCTGGGAGAGGCACTTATGGTCTTGAGTGCTAATGACCTTCCCAAACCTGTCAAGGTGGCATTTAAAACCAGGGATGTGTACACAAAGGAGCCGAGTGTCTTGCTGAAACGGCTGAACCGTTTCAACCCGGAGTTGAAGTCTGAGGAGTGGCGTGTTCTGCAAAACTTTGTGGAACCCCACTCTGTAAGATGGATCTTCGAGGTGGATTCGGAGGCTGCGGATGCGATTCGCAAAGCTGACCTTGGTGCATTCACCGGTTTGGACCGTGGAGTCTTCAAGATTCTTCGTGATCCAAACGAAAAGCCTAAGGGGAAGATGGAGATGGAGGAACAGCCAGCAGAACGGGCGACCTCCTCTCAGGTAAGTATTGGTAGTCTTGAGACTATGATACCTAGACTTAATGAACTAGAAATTGCTTCTGGTTCAGATGTTACACTTCATGCTAACCCTCCGATCTCGGATGATGAGTTGGAAAAACGCATGAAAGATTTTGACAATGATATCATGCTTGATGCTGATCATTGTCATGATACTAGGTGAATTTCTTTCTCCTAGTCTTTCTGTGCCCTTTTCTTCTTTTTGTTTATGGGCTGTCTTAAGGTTGTGCAAATTAATCTGCATCACAGTCGATCTGCCTCTGCTATTCTTAGCAAAAGGCTTTTCAATGGTAGAGCTGATATTGCTCTTATCCAAGAACCCTGGACCTGTAATGGAAAGATTTTGGGTCTAGGGATCAAAGGATTTAGTGTCTTTTATGACACATCCTGTACCAGACCCAGAGCCTGTATTGCTGTTAGCAACAAGCTCAATGCTGTTCATCTGATTAAATTCCTTGATGGTGACAATGTTGCTATCAATGTGAAACTTAAAACTGACGAACATATGATGGATTACATCTTTGCTTCTGCCTATCTTCCTTATGAAGATAAGGAAACTCTCTCTAAGGTCATTATTAATCTTACTGAGTACTGCAATGGTAAAAAAATGATCATTGGTTGCGATGCAAATGCCCATAATACTGTTTGGGGCAGTAGTAATTGTAACCGTAGGGGTGATGATCTTTTGGATCAGAGCCTGTGTAATAGTTCTGCTTTTGAGTCCGTAATTGATTGGAGGGTTTCAGATGATATATCTTTGTCTGACCATCAATTAATTTCCTTTTCTGTTAAAGGTCCTGTAACTGTTTTAGAGGACAAAGGTAGGAACCCTAGGAAGACGAATTGGGGTTCCTACAAAGAAGACCTTAGGGCCAAGTTGGCGAATCATATTGGTGAGTATTCCTCTATTGAAAGCGTGGATCTGGCTGTTGACTCTGTGCAACAGGCCATCATCGGCACCTTTCATAGCAACTGCAGAACCACCATAGCTGACTCCCCAAGGACTGTTCCTTGGTGGTCTAGTGAGCTCAGCCGGTTGCGTGGGAAATGCAGAAAGCTCTTTAATAGAGCCAAGAAGAATGATGATTGGCAGACTTATAAATCTGCCCTCACCACCTATAATAAAGCAGTTAGGGATGCCAAGAAAAATTCTTGGAGAACATACTGCGAAGGTATTAATGATACTCCTGCCGTTGCAAAACTTGTTAAGTTGATGGCTAGAGACAGAAATTGTAAACTTAACACTGTTAAGAAGCCCAATGGTGACTTTACTGTCACTGGTGAGGAGACCCTTAGTGAGCTCTTCAGAGTTCACTTTCCGGTTTCTCATCCTGTTGTTCAGAATGACAGTGGTATTGCTTGCTCCACCTTGTCTGACGACAATAGCTGGGGTATTGCTAGGAGCATTGTTACTCTTGATAGGGTTAAATGGGCAATTAATTCCCATAAACCCTATAAAACTCCGGGAACTGATGGCATCATTCCTATTCTTCTCCAGGAGGGAATAGAGATGCTTGCTCCTATTCTCTGCAACATCTACAGAGCTTGTATTGCCCTTGGTCATATACCAAATGCGTGGCGGCATACTAGGGTAATCTTCATTCCAAAAATTGGAAAGGACAATTACTATGAGGCCAAATCTTTTAGGCCTATCAGCCTTACGTCTTTTCTGCTTAAGACTATTGAAAAACTTATCGATAGGTATTTAAGGGAAGTGATTCTGGCCTCTAAGCCCTTGTCTAGTTCTCAACATGCCTATCAACCGGGCAAATCTACGGACACTGCTCTTTACAGTCTCTCCTTTATTTTAGAGAGAAATCTCAATGCCAAGGAAATTGCTCTTGCTACCTTTCTTGACATTGAAGGTGCCTTCGATAAAGTACCCATTGACACCATTCTTGTTGCTCTCAACAGAAGAGGTGTTGATACCGCGATATCTTATTGGATTAAGAACCTGCTATCTAACAGGTATATCTGTGCATCTTTACTTGGAGAAAGTATGACTGTGCATGCACTTTCGGGCTGTCCACAAGGGGGTGTGCTCTCACCAATTCTCTGGTGTCTTGTTGTGGATTCTCTTCTGGAAAGCATTGATATCTCTGGTGTTTCTTGCATTGGATATGCTGATGATGTTGTCATCGTTGCCAGGGGCAAATTTGGCAACACTGTCTCTGACATGATGTCTACTGCTCTTAGGAGGGTTGAAACATGGTGTAAAAATGCAGGTCTTACGGTTAATCCGCAGAAGACTGCCTTAGTTGCGTTTACAAGGAAACGCATACTTAATCTTGGGAATATTTGCTTATTTGGACAGAAGCTTATTTGCTCCAAGGAGGTTAAATTCTTGGGAATTTACTTTGACAAGGAACTTAATTGGAAGAGACACTTGGACTACTGCACAACTAAAGCCAGAAGAATCTTCTGGTCTTGTAGGAATGCTATTGGGAAAACCTGGGGCCTTAATCCCAGAGCTATTCATTGGATTTACTCGATGATAGTCTGTCCTATCATTTCTTATGGATCCATTGTTTGATGGTCCAGAATTAGAAATGAAACTGCTAAACTTGATTTAGTTAAGCTTCAAAGGATGGTGTGCATTGCAATCTCCGGATGCATGAAAACCACTCCTACTGCAACTCTTGAACTCTTACTTGGCTTGCATCCGCTCTATATGCGTATTGAGGCAGAAGCACTTATCTGCATGAACAGACTCATATATCTGAAACACTGGAAAGATTACTCAAGGCATTTATCTTGGGGTGAACTTAACAGTAATGTTGCTAGGCATCCTTATTTTTGTATGCCACCTGATGGCATACACGTCAAATTTACGTTTGATAAGCCTTATGAAATTCTTGTCCCCTCGCGGGATGATTGGAAGAGGACTCCAACCTACAATAAACATAATTGTTTTGTATGGTATACTGATGGCTCGAAGATTGGCACTAGTACTGGTGCGGGAGTCTGCTGCCCCGATGATGGCACTAAGCTATCTTATCCGCTTGGCAATTTTGCTACTGTCTTTCAGGCTGAAGTATTTGCCATTCTTATGTGTTGTAGAATTTGCTATGACAGAAAGTACGAGAATAGCCAGATTTTCATTTGTTCTGACAGTCAGGCTGCTCTTATGGCTCTGGGGAAATTCACTGTGACGTCTTCCCTTGTTTGGGAATGCTATAAAGCTCTCTGCAAAATTGCTAGTAATAATAGTGTCATTCTGTACTGGGTGCCTGGTCATTCGGGCATTCCTGGCAATGAATTGGCAGATGAACTTGCTAGGAAAGGCTCTAATACTCCTTTTGTGGGCCCTGAGCCAGCCTTGGGTATACCCAATGATCTTATCAGAAGAATTGTCTTTGACATCTTCAGGAAGCTTCAATGCAAGAACTGGCGTGACACTAAAGGGCAAAGGCAAGCGAAAATTCTCAATTGTAATTGCCCTAGTGCACGTCAAAAGGAACTCTTTAGACTCAGTAGAACTGGCATCAGGAGAGCTGTTGGGCTCCTTACTGGGCACTGCACTCTCAAGAGACATCTTAATATTATGGGTGTCTCCAAGGATTCGCTTTGCAGAGGCTGCAATTACAGCGAAGAAACTGCAGCTCACATTCTGTGTGAATGTGAGGCCTACTCTGCTCACAGATTCGAACACATTGGTCGTCATGTGATTGAACCCTGGGAGCTGAACGACATTCCTGTCAAGTGCCTGCTTATGTTTGCATCGGCTACTGGTCTCTTCTCTTAGGGACCTTCACTTTTTGGGGTAGTACAATAGACCTCTGGTCGATGTGCTAGGCTCTTCTGGAGCCACCCACCTTCATATCATTCATTCATTCATTCAACTAACTCTTGACAAGTTTATAAAGAAAACATATGAAAGCACTTAAACACGCCTCATTAACTTAATTATGTATATTGATAAATAAATATTATTATTGATAAATAAATATTATTATTGATAAATAAATATTATAAAATAAAATTTTTGATGTTTTTTTACATCCCTCTGCTTTCGAACATTCAACATTCGCACACATTTTCAGGAACCAATTATGTGCGAAAGTCGCGGGTCACCTGTAATAGAATAAAAGTTATTTTTCAATGATTCGCAGCATGCTGCATTATTATAATAATACTGAGTAATTAGCCCTTTCATATAAACAGTAATTTTGTTAACACTGTGTCATTTAGATATAAATATTTTCATTAATTAAAAAAATATATTAAATTATTCAAATTCTAAAAAGCTCTGAAGAGATCAACCTTGAATGATGCTAACTTTTACAAAAATGAGGTCAATAAGATCTGTTTACAGAAAATCAATGATAAAGCTATCTCTAAAAATTTAAACCTAAATATGAATTTCATTAACCCTTTCGCGACGATCGGCATGCCCACGTGCCGGCTGCGAACTTGCATTCAAGGACGTATGGCACGCACTCGTGGTGGTGGACACTTTACCGTAAGCGGAGAGTGGCAAGCATATGTGCCTCCACGTGGAACGTTTTAATTTGTCTACTAGATGGCGTTACATGTCCGTGGAACTAACTTCAATGTATTTTGCAGAGGCATGACCGTGGCAGAAGAGGATCAAATGAATTATTTCTCCATTTGGAGCGGTGAAACATCATTTTGTGATATAAACAGACAAAGCAATTCTCGTAGCATCAAAAATTTTATAATTGAGTTTCGGTTTTTATTTTTATTCCAGCGTTATGATTTCATTGGTGAATCATGGGAATATAAGAGAGTATTTTTTTTTGTTTGGGTTTTAGAGGCGGTGAAATTATTCGTTTATTTCGGATAAAAGAATGGGAGCAACTAACGAGTATTTTGTATTCAGATTTGTATGAAAAATATACATCAAATAGAAAATAAATATTTCTTTTATTCCTGAAAAAAAGTAGATTTCTGTGTTGAATAGGTGATTTTTAGTGAATTTTTTTCGAGAGTTAGGCTTAGCGGAAGAAAATGTGCCGTCCTTTGGGACCAGTTCGGAAGCGAAGCGCTCCGTCTTTTGGGCCGTGACAGCTCTGGAATGCCGCCGTCGCGAAAAGGTTAAAAAAATTATATTTTTGCAAAATAATTACATTAGAGTTGATATGTTTGTATTGTTTATTTCAATTGGTATGCAAAAAAATCTAGTTTTTTTTAAATTTTGGACACAAACATGTGTCACTGAAATGATATATCCATTAAGTTTACATTCAAAATATGCATTAAAATTATCTTAAATCATGCTAAACAGCTCAGTCATTTATTAGAAATCCTAAATACATTACCAAGAACATATTCCAAGTAAAAATTTCTAGAAATTATGAAGTTAAAAAAAATTTTTTTTAGGGGGTGGACTGAAAATTAAAAGAAATTCAGCCAGTACAAAAAACATTATAAATTGAAAAAATTCTTAATATTTAATTCATTATATATACACATATTTAATTCAGTTTCATTCATCTAGATACTATTTTATAATTACAACCAATTTTTTCTGCACTTTGGAAATGGTAGACGATAAGCATAATAATAATCACATATTAATAAAATTTAATTACACACTCAATATTGCATGAAATTTTTAAAACCAATATTTCAGACACAGCTGCATTGTATGGTGTTTAAATTAACTGGTGTTTATACAATTCATAATTTTTACTAATATCAATTTAATAATTAATAAAAATTTCAAATAAGTTTGAACATTAAAATTTATAAGAATTTTGTTTGGCTGTATTAGCAAAAAGTATGCAAAAACAAATTTCTTTAAAAATGATAAACTATTACTTTCTTAAGCTTGAAATTTTCTGTAGAATCTGAATATGTATTGATTAATTGGGTTGTGCTTGAGGATTTCGAAGTTAGTGCCAAAATAACTATGAAGACAGCCCCTTAAACAAATTTTAAACATTTATATTTGTAGAAGTCATTAATCCCTATCGAATGATGTCTTTCAATTTGTTCTGCAATGCAAACTGTGTAATTGGGTATTTCACTTTTTTTCATTGACAGAGGTACACTAACTACTCGTATTTACTGGAGAAATAAGATTGTTACATCATATTTAACATGAAATGTCTTTAAATTTAGTTCAAGAAATAAAATTTATCATTAAACAACTATTGCTTAAAATTTAAATGTTTTAATTTGGTTAAAACAAAAAAAAAAATCCAATAAAAGTTAAAACCAATAAAAGTCATCCAGGAGCGTTATTCTTAATTTTAGCAGGCTTCTTTGCAAACCTGCTTCTATGAACTTTGCTTAAAAAGTCCTAAAATATACAATTGAAATACATACTTATTTGAAAATATGTAATTCTGAATCTAGTAAATATACTGCTAAATGAATGACTTTCTAAGCGTCAATTTAATTTTCTGTTCAGTCATAAAAAATTATATACATTTTCATACAAGCTTTGTATTATAAATTAGTATCTTTTGGGGTTCATCTGACCTACAAGTTTGAAAGCTTTTATTGAAGATAGACATGAGATATCTGCTTAAAAATGGTCACGATATTTTATTTTATGCAATGACTGATAGTGCATAAAGGGACCACACATTTGTTTTTTATGGTCAGCCTGATACTGTCAATCTGCTACTCCTCACCAGCTTGCACATATTTACATTTACTTACAGTTAAGCTAGATTTGTCCATATACCTTCATCACATCTATATAAATAAAAATGAAAATCTGTCTGTCTGTCTGTCTGTTTGTCACACCATCACGGGAGAACGGCTGAACCGAATTTGATGAAATTTTGTAGCTAGCCCAGAAATAGCCCCACTTAAAATTATATCCGTGTTTTGAGTTTCTACGACCAGTGGTTCTCGAGATATTAGTAAAAAACGAAATTTTCGTTTGTCTCATCATCACGGAAAAACGGCATAACCGAATTTAATGAAATTTGGTGAATAGCCTTGAAATATCCCCCCATAACTTTTGTCCAAGTTTCGAGTTTCTAAGACCTGGGGTTGTCGAGATATTAATGAAAAACGGAACTTTTTCCTTGGAGTTCTACTCCCTAACTCCGTGGTTTATCCAAACGAAAAGCTTGAAAATCGTTTGAAAGTGAATTAAAATTTAATCTCTGAGTTTGATGGGAGATTTTTTGCGTTAATTAGTCACTTTCTGAAAACATGAATTGTTTGAAACATGATTTAAAGGGGAAATCTATCTCCATGGTTCATGGTTTATTTAAAACAAGCTTTTACGGAACAATGAGAAGTATAGAGAAATCAAAATCGTTATTTAATTTCGCAGTTTATGTTATAAGACATGACATATTTAACATGTTATAAGATTCTATCTTATATCATGTTACTCAGAAACGCAATTAAATTAAATCTGTCTGTTAATTTTAATAATTATTTTTTCGAATTGAATAATAAATAAATGGATATAAAAATATATTTTAGAAAAGAACGATTTGATTTTTCTTATAGCATTTTTGACTGGATAATATCAATTACGGTCTTCAGGTTTAAAAACAGAAGCTTATTTGCTCCAAGGAGGTTAAATTCTTGGGAATTTACTTTGACAAGGAACTTAATTGGAAGAGACACTTGGACTACTGCACAACTAAAGCCAGAAGAATCTTCTGGTCTTGTAGGAATGCTATTGGGAAAACCTGGGGCCTTAATCCCAGAGCTATTCATTGGATTTACTCGATGATAGTCTGTCCTATCATTTCTTATGGATCCATTGTTTGGTGGTCCAGAATTAGAAATGAAACTGCTAAACTTGATTTAGTTAAGCTTCAAAGGATGGTGTGCATTGCAATCTCCGGATGCATGAAAACCACTCCTACTGCAACTCTTGAACTCTTACTTGGCTTGCATCCGCTCTATATGCGTATTGAGGCAGAAGCACTTATCTGCATGAACAGACTCAAATATCTGAAACACTGGAAAGATTACTCAAGGTATTTATCTTGGGGTGAACTTAACAGTAATGTTGCTAGGCATCCTTATTTTTGTATGCCACCTGATGGCATACACGTCAAATTTACGTTTGATAAGCCTTATGAAATTCTTGTCCCCTCGCGGGATGATTGGAAGAGGACTCCAACCTACAATAAACATAATTGTTTTGTATGGTATACTGATGGCTCGAAGATTGGCACTAGTACTGGTGCGGGAGTCTGCTGCCCCGATGATGGCACTAAGCTATCTTATCCGCTTGGCAATTTTGCTACTGTCTTTCAGGCTGAAGTATTTGCCATTCTTATGTGTTGTAGAATTTGCTATGACAGAAAGTACGAGAATAGAAAGATTTTCATTTGTTCTGACAGTCAGGCTGCTCTTATGGCTCTGGGGAAATTCACTGTGACGTCTTCCCTTGTCTGGGAATGCTATAAAGCTCTCTGTAAAATTGCTAGTAATAATAGTGTCATTCTGTACTGGGTGCCTGGTCATTCGGGCATTCCTGGCAATGAATTGGCAGATGAACTTGCTAGGAAAGGCTCTAATACTCCTTTTGTGGGCCCTGAGCCAGCCTTGGGTATTCCCAATGATCTTATCAGAAGAATTGTCTTTGACATCTTCAGGAAGCTTCAATGCAAGAACTGGCGTGACACTAAAGGGCAAAGGCAAGCGAAAATTCTCAATTGTAATTGCCCTAGTGCACGTCAAAAGGAACTCTTTAGACTCAGTAGAACTGGCATCAGGAGAGCTGTTGGGCTCCTTACTGGGCACTGCACTCTCAAGAGACATCTTAATATTATGGGTGTCTCCAAGGATTCGCTTTGCAGAGGCTGCAATTACAGCGAAGAAACTGCAGCTCACATTCTGTGTGAATGTGAGGCCTATTCTGCTCACAGATTCGAACACATTGGTCGTCATGTGATTGAACCCTGGGAGCTGAACGACATTCCTGTCAAGTGCCTGCTTATGTTTGCATCGGCTACTGGTCTCTTCTCTTAGAGACCTTCACTTTTTGGGGTAGTACAATAGACCTCTGGTCGATGTGCTAGGCTCTTCTGGAGCCACCCACCTTCATATCATTCATTCAGGTTTAAAAATTATTATTATTTATATTTTCGAGGATTACTGATTCAAGGATTATTGATATTTTCAAGTTATTATGCAATTATTTTATTATGACAAAAATTGTTTAAACTCATATATTGTATGTTGTACGAATCTTCTACAAATACACGTGTATATATTTTAATCTACGAGAATATAAGTAGTACAGGTATATTGACATATGTTTTGATATATATTGGCATATATTGGAATCAATTACGACCTTCTGGTATAAAGAGTACGGATATTATTGATGTTTTCAATTTATTACGTCATCTCTTTTATTTTGGCAAATATTTTTGAGACGCATATTGTAATACGGGTAATCTTCTACTAACACATTGGCATATTTTCTGATCTGCGACAATATAATTAGTACAGGGTTGCATATATTCATTCAATTCCTATTTTTTCTTCTGTAAATTTGCTTACAAAAGGGGGCAGGATGTTTTATTCTTCAGATCTGATCGTGAAGATAATTTTGCATAGTGAGAACATATATTCTTAAACTTCTCTTTAGGAGCAATAAATTTAATATTTTAACAGAATTTGCACATGATTGCGAACTTTAAGTTTCTTTAAATTATACACTCCGTACGAATAACGGGTGTGCTGTTAGTGGTTAATAAATTTTAACATTTTAGGAGGATATATCATGTTGCTCGGCATCGCAATTAAATTAAATGTGTTTGTTAATGTTTTTATTATTTTTTTTCGATTTAAATAATAAATAAATGGATATAAAAGTATACCTTATGAATGGACGGTTTGATTTTTCTTTTAATTATATTAATTGCTGACTGCGTACATCAATTTCATTTATTTTGGCAAAGAGTTTTTAAGCTTATATCGTATTTAGCTACTAAACTCATATATTGTGTTTAGCCAATAAATTCATATAGCCGATTGTTGAAACTGAAAAAGAGTAGAGCGGGTATATCTTCTAATACAATTGTAGTGTTTTCATTTAGTATATTGAAACGGGATAAGAATGTTTCATTCAGATCTGCAAATTCAAAGCTACGAATTTGGAGGGATATCGCTAATTTGACAACTTTTCTTAAACTTTGCCAAATTGACGGAAATGTCGCCAAATTGATATAAATGACACACAAACAGCTGCCATAAACCTTCGGGTTGGTCGTGTGGCTTGGGTCTTCTACATATCAATGAAATTTTTTTTTGTTTTGTTAGAAGAGAGTACTGAAATGATGTTTGGTTAGCATTTCTCTGTCAGACCAACCATCCTACTTAGTAATACATTTAGCGAATTTTTAAAATGTCACCAAATTGATAAAAATGTTTTCAAATCTATAAAAATATCTTGAAATTGATAAAATTGCGCTACATAAATGATATTAATTGTTTTTTGTTAGGGGATAGTATTGTGATGATATTTCGTCAATTTGTCGCAAAGTGGAACTGTCAGTTCTACAGTCCCACTTGGCGATAAATTTGGCGATTTTTTAAAATGTCGCTAATTTGACGAAACTGTCGCCAAATGTTCCATAGAAATATAACTATTTAGACGATATTTTTTCTACCACTTTATTTGAAGCAAATGATATCATGTCGCTTAGCAACGGATTTAAATCCAATGTGTTTATGCGGCAGACGATTTTTATTAAATCCTTTCCGATTTGAATAATGAAGATATGTATATAAAATAAATTTCATTGCCATTTCATTTTGGACTGGATAATATCAATTATACTCTTCAGATTTAAACATTATTATTATTGATATTTTCCGGAATTATTGATTCAGGGATTATTGATATTTTTAAGTTATTACGCCATTGTTTTATTGCGGCAAAAATTGCTGACACACGCATATTGTACGTTGTACGAGTAATCTTCTAGGAATGCACGGGTATATCTTCTAACTTACGTGAATATAAGTAGTACAGGTATATTGGCATATATTTTTACATATATTGGCATATATATTGGAATCAAGAACAGTCTTCTGGTATGAAGATTAAGGGGATTAATTATATATTCAATTTATTACGTCGTCTGTTGTATTTTACCAAAAGACATTTGAGACTCATATTGCAAAACGGGTAATCTTCTACTAATAATCGGACATTATAAGTAGTACGTGTATATCTTCCCATATAATTTTAGCACTTTAATTTTGACATATATTGGAATAAATGACTGTCTTCAGATTTAAAGATTACGGGTTTATTGGTATTTTCAATTTATACATGTAATCTACTAATACAGGTTATATTTTCTAATATTCGCGTATATAATTAGTACGGGTCCCATACAATTTTAACGCTTTTATTTTGCATATATTGATTCAATTCCATATTTTTTTTATATTTGCTTACATAAGGGGTCCAAGATGTTTTATTCTTCAGATATGTCCATGAAGATAATTTTATATAGCGAGAACAGAGATTCTTAAACTTCTTTTTAGGAGCATTATATTAAATATTTTAACAGAATATTTTGATTAAACATGTCATTTAGTATACTATAAGAATTTGGGTATGATTATGAATTTCAAGTTTCTTTATATTATATACTCCGTACGAAGAACGGGTATGCTGCTAGTTTCATATATAAATGGATTTCTCAACTGTGTGTACAAGTTTGAGACCATTTAACTTAACTTTGCAAGAAAATGCTTCCCAATACATTTTACATACAAATGGTTTCTCAGATGTATGAACAACCTCGTGTTAATAATAAAATAAGTTTTTTGTGAAAATGATTTCTCACACATTGATTTCACATATAGTTTCTCACCTGTGTGCACACGACTGTGCTCATTTAATAAAGCTTTACGTGAAAATGCTTTCTGACACACTTCACAATACAAAAGGTTTCCCACTTGTGTACACATGTTTATGTTCATTTAAGCTATTTTTGTGTGAAAATGATGTCTGACATAATTCACATACAAAAGGTTTCTCACCTGTGTGCACTCGTATATGTACATTCAAGGTAGCTCTACTTGAAAATGTTTTCTGTCACATATTACATGAAAAAGGATTCTCATCTGTATGCTCATATTTATGCTTCCTTAAACTACAACTGTGTGTAAATGCTTTTTCACATATATCACATACAAAAGGTTTCTCACCTGTGTGTATACGCTTATGTTCATTTAAATTACCTTTGTGTGGAAATTTTTTACAACACATTTCACATGCAAAAGGTTTTTCACCTGTATGCACATGTTTATGTTTCCTTAAACTACTTCTGTGAGTAAATGCTTTTTCACATATTTCACATACAAAAGGTTTCTCACCAGTGTGTATACGTTTATGTTCATTTAAACTACCTTTGCATGAAAATTTTTTGCAACACATTTCACATGCAAAAGGTTTTTCACCTGTATGCACACGTTTATGTTGTTTTAAATAATCTCTTTGTGAAAATGCTTTCAGACATATTTCACATACAAATGTTGTTTTCTCACCTATGTACAGATGCAAACAGTTATGTTCATTCAAATCAGCATTGCATGAAAATGCTTCTTGACACGTTTCACATAAAAAATGTTTCTCACCTGTATGCACATGTTTATGTTTCCTTAAACCACTTCTGCGTGTAAATGCTTTTTCACATATTTCACATACAAATGGTTTCTCCCCTGTGTGTATACGTGTATGTTCATTTAAACTACCTTTGTATGAAAATTTTTTGCAACACATTTCACATGCAAAAGGTTTTTCACCTGTATGCACACGTTTATGTTCTTTTAAATTATGTTTTAGTGAAAATTCTTTCAGACATATTTGACATACAAATGTTGTTTTTTCACCTATGTGCACATGCATACATTTATGTTCATTCAAATTTGCGTTGCACGAAAATGCTTCTTGACACATTTCACATACAAAAGGTTTCTCACCTGTATGCACATGTTTATGTTCATTCAAGATAACACCTGCATGCACATGTTTATTTTCATTCAAGTTATCTTTGCATGAAAATTCTTTTTGAGACAGTTCACAAACAAAAGGTTTTTCCCCTGTGTGCTCAAGTTTATGTTCATTTAAGCTATCTTTGTGTGAAAATGATGTCTGACATAATTCACATACAAAAGCTTTCTTACCTGTGTGCACTTGTAGATGTACATTCAAAGTAGCTCTACATGAAAATGCTTTCTGACACATATTACATGCAAAAGGTTTCTCACCTGTGTGCTCATGTTTATGTGTCCTTAAACTACTTCTGCGTGTAAATGCTTTTTTACATATTTCACATACAAATGGTTTCTCACCCGTGTGTATACGTTTATGTTCATTTAAATTACCTTTGCATGAAAATTTTTTACAACATATTTCACATGCAAAAGGTTTTTCACCTTTATGCTCCTGTTTATGTCTCTTTAAACTACTTCTGCGTGTAAATGCTTTTTCACATATTTCACATACAAAAGGTTTCTCACCCGTGTGCACTCGTAGATGTACATTCAAAGTAGCTCTATGTGAAAATGCTTTCTGACACATATTACATGCAAAAGGTTTCTCACCTGTGTGCTCATGTTTATGTGTCCTTAAACTACTTCTGTGTGTAAATGCTTTTTCACATATTTCACATACAAATGGTTTCTCACCCGTGTGTATACGTTTATGTTCATTTAAATTAACTTTGCATGAAAATTTTTTACAACATATTTCACATGCAAAAGGTTTTTCACCTTTATGCTCATGTTTATGTCTCCTTAAACTACTTCTGTGAGTAAATGCTTTTTCACATATTTCACATACAAAAGGTTTCTCACCCGTGTGTATACGTTTATGTTCATTTAAACTACCTTTGTGTGAAAATTTTTTGCAACACATTTCACATGCAAAAGGTCTTTCATCTGTGTGCACACGTTTATGGTCTTTTAAATGATGTTTTTGTGAAAATGCTTTCAGACATATTTCACATACAAATGTTTTCTCACCTATGTGCACATGCATACATTTATGTTCATTCAAATCAGCATTGCACGAAAATGCGTTTTGGCACAGTTCACATACAAAAGGTTTGTCAAATGTGTGCACACATTTATGTTCATTTAACTGAACTTTTTGTGAAAATGCTTTCTGACACATTTCACTAACAAATGGTTTCAAACCAGCATACACGTTTGTGTCTTGAATTAAACTTTGTGTGAAAATGGTTTCAGACTCACTTCATTTACATATGCTTTCTCGCCTGTATGCATATATTTGAGTTCATTTAAGGAGGGGCTTTTGCAAATGGTTTCTCATCCGTATCCATAAATTTGTGTCTATTTAAATTACCTCTTTTAAAATCGCTTTCTCACGACTTTTTCAAATAGATTCTCAGATGTACGCACTCATTGGTGTTCAATTAGGGTAGATTTTTCTGCAAATGCTCCGACACATTTTATATACAAATGTTTTTCACCTGTGTGCACATGTGTATGCAAAATATAAATTACTTTTGTTTTCAAAAGTTTTCTGATAGCAAAGAGTTAGAGACAGAGGGAGCTCCGCTCGCGCAAACAAGGTTACTATATGCGCGCAAAGGGTTCTGGGATCGATTTGCGAATGGCGATTTGATCCAAGGTAAATGGAAGTAACACCTTTCAATAGAGCTTTTTCACTTGACGTCACATCGGCAAACTACCACCTAGCAACCGTTGCTGGTAGTCAAATATTGCAGGCTTTGCGTTTGAGTCAATTGTAGATATATTGGCGTGTATAGTGTTACAAAATTTTATATTTGTCATTATGCCTACCACTTGTGGTGTTTTCAAATGCGGAAATCGTTCTGATCGAGAGAGCAAATCGTTTTTTAGACTCCCTGCTGTATTAATTAGAGGAAATGAGTCAAAAAATGTCTTAGTGAAGAGCGCCGGGATACGTTTTGGTGTGAATTTTTTTTTAAAAGTTGTTTTATTAAAACTATATCCAGCCGATATCATATATAATCATAATTTCTTTAAGATAAAGTAATTGAATTTGATAATGGCGATTTGTGCCGTAATTAATTGTACCATTTTTTTCATTCCCTAGAATAATTGAAAATAAAGGGAATAAAATCAAGGACTTGTCTATTAAAAGAAGCAAAGAATGGCCTTTAAGAATCAACAGAAAAGATTGGAATACTGAAAATTTGAAGCACAGGAAAGTTTGCAGTGAACCCCCCCCCCACACACACACACTTTTCAGGGTTATGCGTATTTTTCATTTAAAATTACCCTGGCATAAGCAAATGTTAAACAGTTGCCCCCCCCCACACACACATACACATACACTTTTCAAGACTTTTTAATGTTCCCTGGCATAAGCAAATGTTAAGCAGTTGCCCCCCCCCCCCCCCACACACACACACACACACTTTTCAAGACTTTTTAATGTTATGCGTATTTTTCATTTAAAATAACCCTGGCATAAGCAAATGTTAAACAGTTGCCCCCCCCCCACACACACACACACTTTTCGAGACTTTTTAATGTTATGGGTATTTTTCATTTAAAATAACCCTGGCATAAACAAATGTTAAACAGTTGCCCCCCCCACACACACACACATACTCTCTTCAAGACTTTTTAATGTTATGCGTATTTTTCATTTAAAATAACCCTGGCATAAGCAAATGTTAAGCAGATGCCCCCCCCACACACACACACACACTTTTCAAGACATTTTAATGTTATGCGTATTTTTCATTTAAAATAACCCTGGCATAAGCAAATGTTAAACAGTTGCCCCCCCCCCCCCCCACACACACACTTTTCAAGACTTTTTAATGTTATGCGTATTTTTCATTTAAAATAACCCTGGCATAAGCAAATGTTAAGCAGTTGCCCCCCCCCCCCCCCCCCACTCACTTTTTAAGACTTTTTAATGTTATGCGTATTTTACATTTAAAATAACCCTGGCATAAGCAAATGTTAAACAGTTGCCCCCCCTCCCCCATACTTTTCAAGACTTTCCAATATTGTCTTAGCTCTTTATATGGTGTAAGCATACGAAAATCCAACTCACAATTTGGATTCGCATTACATTACATTTTCGCAAATATAAAACATTTTAAAATTATTAATATCATGACAAATAAAGAATATCGAGCTTTAGCTCGATCATCCATATCCTGAAAATATTTAGATGACATAATTATTACTTAAAGTTTAAATTAATATTTTTGAAGCAACGTACAACGTGTATAGCAATGGCCTATCTATGAGCTGTTTGACTACCAGCAAGCGTTGCTAAGGCTCGTTACTAAGAGAGTGCCACGTGGTTGAAACAGCTCTTATAGAGCTGTTAAATTTTTTCGCCTTGGATACAGTGTCTTGAACTAATAGTGTGCCGACCGCCTATACCTCCCAATGCTGGGAGATGTTCCTGAAAAGCCGCCTCCGCCAGACGGCGAGGGTCTCGAATAAGCGGTCTAAAGCGGAGGAGTTAACATTGAAACAAAAGGGAATTTATTGCAAATGAAATGACTGATATCTTTCGAAATAACTGAAGAATTTGTGTGAAATTGGGTGTGATTATTGTAAGTGGTATACACAAAAAGTCATTTGATTTTCAGAGAGATTGAGCTAGGGATATATTCTTATTTTTAAAATTTTATTTAACTTGATCTGGTGTTCGTTCAAACATTTGAGGTCCAAAATAATCAGGTTCATTTATCATAGTAACGCGAAATTCGTTATGACGTTTCCTCTTGTGGCACATTTCAGTTCTTTCGATTTTGAAGCATATCGGGCTAGCCCGTCCTGGGCCCGCTATAGGACATTACCTGGTTTTAGAGAATATCTCGAAAATCAGAGAACGTTGGAAATCTAAGTTTAATATATCGTTTTCTTTTGGGGTGTATTTTAATTCTTTCAATTTTCAACCGTACCGGGTTAACCCGTCTTAGGCCCGCCTTAGAAACTCACCCGTTTTTGCGGTATAACTCGAGAACAGGTGTATCTAAAAATTTGAAGTTTAGAATATCTTTGCCGTTTGCTGTATATTTTAACTCTTTGGATAAAAATTTTATCGGACTAGCCTGTCCTGAGTTCAACAAAAGGAATATATCGTTTTCTGAAAATAACTAAAAATTCGGAGCATCTAGAATGTATAAATTTAATATGTCATTGTCCTTTGGAGTATATTACATTTCACCCCATTTCGAACCGTATCGGGTTAGCCCGTCTTGGGCCTGCCATAGAAATTTACTCGATTTTAAAAAATTAATCGATCAATCGGAGTATCTGAAAAATATAAATTTAGTATATCATTTCCGTTTGGATGGATTTTAATTTAGATTTTGAAGCTCGTCGGGCTAGTCCGTCTTGGATCCGCTGAAGAATGCATTAGTTTTTGAAAAATAAGACGAGAACCGAAGTAGCTAAAAATTCCAAATTTAACATGTCGTTGGCTTTTGGGGTATATCTAAGTTTCTTCGGATTTGAACTTTATCGGGGTAGTCCGTCCTGGGCCCGACATAGGAATGGACCCGTTTTCTAGAATACCTGGAAAATCGGGGAAACTAGAAAATATAAATTTAGTACATCCTTATCTTTTGGGGAATATTTTAATTCCTTTGTTTTTGAACCGTATCGGGCCAACCCGTTTTGGGCCCGACTTAGAAATTCACTTTTTTAGTGGAATAACTCTAGAACCGGAGTATCAAAAAGTTTCAAGTTTAGAATGTCGTTGTCATTTGCGGTATGTCTAAGCTCATTCGATTTAAAACCTGGTCGGGCTAGCCCGTCCCGCTCCCAACAAAAAGAATGGACTCGTTTTTTAAGAATAACTCCAAAACTGTAGCAGCTAGAATATCTAAATTTAGTATATCATTGTTTTTTAGGGTATATTTTATTTCTTTGGATTTTGAACCTTATCAGACTCGCCCGTCTTGGGCCCGACAGAGTGGTAATGTACTCATTTTTCGAGAATAACTCGTAAATTGGAGAAGCTAAAAAATTCAAATTTAGTATATCAATTTCTTTTGGGGTTTATCATAATTTATAATTTGAACCTCATCGTCTTGAGTCCGTCTTAGGAATGCGATCGTGTTTGATGAATAACTCGAGAACCCGAGTAGATAAAAATTCCAAATTTATCATGCTATTGTCTTTTGTGATATATTTCATTTTTTCGAATTTGAACTTCATTCCGCTAGCTCGTGCTGTGCCTGCTATAGGAATAGACTCATTTTTTTAGAATAACCCGAAAACTGGAGCAGATAGAAAATTCAAATTTAGTATATTATTTCCATTTCGGGTAGAATTTAATATTTTCGGCGTATATATAATTATAATTAGTGGCGTAGGCATGGGAGATAGGATGTGTGGTAAAAAACCTCATTTGCCGAACAATTACATTAGTTCTCAAAATTGTCTATATTTTAAAAAAATGAATTTTGTACTATAAGCTCCATTCGATCGTCGACCCCCTTGTGTCCTAAATACATAGTTACATCCATATGCAAATGAGTTAAGAAGTGCGAAATTTGTCCACGGATGTTGGGTCGGTGCACTAGGAGTACGAGTGAAGGTTACGGTTCTGCGTGATCTGACGACGAAGGTTTTATGCCTTCGAAACCGGTCGATATTAGTATTTTGAGTGGTATTCTGCTTTTTACGAAGCTAATTTTATTTCTTTAGCAGAAATTTGGACCGCACTTATTGATTTTATTTACTTGAAATTGAAATTTTTCAATAATTTTTAAACACATTATATGAATAACTTGAACGAATGCTTTAAAACCAAATTTTTGTTTTGCATTTTGATACATATTACCATGTAAACCTAAAAAAAGAATGTATGAGAATGTCTGGCAAATATTTTGTTTTATCTCATATGTTCGTCTACAAGGAAAAATGCCTGTGGGTGGCCCTGTGAATTTGGAGGAAAAACATGAAACACCATTGCCGCTTGAACATTAAAACAAGGTGGGATCTGCCTACAAGTGCTGTCTCTTTGTACGGTGAAAGATAGCGCTGATAAGAATTTCGATTGAGGGTGGACATGTAATTGACCGCTATTTTATTTCGACAGGCGCATCTCCTTTACATACGTTTCCTCAAGTTGCCACATCTCTTACACGAACAATGCTCAAAAGATCCGCAAATCAGCGGGGGCTCTGGAAATGGGTAGAACACCAGGGAAGGGCATTTTGTACTGCCTTCAGGGTGGCCTCTAGATACAATAGGAAGTATCTCATTAGCACATTGGTCATCTGAGATCGAATTTGTTTTTACTAAGAACCGTCACCTGTACAATATTCTTTTTCGTTCTAAAATTGGACAGGATGGATCCACTCAGAAAGAAAGATTTTTCGAAATTGTAAGCAGCAAGCTTTCACTCATTTGATGTTTGTTGTAACTGACGTTGAAAATCTATATTTGGATTAAAAAGGGCTGTTTTTATAGCTATACCATTATCGCCTGTTCTGTGTAAAATTGCCTAGAAAAATGTATTAATTCGATTCCTCCAGCATATTACTGTATTTTGCATTTCGACGAATAGGCTAAAAAATTGCTTACCATTTCATAATCTGCGAATTTCAGCATCCAAAAATCCCGTCACAAGACTTTTCTTTCTATTATACTATGTAGTGCGAATCACTATATTACTATGAATCTTTAAAGTGCATCGTGGACTGGTTTCGCATTATTTAATTCTCTTGCACATAAGCGTAGGCAAGATCTAGGATAAGGGAGGGGGGTCGACGATCGAATGTGGGTTTACACAACAGTACAAAATACTTCCTCAAATATAATCCCTAAGGAGAACTAATGTAATTGTTTAATTGTGTGGTAAATGATAATTTTTCTCCAATTTTCAAGTAATTTTCCAAAAACGAATGCATTCCTAAGGCTAGGCAAAGATGGGGTAATCTAATAAAGTTTAAAATCCAAAGAATTAAAATATATCCCAAAAGAGAATACTATATTATAAATTAAAATCCATCCAAAAGGGAATGATATACTAAATTTACATTTTTAGCTACTCCGACTGATCGAGTTATTCTTGAAAAGCGAGTAAATTTCTATGGCGGGCCAAGGCGGGCTAGCCCGATAAGGTTCGAAATGCGATGAAATATAATATACCACAAAGGGCAATGATATATAAAATTTAGACATTCCAGATGTTCCGAATTTTGAATTATTCTCAGAAAACGATATATTCCTCTTGTTGAGCTCAGGACGGGCTAGCCCGATGGGGTTCAAAATCTAAATTAAAATCCATCCAAAAGGAAATGATATACAAAATTCACATTCTTTAGCTACTTCGTTTGATCGAGATATTCTTGAAAAGCGAGTAAATTTCTTTGGCGGGCCAAGACGGGCTAGCCCGATAAAGTTCGAAATACGATGAAATATAATATACCACAAAAGACAATGATATATTAAAGTTAGACATTGTAGATGCTCCGAATTTTGAGTTATTCTCAAAAAACTATATATTCCTCTTGTTGGGCTCAGGACGGGCTAGCCCGATAAGATTTTTAATCCAAAGAGTTAAAATATACAGCAAATGACAAGCATATGCTAAACTTCGAATTTTTAGATACACCTGTTCTCGAGTTATACCAAAAAGTAAAGTCATATGGCGGGCCCAGGACGGACTAGCCCGATAAGCTTTAAAACCGAAAGACTTGAAATGTACCACAAGAGAAAACGTCATGCCGAATTTCACGTTACTGTGATGAATGAATTTGATTATTTTGGATCTCAAATGTTTGAACGACCACAGATAAAGCTAAATAAAATTTTTAAAATATGGATATATCCCTAGGTCAATCTCTCTGAAAATAAAATGACTTTTTGTGTATATCACTTGCAATAATTACACCAAATTTCAGACAAATTCTTCAATTATTTCCAAAGATATCAATCATTTCGTTTGAATTAAATTCCCATTAGTTTCAATGTTAACTCCTCCGCTTTAGACCGCTTATTCGAGACCAACGCCGTCTGGCGTAGGCGGTTTTTAGGGAACCTGTTTCTCGCCTCGGTCGGCACACTATCTATTCTAGCCACTGTACCTTGGATTTGATCTATAACAGAATTGGCGCACGATTGCCTGCATGGCGTCGAAAGCCCAGGCCACAGAATACTATGTGAAAAACGGAGAAACTGCAGTGTTGATAAGAACAAAAAGAAATTAAGGACTCATAAACATCATACGATCGAGACAAAGATGGAAATAATTAAACGTTCTAAAAGGGGTGAATTTTTTGCTTCAATCGGCCATTCATACGACACAAACAAGTCAACAATATGTTCAATTTTGAAAAACAAGAATAAAATTAAGAAATACGTTTAAAATTGTGGAAATATATCTTCAAAGGTTGTTTCCAAAAGACATGGCATAATGATGGATGAAATGGAAAGATCTTTGTCATCATGGATTGATGATCAACATCAAAACGATGTCCCTCTGAGTTTTTCAATTATTCAAACTAAGGCTCTTAGTTTGATTGAAAATTGGAAGAAGATTTTAACACGGTGTTTCAAGTAAGCAATGGCTGGTTCAACAAATTTAAAATGAGGTATTCTTTACATAAAATTAAATTCACTGGAGAATCGGCTAATGCAGATAAAGATGCTGCAAAAGAATTTATTCCTTCATTGTCCAAAATTATTTTATATGGAGAATATTCTCCTAGCCAACTATTCAATGTAGACGAGACTGGTTTATTTTGGACAAAAAATGCCTAATCGTACACTTTTATTGAAAGAAGAATCAGTTGCCCCTGGACATAAACCTTCTAAAAACCGATTGGCATTCTTTCTTGGTGGAAACTTAGCTGGTGATTTAAATTGAGGTCAATGTTAGTTTATCAAGTAGAAAATCCCAGAGCATTGAAAGGGAAAGATAAAGAATTGCTTCCAATGATTTGGAAATCAAATAAAGTCTGGGTTACTGCGTTATTATTCAAACATTGGTTCACTTTTCATTTCGTGCCAGCAATTAAGCAATATTGTAAAGATAAAAATTTACAATTTAAAGCATTACTAAACTTAGACAATGCTCCAGGACCAGGACACCCAAAATCTCTGCAGAATTTATACAATATCTCTGCAGAATACATATTTATCAATGTTGCATTTCTTTCTCCCAATACTACAGGCCTCAAACAGCCCATGGACCAAACAGTGATAGCTAAGTTTAAGCGATATTATATGAGGACAATAATGAATCAGGCCATCAAGGCAACTGACAGGGAAGATGGGCCTACATTAGGAGATTTTTGGAAGAACTATAATATATGGAAAGCAATAAACAATATTGGAGACTCGTGGGCTGAAATAAAAGAGTCAACAATGAAAGGTTCCTGGAAACAATTATACCCACAAATGATGAATGATTTTATAAATTCTGAAGAAACTCTGGAAACTATCACAGATTAAATAGTTTGTCTAATGAATGATCTACACTTGGACGTCAACAACGAAGATGCTAATGAGTTGATTGAATCTCATTCAGTACCTCTGTCAAATGAACACTTAATTGAATAACAAGAATTAAATGAAATACACAATGAAAGTGAGGAAGAAGAAGTTGATAAAATCTTCAAGACTTTAACAATAAAAAATATAAATGAAGCTTTGATGCATCTTGCAAATTTTTGACTTTCATGGAAGAATGTGACCCCAATGGAGAACGTATATCTCAAGCATGTAGGGCGATTGAGAAAGACACAGCATGTTATAGAACTCTTTATCAAGAAAAGAAAAAAAGGGTGGTATTCAACTAACTCTTGACAAGTTTATAAAGAAAAGACATGAAAGCACTTAAACATGCCTCGTTAACTTAATTATGTATATTGATAAATAAATATTATTATTGATAAATAAATATTATTATTGATAAATAAATATTATTATTGATAAATAAATATTATTATTGATAAATAAATATTATAAAATACAATTTTTGATGTTTTTTTACATCCCTCTGCTTTCGAACATTCAACATTCGCACACATTTTCAGGAACCAATTATGTGCGAAAATCGCGGGTCACCTGTAATAGAATAAAAGTTATTTTTCAATGATTCGCAGCATGCTGCATTATTATAATAATACTGAGTAATTAGCCCTTTCATATAAACAGTAATTTTGTTAACATTGTGTCATTTAGATATAAATATTTTCCTTAATTAAAAAAATATATTAAATTATTCAAATTCTAAGAAGCTCTGATGAGATCAACCTTGAATGATGCTAACTTTCACAAAAATGAGGTCAATAAGATCTGTTTACAGAAAATCAATGATAAAGCTATCTCTAAAAATTTAAACCTAAATATGAATTTCATTAACCCTTTCGCGACGATCGGCATGCCCACGTGCCGGCTGCGAACTTGCATTCAAGGACGTATGGCACGCACTCGTGGTGGTGGAAACTTTACCGTAAGCGGAGAGTGGCAAGCATATGTGCCTCCTCGTGGAACGTTTTAATTTGTCTACTAGATGGCGTTACATGTCCGTGGAACTAACTTCAATGTATTTTTCAGAGGCATGACCGTGGCAGAAGTGGATCGAATGAATTATTTCTCCATTTGGAGCGGTGAAACATCATTTTGTAATATAAACAGACAGAGCAATTCTCGTAGCATCAAAAATTTTATAATTGAGTTTCGGTTTTTATTTTTATTTCAGCGTTATGATTTCATTGGTGAATCATAGGAATATAAGAGAGTATTTTTTTTTGTTTGGGTTTTAGAAGCAGTGAAATTATTCGTTTATTTCGGATAAAAGAATGGGAGCAACTAACGAGTATTTTGTATTCAGATTTGTATGAAAAATATACATCAAATAGAAAATAAATATTTCTTTTATTCCTGAAAAAAAGTAGATTTCTGTGTTGAATAGTTGATTTTTAGTGAATTTTTTTCGAGAGTTAGGCTTAGCGGGAAAAAAAGTGCCGTCCTTTGGGACCAGTTCGGAAGCGAAGTGCTCCGTCTTTTGGGCCATGACAGCTCTGGAATGCCGCCGTCGCGAAAAGGTTAAAAAAATTATCTTTTTGCAAAATAATTACATTAGAGTTGATATGTTTGTATTGTTTATTTGAATTATGCAAAAAAATCTAGTTTTCTTTTAATTTTGGACACAAACATGTGTCACTGAAATGATATTTCCATTAAGTTTAAATTCAAAATATGCATTAAAATTACCTTAAATCATGCTAAACAGCTCAGTCATTTATTAGAAATCCTAAATACATTACCAAGTACATATTCCAAGTAAAAATTTCAAGAAATTATGAAGTTAATTTTTTCTTTTGGGGGGGGGGGACTGAAAATTAAAAGAAATTCAGGCAGTACAAAAAACATTATAAATTGAAAAAATTCTTAATATTTAATTCATTATACACATATTTAATCCAGTTTCAATCATCTAGTTACTATTTTATAATTACAACCAATTTTTTTCTGCACTTTGGAAATGGTCCCCTATAAGCATAATAATAATCGCATATTAATAAAATTTAATTACACACTCAATATTGCATGAAATTTTTAAAACCAATATTTCAGACACAGCATTGTACGCTGCATTGTATAGTGTTTAAATTAGCTGGTGTTTATACAATTCATAATTTTTATTAATATCAATTTAATAATTAATAAGAATTTCAAATAAGTTTGAACATTGAAATTTATAAGAATTTTGTTTGGGTGTATCAGCAAAAAGTATGCAAAAACAAATTTCTTTAAAAATGATAAACTATTATTTTCTTAAGCTTGAAATTTTCTGTAGAATCTGAATATGTATTGATTAATTGGGTTGTGCTTGAGGATTTCGAAGTTAGTGCCAAAATAACTATGAAGACAGCCCCTTAAACAAATATTATACATTTATATTTGTAGAAGACATTAATCCCTATTGAATGATGTCTTTCAATTTGTTCTGCAATGCAAACTGTGTAATTGGGCATTTCACTTTTTTTCACTAACAGAGGTACACTAACTATTTACCGGAAAAATAAGATTGTTACATCATATTTAACATAAAATGTCTTTAAATTTAGTTCAAGAAATAAAATTTGTCATTAAACAACTATTGCTTAAAATTTAAATGTTTAATTTGGTTAAAACAAAAACAAAAATCCAATAAAAGTTAAAACCAATAAAAGCCATCCAGGAGCGTTATTCTTAATTTTAGCAGGCTTCTTTGCAAACCTGCTTCTATGAACTTTGCTTAAAAAGTCCTAAAATATACAATTGAAATACATACTTATTTGAAAATATGTAATTCTGAATCTAGTAAATATACTGCTAAATGAATGACTTTCTAAGCGTCAATTTAATTTTCTGTTCAGTCATAAAAAATTATTTACATTTTCATACAAGCTTTGTATTATAAATTAGTATATTTTCGGGTTCATCTGACCTACAAGTTTGAAAGCTTTTATTGAAGATAGACATGAGATATCTGCTTAAAAATGGTCACGATATTTTATTTTAAGCAATGACTGATAGAGCATAAAGGGACCACACATCTGTTTTTTATGGTCAGCCTGATACTGTCAATCTGCTACTCCTCACCAGCTTGCACATATTTACATTTACTTACAGTTAAGCTAGATTTGTCCATATACCTTCTTCATCACATTTCATATATAAATGGATTTCTCAACTGTGTGTACAAGTTTGAGACCATTTAACTTAACTTTGCAAGAAAATGCTTCCCAATACATTTTACATACAAATAGTTTCTCAGATGTATGAACAACCTCGTGTTAATAATAAATTAAGTTTGTTGTGAAAATGATTTCTCACACATTGATTTCACATATAGTTTCACACCTGTGTGCACACGTCTGTGCTCATTTAATAAAGCTTTACGTGAAAATGCTTTCTGACTCACTTCACAATACAAAAGGTTTTTCACTTGTGTACACATGTTTATGTTCATTTAAGCTATCTTTGTGTGAAAATGATGTCTGACATAATTCACATACAAAAGGTTTCTCACCTGTGTGCACTCGTATATGTACATTCAAAGTAGCTCTACTTGAAAATGCTTTCTGTCACATATTACATGCAAAAGGATTCTCATCTGTATGCTCATATTTATGCTTCCTTAAACTACAACTGTGTGTAAATGCTTTTTCACATATTTCACATACAAAAGGTTTCTCACCTGTGTGTATACGTTTATGTTCATTTAAATTACCTTTGTGTGAAAATTTTTTACAACACATTTCACATGCAAAAGGTTTTTCACCTGTATGCACACGTTTATGTTGTTTTAAATAATCTTTTTGTGAAAATGCTATCAGACATATTTCACATACAAATGTTGTTTTCTCACCTATGTACAGATGCAAACAGTTATGTTCATTCAAATCAGCATTGCATGAAAATGCTTCTTGACACGTTTCACATAAAAAATGTTTCTCACCTGTATGCTTATGTTTATGTTTCCTTAAGCTACCTGTGTGTGTAAATGCTTTTTGACATATTTCACATACAAAAGGTTTCTCACCTGTATGCACATGTTTATGTTCATTCAAGATAACACCTGCATGCACATGTTTTTGTTCATTCAAATTAACTTTGCCTGAAAATTCTTTTTGAGACAGTTCACAAACAAAAGGTTTTTCACCTGTGTGCACAAGTTTATGTTCATTTAAGCTATCTTTGTGTGAAAATGATGTCCGACATAATTCACATACAAAAAATGCTTTCTTACCTGTGTGCACTCGTAGATGTACATTCAAAGTAGCTCTACATGAAAATGCTTTCTGACACATATTACATGCAAAAGGTTTCTCACCTGTATGCTCATATTTATGCTTCCTTAAACTACTTCTGTGTGTAAATTCTTTTTGACATATTTCACATACAAAAGGTTTCTCACCTGTGTGTATACGTTTATGTTCATTTAAATTATTTTTGCATGAAAATGTTTTGCAACATATTTCACATGCAAAAGGTTTCTCACCTGTGTGCTCATGTTTATGTGTCCTTAAACTACTTCTGCGTGTAAATGCTTTTTCACATATTTCACATACAAAAGGTTTCTCACCCGTGTGTATACGTTTATGTTCATTTAAACTACCTTTGTGTGAAAAATTTTTGCAACACATTTCACATGCAAAATGTCTTTCACCTGTGTGCACACGTTTATGGTCTTTTAAATGATGTTTTTGTGAAAATATTTTCAGACATATTTCACATACAAATGTTTTCTCACCTATGTGCACATGCTTACATTTATGTTCATTCAAATTAGCATTGCACGAAAATGCTTCTTGACACGTTTCACATACAAAATGTTTCTCACCTGCATGCACATGCTTATTTATGTTCATTCAAGTTTATTTTGCATGAAAATGCGTTTTGGCACAGTTCACATACAAAAGGTTTGTCAAATGTGTGCACACATTTATGTTCATTTAACTGAACTTTTTGTGAAGATTCTTTCTGACACATTTCACTAACAAATTGTTTCAAACCAGCATACACGTTTGTGTCTTAAATTAAACTTTATGTGAAAATGCTTTCAGACTCACTTCATTTACATATGCTCTCTCGCCTGTATGCATATATTTGAGTTCATTTAAGGAGGAGCTTTTGCAAATGGTCTCTCATCCGTATCCATAAATTTGTGTCTATTTAAATTACCTCTTTTAAAATCGCTTTCTCACGAATTTTTCAAATTGATTCTCAGATGTACGCACTCGTTGGTGTTCATTTAGGGTAGATTTTTCTGCAAATGCTCCGACACATTTCATATACAAATGTTTTTCACCTGTGTGCACATGTGTATGCAAAATATAAATTACTTTTGTTTTCAAAAGTTTTCTGATAGCAAAGCGTTAGAGACAGTGGGAGCTCCGCTCGCGCAAAGGGTTCTGGGATCGATTTGCGAATGGCGATTTGATCTATAACAGAATTGGCGCACGATTGCCTGTATGGCGTCGAAAGCCCAGGCCACAGAATACTATATTATACATAGTCTGTGGCCCAGGCCAACCGGCTCGTCCGAAAACATGGAGCAGCAAGATGGGTTGCCGGTGACTGTATGGCGTTCTTGTTGAGACCCAGACCGTCCGACCTACCAGAAAGGTGTAAGGTAACAGTTTGGACAGCCGGGAAGTGCCACCCAATTTAGACCGGAACCCAGTGGGGGAGGCATCCACAGGGACCGTACCCTCCTTCCCCTACCACCAACCTCTCGGAAGGACTTACGGACCCACATGTTTGACGTGATCGTACTCCGCGTGAACACGGCGGCAGTTTTGGCAGTGGCTGGAATCGAACCCGGGGCCTGTATGGCGTGTAAAGTTTTATTGTAAGTTGGCAGAAATGTACCGTCGGTCAAGTTCATTCGAGGGTGGGGAGAATGAGCCCATTGAGAATGATGCCTTGGCCATTCCTTACAGGTGGATTTCGACTTTTTCCATCCATTTTAAAGTATAGGCCATTTCTATTACAACAACCGTGAAAGAACGGCTGCTCAAATCCTTTTGGAATTTGTACTAGTGATAGAATGATACATGTAGTATCTTGTGTAGTCAGAAAATTCGTATAATATTAATAAATTAATTATCTATAAATAAAAAAACTCGAACAAGATAACTAATTTTTAGTTTAACAGCTCTGCACTAGATGGCACTATAGAGGCGTCGCATAGCTAACAGACCGTTAAAATAAGCCGGCTTAAAAGCCGTTTTCTTATTTCCTGCGCCGAATATTTTAAATTTTCTAACTACACAAGAAACTAGAGCTTCAGCTTCATCATATACACCCAAATTTTCCGCATTTTGTTCAGTAATTTGCCTGTTTATGTTGTAATTCGATTTGCAGTCCCAGTTGAATATTCGGAAATTTTTGCAGCCTATGCTTAAAAAAAATGGCATAAAGCCAGCAACCCTAGTTGTAAAAGTAAATAAAGACACTTATGCTGCGTTACTTTTAAAAATGTAAATAAGGGTAAATATTATTTTTGATACATTTTTATCACAACTCCATTATTCCAATTTATGTAATAAAATTTTAATTCTTCTGTAGTTTATAAAGTTCAGTTCACCGGTCAATTGACAATTCAAAGTGAATTTTTTTGCTGTATTTAATGCTGTAAGCTGGAAAATTTTTCTTGATTTGCACCTTATCAGTAAATGAACTAAACTTATGTTGCATACAGCTAACTTTGGATGAAAACAAAGACTGCAATATACTATTATTTTTTACAGTAGGTAGTATTGCATGAAAACATTGGATAGTTTGTAGGTCGGCATTTCCAAAATTGTGTTTCATGGAATACTGATATTCTAAGTTATAAATAATAGAAAGATGGTGGTGCACATTCTTACTATTTATCTTAAGATTTTGAAAATATTTATGAATGGAAAATTAATTTATAGTAAAGTAACTAATTAAAGAATTCAAATTGAAACAACTGGTTAACAAATTTAAAGAAAGCAATCGAAAATTATATCTATACTCGAAAATTACACCTTTTTTATGTTCTGGGTAATCATGATGTGCAATTTCCAACTACCATTGGAGGATTCACCTAAGGATTGAACCTTGGTGGATAATATTCATAATAAACATAAATCAACAATAAAATACATCTATGTATTTCATACTTTTTTTAGAATCCTGCTATCGCCCTTGAAAGAGTTTTCAGCGCTTTTATATTATATTAAACCATATAATATGAAAAGTTTGAATGCTACATTGCTATGAGGATTTAACATTCCAGCATTAATCATGTATCAAGTACTTATTTGGCATTATGTATAAAATGGCATTAAAATATAAATTCTATAAATATGGATTCCGTCAGTAACAGAAAAAAATTGTGAAACAGAACCAGTGTATTCCAAACTGTAATTAAAAAAATTAATTAATGGTTATTCTAAATAGTGAACCTTTATGCTTCTTATAAAATAATAAAATATCACAGAATTAAAAAAAAACATTTTATTAGTAGCTTCATAAAATATTCTAATTTAAAATGTAGTAACAGAAGGACATTTTTTGGACATGGTATTCAACATATGTTCCTGTTACTGCAAATTCAACTGAACTACAGATATAAATATTCTGTAAAAAATAGAGTACGTAAAAGAGTAGTAGTTTGTTATATTTTAAAACTAGTTTGTATAAAGTCCTAAATAAAGTGTCAAAAAATTGAAATATATCGAAATTTCTCAAATTTCAAATATCGCTTAAACTGCACATAATTTTGGGTTGCAAACATTGAGGCATCATATTATAATCATTGTTAACTAAAATTTATAATCCAGGAGAAAATATAGAGTTGAACAAATGTAGAATGAATTTTTTTGTCTTTTTTTCAAAAAATTAAAAATTATTCAGTGTTTTTTTTATATAAACCAGTCTTTTACTTCACATTCAATTAGCAATTAATCTTGTTCAATATAATATACCTACCATTTGACACTAAAAGCTCTGTTTCTTCATTAGCTATATATTGATATTTGTCTGTTTACCTTCCTTAATGCCACCTTTTTTTACTTCTGGCACAAATAATTATACCTGATACTCAATGTATTTTACAAATGATTGAAAATAATGGATATCATTTATTTTTAAAAAAGTAGGAACACCATGCCACTCACACAAAATACAAAAAATGGATATTTATTTGATATTATATCCAATTTGAAGTTTTAAAACATTTTCACTTAGCTACATAGTTATTTGCCGACACATTTTAAAATTCGTGTCAATTATCATGCCCACTTTTTCTCAGAATCCATCTAAAATAAAACTTATTTTTAAATTTGTTTTAAAATATATTCATAATTCAAAAATATAAGCGATTTTCAGAGCTGTTCATATATGTTTTAAATAGAATTTTTCTAATTTATAGCTTTGCATCCCCGGCTGCTCTTCCCCTGCAAAATGTATATTTTACTAAATACCAGAAAATGAAAATTTTCCTATCAACGTAAATGTCACATTTCAGTTCAGTCTTATTCCCATCTTCCTTACCATAGCTCCCTAAACTATCTTGCACACAAACCAAGCTCCTCTTTACTCCCAGGAAACATGTTTACGCTAATGACAAAAACAACTGGTTACCAGAACTTTTTCGACTGACCACCTAATTCAAAGAGAAATGGAATATTTACAGCCATGTTATTGGCATTTCCAAAAAAATAGCTGTTTCCCTCCAGTAATAACTATAAATGATTACCACGAAGTAGAGATGACTTATTTTGTCTATCTAAAGAGATCTTATCTGTAATTTCTCCTGGATTCTATATACCAGTGCTGTCTTTACAGGTGGCATCCATTCCGTTTGAAGTTGCAAACCCCGCGGGTAGTTTTATTCCTGGTGAGCACCGAACGTTTGGCACAGCACCGTAGTCAGACAAGGGCCAGAGGGAGCTAAGCCCCCCCCCCCCCCTCCCTCTAGGTATACTCAGCCCACCCCCTGATAAAAATATTAAAGTTTTAGTTGTGATAAGAAATGTCAACCAACATGTCATCCAAATTTTGCAAAAAATATTATTTATGAGATTTTTTTATAAATTGCTTTGTTTTAAAGATTTTTAATTTAGCTGAATGTGTGGTTATAGTGATGATCAATTTATTTACATATTTAATTTAAAAATATTTAAATATAGACAATAGTATTTGGATACCTTTGTATTATTGCTGGGTTCATTGTTTTAATTTATTGTGTCAAAATCAACTAATAGGTAGTGAAGAGTTGATATTAAGCGTTAACGTGTATTAACTTTCAGATATTTTTGATTAATTAACAGCTTTTCTACTAGTTAATTCTTATATTAAAATCCATTGTAATTATTATATATTATAATATTGATGCATAGTAACTATATGGATTTTTCTAATCAACTCTAGCTTACATATATAAATAGGCCTAAGAAGATTAAAAATATTTATCGTACAATAAATAAAACTGCTGATATCTTTATTTCGATCCAGACCGTCCGACCAACCCGAAGGTGTTGTTGAGACCCAGACCGTCCGACCTACCAGAAAGGTGTAAGGTAACTGTATGGACGGCCGGGAAGTGCCACCCAATTTAGACCGGAACCCAGTGGGGGAGGCATCCACAGGGACCGTACCCTCCTTCCCCTACCACCAACCTCTCGGAAGGACTTACGGACCCACATG
The DNA here is from genome assembly GCA_951213105.1 of Amaurobius ferox. Classification (NCBI taxonomy): domain Eukaryota; kingdom Metazoa; phylum Arthropoda; class Arachnida; order Araneae; family Amaurobiidae; genus Amaurobius; species Amaurobius ferox. Next base: position 104,082,089 of record OX578146.1, read on the forward strand.
TTTAACGTGATCGTACTCCGCATGAACACGGCGGCATTTGTGGTAGCGTGCAAATCTAGCGCGCAAACCACGGGGATACCGCATGAAGGTGTAGAAGACCCAGACCGTCCGACTCATCCAAAGGACACGAGCAACCATTTGGACGGCCGCAACCCGAAGGTGTAAGATATCTGTTTGGACCGCCATGACAATACCATCTAATTTACACTGGAACCCAGTGGGGCGACATCCACAGGGACCGACCCTCCTTCCTTTGCCACCAACAGCTCGGAAGGACTTTCAAACCCACAAATTTAACGTGCTCGTACACGGGAACAGTTTAGACAAAGCCGGAAATCGAACTCGGGTCCTCCGAGTACAATCCTCGTGACGTAACCACTCGGTTATCTCACTGCAAAACTGTTGCTTGTAAGACAATAACTTACAAAACTTCCTTGAGGAAAGCATATATATATGTCAGTTAGGTGACTACAGTTGCTTCGATGGCATTATAATCCCCCTTTTCCAGGCCAAAATGACAGTATGCGCTCTTAACCACTACTGCCGTTCGTTGAGCAGTTCGTTCTTGGCGGTTGTTAAGGGCGCATACTGTTCTTTTGGCCTGAAATAGGGGCTTAAAATAGCATCGAACCAATTTTAGTCACCTAACTGACATATGCTTGCTTTCTTCAAGGCGGTCTTGTAAGTTGTTATATCTTTATCGACTTTGTGAATCTTTTATATAACTTTATCGGATTATGCCCCCCCCCCCCCCACCCTGACATTTTAAAAACTCGGCGCTTATTCTCATAATCCTGAAAATTCGAAGTTCCGAGTGTTCTGGATTTCTGGCTTTCGACTGTATATAGGTGTGTGTATGTGTTGAAGACCCAGACCGTCCGACTCATCCAGAGGACTTGAGTATCTATTTGGACAGCCGGAGGTGTGTGTATGTGTGTGAAATAAACTTTTGTTTGGATTGTAGGTTCACTATACTTTAGACCCCCGCCCCCTCCCCCTTCCCGAAATAAATTTCTGGATACGTCCTTGCCTATACTAATATCAATAGTATATATATTAGTTTTCGATTTAAAAAAAATTATATATATATATATATATATATATATATATATATATAATTATAAATTCAAAAGTTTTTTTAAATTTTATAATATAAATTTTTTTTTTTTTTTTTTTTTTTGTATCTACACCCATCTATAGGCATACAGTTACCTTACACCTTTCTGGTAGGTCGGACGGTCTGGGTCTCAACAACAACAACCCATCTATAGGCATTGATAAGATGCTGTTCAATAACTATGCTTGTCAATAGACATTTTCATTTTTCTCCAGTTCCTGTCTATACCCGCTTAGAAAATGAAATCAAAAGTTCCAAAAAATAATTATTTTAAAATTATAATATGGCTGAGCCTCCGAAATGGAGCATAACATCATGTAGAAGCAATCTTAATAATAATTATTTTAAAAAACTCACCCTGTGCATGAAATGACAGTTGCAGCCAAAAATAGTAATGCACTTATATTATAAACCTAATTGATAATGATTTAAAAAGCGTTTATTAATTTTAAAAGATTTAAATGTACAGTCTAGAGATGTTGTAGCATATAATTAATAATAATCACCATGTTTATAAATGGAAGCTAATGGAGTTCTATGTAGAGTGTATTAATTATTATAATAATACTTGCCCTTTAATTTTGTTTCATTAATTCTTTTAGATTTCAAATAATGAATTCTTTCTATTTGTTTTTATTTACAAGTTATTTTACAGTTTGAAAGTATCTAGAATGATAGATATTTTTAAATTCAATCCTTGCATAAGATTACATTTTATGCAGGCATTTATATTATAACTAACAACTAATTCTTTAAAATTCAGTTAAGTAAATAAAGTTCTCAAAAAGCCAAGTTAATTATGTATTTAAAAGAAAGAATTGTTTTTAGATAATCTTAATTTTAAAATTTCCTTAAAAGGTATTTTTTAAACCTTTCAAATTGTAAGCTGGCGATACAAAATTTGACTCTGAAAATTAACTTTTAACCTTGACAATCACTCAATATTACCAACACAATCTTATACTTTTCCTGGAAGTAAGGCTGTACAAATTCTATTTGTATCTACTAGCAGTCAGACTAACGATTGTCATTCTTATGCCATCATATTGCATCTTAATAATGGGATTTTTCTGATCCATAATTTATTTTAGTTTCTAGATAGCAAAGAGAGGGGGGGGGGGGGGTAAGGGAACCAAAAATTGTTTTCGGTGTCATTTGTATATTTTATCAAGTAAACTAACACTAGAAGAAAAACTTAAAATTTATAAACATTAACATGTTTTTTTTATCTGGTGTTTTCTGAATATTGCTTTCAGTAGTATATATCGTTGTGGAGCAGAAAACAACAATCATCCCAGGGTGCATTCTTCTCGTTTGGTGCCTCTTGTGATGAATATATTTTTAGCTTAAGAGTAAACTTCCCCGCCTGGAAGCTTACCTAAGAATCCCATGTTAATGAATGAAAGAATGAAAATAGCTAAATATAGCATTGGATTTTGAGATTTTTTACTGGAATATTTTGCAAAACGTAGAATTGGACTATAAGCAATTGGGGCGGTTTTAAAATTATTTTTAAATTCATTAGAAGTATTTTTGAAATCCACGTGAAATGCAAAAATAAGTGCAAAAATTTGTTTTTCCAACTTTGCTCATCGATAGAAAACGTTTGTATCAAGTTAAAAAATTTTCAAAACCCCCGCAGAAAGATTGAAGATTTTACTTTTTTATGCAAAAAGAAAATCTGAACTATGTTGAACCCAACTTTTATAATTGGTCAAGCATTGAATAGAGGCAAAAAGAGTAATTTCCAATCTCTGCATGATATCACCATCTCAAAATTTGACATTGATAGATCGGTAACAGGTTGTCCCAGGAGTTTAGCTCCGCCTTGATGGGGACCGTGGTAGTTGATGGGGGACTCGTTTGTGTTATCCCTTTCCCAGGAAGGTGACGGACAACAGGGGGGTGATGTTATTGAGATCACAATTTCTTGGATTTCGAGTTTTTGTTTGAAAGCAGGTCTCCCAGTGAAAAATTCCGCTATGTTGCAGAAGTGAATGGTCGGTCATTTTTAACACTTTACAACAAAGTTGAAAAGTGTTTATGACTTTGTTCATTCTGTCTGTCTGTCTGTCCGTTAGCACGATAACTGCCGTAAAAATGACTTAATCAAAATGAAATTTTAGTATGTTGTTCAGACGGACTGTAGGACCTATGGGAATATAAATGAATAATATCACCCAATTAGTTTTGGATTGAACCCGGGTTGAAAAAATGAAATACATTGAGCCCTATGGGACCTAATTTTTCAAACATTTTTAAGCGGATTTAAAATTCACAAATTACTTCGAAAATTTTAGGTAATATTCAAATTGTTCCATTAAATATATAAAAAAAAATCAGCGAAATATATTCAGTAGTTTTTTAAATAAAAATTAAAATAACAATTACACCTCTTATATGAAACGATCACGTGACCATGATATGAAACGATTACATGACCCACTTCAAAATGATATATGGCATCCATCTTGTTTCAAAATCGTGATTTTTTAAGTTCTTTTTAATTCATATTGAGTGTTGTATCCGTCCTAAAACTACTTTATTTTTGCTTAAATTCTGTGCATCTACACACTGAAACAACGCGCGGCCGTCCAAATAGTTGCTCTTAGTCCTCTGGACGAGTCGGACGGTCTGGGTCTTCTACACTGAAACAACGCAAATACAATATATTTGAGTTTAAATGATAATCCAAATTTGATTATTTCTACAGCGAAGCCTATTTTTCACTTATGTAAAATGTAAACAGCAAAATATGTAGAATGAGTTGTATTAGAATTGCTGTATTTTTTTAACACAAAATAATTTAGTCCATGGAGTCTGCATGGCTGATATGAATGAAATATTAATTGATTTTATAAAGAGAAGGACGATTTTTTTTCGATGAAGTTTTAAGCATAGAGTTTAATTACTTGTAGCTCCATGGTCTTAATTTTTAAATAAAATAAATTATTATAGTATTGTAATGCATGAAATGAATGGGAGAAAGTTATGAATGAAATCCTGTTTTTATAGAGAGATCCAGGCGTGTTATTTTTTCTATGACGTCACTTGAATTAATTTCAGTTGTTTTCGATGAAGTTTTCAAATATAATAAATTATCGTAGTATTATGATAGTTTTAAAAATATTACCGTGGAATGTATCGCATTTTAGAGATATTTAAACCAGGCAATTTATATTTCAAAGCCGTCACTTGAATGAAGTTCATTTTTTTCAATGAAGGTTTAAGTTTTCAAATATAATAAATTAATATAGAATTGTGATAAGTTTTAAATTATTACAGAGGAATGTATTGCACTTTCGACTTTTTAAAATAAAATTGCATTGAAGTTGGAAAGTGTTTCATAATCAATGCTTTAAGCATGATTGATCTTTCTTGTTAACACTTTACAACATAGTTGAAAAGTGTTTATGACTTTGTTCATTCAGTCTGTCTGTCCGTTAGCACGATAACTGCCGTAAAAATGACTTTATCAAAATGAAATTTTAGTATGTTTTTCAGACGGTCTGTGGGACCTATGGGAATATAAATGAATAATGTCACCCAATTAGTTTTGGATTGAACCCTGGTTGAAGAAATGAAATACATTGAACCCTATGGGACCTAATTTTTCAAACATTTTTTAAGCGAATTTAAAATTCACAAATTGCTTCGAAAGTTTTAGGAAATATTCAAATTATCCCATAAAATATATAAAAAAAATATCAGTAAAATATGTTAGGTAGTTTTTCAAATAAAAATTATTTCATATAGAGATAAAAACAAATTCAATTAAATTCTAAGTATATCCTCCAGAAGGAAAAAAGGGATATATTATATAATAAATATTTTTCCAAAAGTTTAATTATTTTGTATATAAGAGAGGTTTCATATTTTAAAATAAATATGGTAAATAAAATAATAATAATAAAATAAAATAATAACAATTTTTCAAATGTTTTTAAATTTTATATAACTCTTCATGATATGCTTATTCGATGGCATTTTTAATGCACTTTCCTACGTCTTAGAGAGTTGAAATTTGGTACACAGCTTAAATTTGTAGAACAGCTTAAATTTGAAAATTTGGTGGATCCTCAAATATAGATCCCACATCTTTTTCGAAATGGCCTGCAAATAATCCCCGTTCACTTCTATGAATCATTTTTGTAAGATTGTTAAATAAATTCTGATGTAGGCAGCGCATGACTTTCCCTGCAGACTCATATTCATATTCGCTTTATTTCTTCAATAATAATTTCAGTTTACCTGCACAAAATAACCCCCCATAAGTATTTTAAATGACACTGAATTTGCATGTTAAACTTAAATTTGGTTCTCATTTGATAGCTGAACTGACTTATTGTCGAAGGTGGCGTAGCGAAAACGCGAAAAAACTAAAATATCTCAAGAACGACTAGTCCTAGAGTAATGAGGTTAGTCTTATTCTTTTTGTTGTCAAAAATCACGTATAAAATAAGCATTTAATTGATATAATTGAGCACACGCAGTCTTTTATTTTTAGATTTAACGATTTTTGCGGACCATTTCGCAAAAACTACCCGTTCCTTTTTCCCGAATCGTACCAGAATAACCTACAAGTGATTTATATACCAAATTTTGTTAAATTTTGTTAAATTTGGTCCATTAGTTTTTAGCTAGAGTGGATAAAGGCAATTTTTGTCTGCCATTTCGCAAAGAAGGCAGATTTTTTTTATTACGAATCGTATTAAAATCTAATAAACATCAGGGTTTCTCACAAAAAACTTACCTACCAAATTTTATGAAATTCGGTCCATTAGTTGTTCAGTTAGAGTGGATGCAATATCCTCACAGACACACAGAAACACACACAGATACACCCTTACACACACAGACGTCTCCCTAAAAATAGTTTTTTCGTGTTCTAGAAGTCTCAAAACGTGTAGAATCCTTCGAAAATTTGAGTTCCGATCTTCGACACGATTCCAATACTTTGAATACATACACACGCACACATTATCTGTGTATTATCTGTGTATCTAAATTCCGTGCCTACGCAATTAAATAGTTGTGATTTTAATGATCCCTAAACTTATATTATTTCTACAACGAAGCCTAATTTTAACTTATACAGAAAGCAAATATCTCAAGCGATTGTAAGGTGAGTTTTATAAGAATTGCTGAATTTTTCACGCAAAATTATTTAGCTCTGGAGTCTGGAATGCAAGTTATATGAATGAAATATTCATTGATTTTGCATAGAGAATCAGACGATTTATATTTCGATGCAGTTTTAAATATCTAAGTATAATAATTTACTGTAGTACTGTGATAATGTAAAAGATATCACCACTGAATTAATCACATTTCAGAGATTTTTAAATGAAATTGCATTTCTGTTGGAAAGTGTTTCATAATCAATGCTTGTGTATGATTGACCTTTCTTGTTTTCAATGATATCTGTGGGTATGATAACTCTCAAACAAGTTATGAAAATTAAATATAATTTTCCATGATTTTTTCAATCGATGAATATAATAGGCATATTTATTTTCGTTGAGGACGGCCTAAGAGGAAACTTTCAAATTTTCTAACATTTTTTTTCCAAAAATAAAATTAAACATTATAAAACATAAGTATATAAAAGTGTTACGAATATAGCTAACGTGTGATATTTTAAATATGTATTCATTTAAAAATGTGAATCTCGAAATATTTCATGTTTCTAATTTAAAATGAAAAAATTTATAAGAAACAAGAAATTAATCAAGAAGTCTTTATAGGGTAGCAAATGATGTGCATACTTTATTTTTGATGGAACTATTAATTTTATTCTTTTTTACATATTTCGTACAGTCATGCCAATGTTCGGAAAAACTGGACATGACATCTCTAAAAGTGTAAATGTAAATCCTTCCTTCGTGAATTCTCAAACCCCAGCCAGAATTTTATGCTGAAGCCATATCAGTCACCATCTAAGTTCTATCGATGGCTAATTCTGAGAAACAGATGTTTCAAAGAATATTATAAAGTGGAAAAAGTAATCTTTAGTGAACCCCTACCCTTTCCTGAACTTGATACTGAATCCATATCAGTCATCATGTAAGCCACCTATATCTATAAGAGATTACGAGAAGTTAATGTTTCAAGTAAAATTTTTGAAATGAAATTATAGAAGAAACCGTAAGTGAAAATCCTTAGTGAACCACTATATACCTCTTCTGGAATTTGATTCTGAATCCTTATCATTTATCATCTAAGCTATCATTTATTATCTAAGTTTTTAAAAGAGATCGAACCTTTTAAAAAGGATCAGATTTTTTAAATAAAAAATATTTAAAATATAATTTTACTGGAATTGATAAAAAAAAAAAATAACTGGTTTAGATGCAAGACGTGGATACCGGCACATGTCATTGTTTCAGAAATTATATCATTAGCTTTTACATAATAAATTACATATAATAACTATTTAAGTATTGCACTTTAAAGCATAATTATCTTCTTTAATGCTTTTCCAATAAAAGAATTGTGAAAATTTTAGGGGCTTCTGTTCGTAATTTATCGTACTAAATTTCATTCGATTTATTTAATGTATTGAGGGATATAATGTTCCATCGTGAAAAGTGCAATTCTCAATATCTCAAGAACTGCTCCTGATAATAATTATTTTATTCCGAATTGTACCTAAATCTAATCAGCACCAGGGTAACCACAAGTGACTTATCAATAAAATTTTATAGAAATTACGTCAATTAGTTTTGAATTAGAGTGGATATATACATTGCACAGACACATACAGACGTCACGTAATAGTTTTTTCGTTTCCTAGAGGTTCCAAATCCAAATCGTGTAGATCCTTCGAAAACTGCTATTTTTTATACGATTTGAATACGTTCCCTATATATTAGCGTGTATTGTAGGGAAAGTAAAATTGTCTCCTAAATGTACACTACCCGAATATATGTTAGCACACTATATACAATCGATAAATTGTCACAAGCCTGAGAAAACATGTGATCGCAATAAATTTAAATATTTGGGATATTATATATTGGGATATTTTATATTACTTCTATCTGCAGCAGCAGCCGACTCTGCTCTTGCCGAAACATCGATTGAAAATGCTAGGAATCAGTATCCAAATTATAAACATCAATTTCTACATATCTAACGATAATTTGAATACATTTGACTTTTAGAATAAACAGTTGCTTACCCACATACAGTAAAAGAACGTTATGACGAAATCAAAGGTGCCCCGAAATTCCTTCTTTAAATCAATCAATATGTAAATTGTATTTATTTATGTATTTATTTTTTGAGTTATATTTCTTTATATATTTAACTCAAAATATTTAAATAAATGAAGAATATCAGAGCCAAAGGAAAACTTAACTCATAAATAGTTGAAGAAGTAGGAAACGTCGTAGGAGTTGGGTGGTTGTAATAGAAGCATCAAACACCCTGGAAATGTGTTCAATCCACAACCCAAAAAGCAAAAAAAAAAAAAATAATAATAATAACAAATGATCAACTATAGCATCCGCAGAACTGAAAATTAAGACATTAGACAGACTTCACGTGAAAGATCTTATTCAGTGGAAATAGGAACCATGTCCTAAGACAGTGTTTTTAAAACTTTTTTGGTCGCGAAACCGTTTCGAAATTCAATTTGATGGCTGAACCCCAAGATGATAGAAAGTCCATTGTGGTCCTAATAAGACATTCAACTTTTACCCTCCCCCCCCCCCCCCAGAAACTGAGTTGGGTTGGGGCTCTATGCAGAACTCTAACCGGCCGCACAATTAGGTGCTCCAAGCCCTATGACAAATTGACGGACATCACTCTAAAAAGAGTAGAAACGTGTTCAAGAGGTCTTAAAACATATTGCCTGAAAATTGAAAATTCTCGTGAAAACAATACTAGAAAGTAAAACGTGATTCATATAAAAATAAAACGTAAGTGAAGGAATTTCTATAATGATTCATTTAGGTAACTCATCATATCAACAAAACTCGTGTTAGAAAGCGCTTCAAAGAGTGGAATAATAATTTGGAATGTCAACTTCAGATTTATACTTTGCTGTGCAGCAACAAGCATCGGTAGAGCGGTTTCGCTTTTGTTTCAGCTCCTCAGAAAATTTTATCCCAAAACTGCACTGGTAGATAGAAAGCAATTTGCGATTTTTTGTGCTTTTATGGTCTATACTCTATATGCTTCCCTGGTCTATATATCAAAATCTATACACTGGCATCAAATTTATAAAAAATTAATTTCCCGAACACCTGATAGCGTCAGGATTTGTTATTATGAACCTGCTATTGAAATCTTATTTAGTTCGAGCTTGATCTTGAATAAACTCCATGCCAATTAACTAAGATACAGAGGTTTGTAAAATAGCGGCTTATAGAACATTTTCTGGCTCCTGGTAACAGCAGAGGTTCCTGGTGACGGTACAGTTAGTGGATATCAAAGATATCCTTGATATATGAATATCAGATTTTCTGGTTTATTAGAATTCAAGCATTTATACATTTAATATGCCAAGATACGTTAAATTAAAAACAAATAAAAAAAAAACAAGTTTCAAGAGGCAGACTTTTATAAAAAATGCAACAAAAAAAATTGTTCTCACACTTTATCTCATACAATAAAAATGGTTCGCTAGAAATTAAATAAAACAAATAGTTAATTGAATATGAGATATACTTTTAAGTCTAAAATAACATAACTCAATTTATGTAATCATTGATTTTATACATAAGTGATAATTTATATAAATAGAATTGAAAATCTGTCTGTGTGTGTGAATGCATTGTATCATCATCAAAGAAGCTACACAGATTTTCCTGAAATTTTGTGGTAACCTTGAAATAGCCCCACCTGAAATGTAATTCATGTTTCGAATTGAATATCTATTGTCATAAATCGAATTGAATTTTGTCAATATATTCAGAAAAAACAAACCTTCCATAGAGATAGATAGCATTATGCAGTTGCTGTAAATAACAAAGACATAAAATAAATTTTATAAATGAAAGATATTGCAGTTTTGATTGGGTTATATCAATTACGGTCTTCGGATTTAAAGATTACGGGAATGATTGATATTTTCAATTTCTTATGTCATCTGTTTTAATTTGGAAAATATTTTTCCAACTCAGATGTGGTAAGGAAGACACTAATCTATTGTGTTTCGTATTGTGTTCAACCAGAACTCATATATTATGTTTAGCTAATTATTGAAGCAAAATATAAATAGTACGGACTTATCTTCTAATACGAGTTTTCCTTTTTGGTATACATTGATAAAATTTTATCTTTTTTGTAAATTTATTTACAAACGGGACCAGGATGTTCTAGTCTTCAGATCTATCTGTGTGTGAAAATAACTTTGTGCAACGAGAATCATAGATTCTAAAACTTCTATTTAGGAGATTTAAATATTTTAATAGAATGTTTTGAATAACATTGCCATTTTAAAAACTATAGAAATTTACACATAATTGTGAAATAAGTTTTTTTTTTATTATTATATATTTCGTACTAAGAATAGATATACTACCAGTGATTCCATATATTTATTCAATTATTACATCCATTAAAGGGTGAGCTTCAGTAAATTTTCTGCCCTATCCGCGCTTTGTTAACTTTCGCGGCACACATATTTTGCCGAAATTCTGCTCAAATACTTGCGAAAAATTTTCCTATAGATAAAATGCTATGCTTAGATTATATTAAAACTAAATTTAATACCCAATAAAACATAGAATATATGTTTTATTTTAATTTAAAATATTTTTGGTGCTGCCATCTGTTGTCGTAATTTAATTCATATCGACTATTTTTACTTTTTAATGAACATTTTTAAATGTCTATTCCTTCTAATACGCTATTAAATACAACAACAGATCATATATAATGCCATAATCACGGAAGCGTAATTGAACTTGGACTTGAAGACAAAGGAACTTTAAGACAAAACTGCAGTCCTCAGTGATGTACATTCAGATCCCTTATCAAATTTATAGAATGATAAATTACCTTTTCGTGATTGTGGCATTATTATATATGATCTGTTGTTGTATTTAACACTGTGTTAGAAGGAATAGGTATTTAAAAATGTTCATTAAAAAATAAAAATAATCGGTATGAATTAAATTACGACAACAGATGGCAGCACCAAAAATATTTTGGATTAAAATAAAAAATATATTCTATGTTTTTGGGGGCATTAAATTTAGTTTTAATATAATCTAAGCATTGCATTTTATCTTTCAGAAAATATTTCGCAACTGTTTGAGCAGAATTGCGGCGAAATATGTGTGCCGCGAAAGTTAACAAAGAGCGGATAGGGCAGAAAATTTACTGACGCTCACCCTGAATGACGATATTTTGGAGTATACCAAGTTAATGATAGATTAGTTTTATAAAATTTCAAGGCAGACACTTTTATTGTACGAGATAAAAATGTGAGAACATTTATTTATATTCTTTGTGTACTTTCATAAAAGTGTAGATTCTGAAACTAGTTTTTTTTCCTACTTTTCAGTATAGTTCAAAATTCAAACAACAAAAATACACCAGGAAAGGCGATGATGAGACGAATTTGGGTACTTTTACTGCCCCGGTTCTCGTGTTTCTCACAAAAGAAAAACTTGTATCTCCTTATGGCGGGCAGTATCGGTACTGTTTAAAATCCAAAGAATTAAAATATACAGTGAAACCTGTCTAAGTTGGACACTCACGGTTCCCCCCAAAAGCGTCCAACAGACAGGTGTCCAACATAGACAGTGTGATGAAATTTCATTTTTCCCCTTCAATAAAGCACATCAAAAGACTTTCTTTTTAACATATAGAAAATACTAATAAGCCAATGGTTTTAATTCAATATTATAATTACTGTTACAAAATACTTATATATGTACATACATACTTGCAGATTGGTGCAGTAATCCATTTCTATTGTTCAGAAAAGTACTCTTTCCGAAGAGTTTTTTTTCTGATTCCAGATGCCCATTGTCGTTCTATTTTACTGTGCAGATTAAACACAGCCTTAATGTGTTCTGGCGTATTTTGAATAAAAGCCAGTGGCGGCTCGCGTATTGGCAGTGTGGCACTGCGGAAGCGACAGTGCTCTCTCTCCCTCGCAGCCTCGCGTGCAGCTTCCTATGTGCGCATGCGCACAACAGTCAAACACCACGCTTCACATTTCCAACACCACTCTTCACAGTTCCAGCGGCGTGGTGTTTGACTGTTGTGCGCATGCGCACATAGGAAGCTGCATTCGAGGCTGCGAGGTAGAGAGAGCACTGTCGCTCCCGTAGTGCCACAGTGCCTATACGCGAGCCGCCACTGATAAAAGCATCTAATTTTTTGACACACTGCATTGCACTTTCGTGTGTAGGAAGTTCTACATCTGTTTTTCCTCTTCCTCCGAAGTAATAGCTCTCGTAATCACTCTTGCTCGATGTAGCAATAAGTGGAGATTCAATATCATGGGTTTCAAGAATATCATCAAATGCAAAATTTTGACAAGCATCGGATAACTCTTTTCTGCATGTTACAAGAAAACACTTAAGTTCTTCATCCAGTGACTCCAATTCAAAACAGTCTGTCATTTGACCCGCAGAAGAATTGAGATCACTTAGAAATCCTGCTTGATTGAAACACTTAACAATCGTGTTTTCTTATACATTTTCCCCTGCTTCATAAATCCATCGAACTGCATTTAAGACTGTCACCTCTTTGACAAATTTTACTGCATTCTCGCAATTTTCTGCAGCTTGGATAGGTTAACGCATTAGTTGCTTTCTGTAAAATAACTTTACTGCTTGAATTATCCCTTTGTCTAATGGCTGCACTTCACTCGTTAAATTAGGAGGCAAAAATTTTAATTGTAATGTTTCACAACTTCAAGTCGACATGACTTGTTACATTGTCAATGACTAACAGAATTTTTCTGTTTGCATGCTTCATTTTTTGTTGATCTCAGTCAACCAACCTGAAAATATTGCGGTAATCATCCAAGCTTTCTTGTTATACTGCCATATTACAGTAAGGTTGTTTATTTTCATATTGCTGCTCTTAAATGCTCTAGGGTAGGCTGTCTTTCCTATTAAAAAGGCTTCAACTTTTCTCCTCGAGCGCTGCAGCACAACAAGACTGTGATCCTTTCTTTAGACTTTTGCCCACCTCTGCATCTTTCACCTTTTTACACCAATGAACGTGTAGGCAACAACCGATAAAAAAGGCCAGTTTCATCAGCATTAAAATGTTTTCGTCACCATACCCCACTGTTACACTTGAAAGTTTACTTTTCCAGTCTTCTGCAACGTGGATGTTAGCAGAAGCTAATTCACCACAAAGAACTTTAAAACTGATATTGTTTTGTTTCCGAAAGGACTCTTAACCATCTGTTACTTGCAAAAAATGGCTGCATTTTCAACTCTGAAACAATTTCTTTAGCCTTTTCCTGAATAAGTGGGCCACTTATGGGGATGTTCTTGCCACGACAACATAGAAAAAAATTGAAGCACTTTTTTATTTAGGTCATCATGCGGTGTTCTACAGATTCTTTTTCTTGTTCCAGAGCCATTCAGTTCCCATGCATGTATGATATGAGATCTTTTATTGTTTATATTGAAAACGGCAGATTTTGATATGCCGAACTCCTCTGCCAATTTTCTGCAGCTGTCACCTTTGTCCAGGCGATGAAGAATTTTTTTTTTCTTTTCGATAGTTAGCTCAACTAATTTACGTGAACTAATTTGCACGTCACTAAAATCACAGTCACCTCTCCAGAATGCAGGAAGAAACAGATGTCACTTTTGAGGGTAGAGAAACCTTTTTATTCAGAAAAGGCAGTAATCTAATTGGACAATGCAAAGATGGGGTAGGGAAGCTCAAATGTCCATTCTTCAAGTATGTTGTTTTGTGTGCAAACAACACAAAGGTGATGATACATAATTGAAGCCTGTGGAATGGTGGAGAGGGACGGCTCCCTAGCAGAAATAAGAAAGAAATGTGGGCAGATAAGAGCTTTCTGGAAGTGATAACAACAACAAAGGAATACTTCTGGGGTATCAACAACAGAAGATAATCCCTGGGGATAGATCAGGGAGGATCAGAGATCAAAAGACCAGAATACCGCCGTTGACAGTATTCTAGAAGGCGGACGTTATCGCCGTTCGTGACGTCACTGGGTTAGGAGGAGAAGTGCCAGTTTCTCCGACTAGCATTCATTTCTATGGGAAAACATAGACTGTGTCAGTCGTTGTTTTAATATAATTTGTAATTCTATCGTAAAAGTGAAGTTTAAGTGTAAATTCGTGTATTATAGATGTATATATATTAGTATTTTTACGTATATAAAATATAATTTTGGTAAGCACAAAAATGCCTGGTTGATGCTCGGTTGCTTTGTGTTCAAATTATTATAAGAAGTCAATGGGATCTATCAGTTTTCATAGATTTCCAAAAGATCCTACACTCCAAAAATTATGGATCGTGAAGTGCAAAAGAGAGGATAAAATAAACATTGCTAACGCAACTCTCTGTTCGAGTCACTTTTCTGATGAAGATTTTGAAGAATATTTTCGGGTTAATTTTGAATTTGAAGCCGGTTAAACGATTAAAACAAGAAGCCAACGGCACAAAAATCTCACATACCATTAATACCGCAGTTAAAAATAATGTTTTTAATATAGCAGTATAAAAAATACTTATGATTGACATGTTTCATTGATATGTAAAATAGGTGGTCCTCTAAGTAATCCAAAAAAAAACAAAATTAATAAAATAAAAACGACTTCATATGCAGTATCTAAAATATATATAAATAATTTATATTTCTGATACTAGCAATTATGGAGTTTTCTCTCTTTTTTTGGAGGGGGGGGGGGAGATATTAGCATTTTGTAAGCTAATTTACACAGTTTAGTTTATTGCAAAATGTATGTAAAGTTAATTTTAAATACCTTAAGCATTTTACTTTGTTATTAATATACATCATCATAAAACGCAATTCTTTAGTAATCATAATATTGACATTATATTCACATCATCTGAAGTTATGGAACATTTTGTTTTGATATGTAAAAAGCTTAGAATACAAAACTAAAATCATCAAAGTTGAAATATAATGCATAAAAAATTTATTTACAATAAAACTAAAAGCCAGCGGCACATTTTTCAGAAGAAATAAAAAAGTGGGAGAATACTTTCTTAGAAAAATGCATGGCGCATATATATCAAAAGAGAAATACGCCATTAAGAACTTGCAGTCAAAGTTAGCAAACGTTTCACTTTCTATACCACTAAAAGCCATAACTTTGTTTTCACGAACCAGAACATTCATTCGCATTAAACACTTAAATAAGACTTTCATGCCACAATTAGTAGAGAGAAAAAAGCAAAGAAAAGCCTCTAAATGGTGTAAAAGCAGTATCATGGCATAAAAATGGTATGTATTGATTTATTATTTATGATCCACGTGAACATTGCTTTAAAATTTTAAAACTGTACATATTTTATACATTTAAAACGCTGTAAAGTTTAATAACATCAATTTTGCATGCTTAAAATATCTTTGTGAAACTGACAGATCCAGTGGCTTAACCAAGAGCCATATACTCTACTAGTTCACAAAATGCATCGTCTTTTTGTTGGGTAAATAAAATAAATCTACTGCCATTGACCATCCATTCGACCGTCAACTCCCCCCTTTTCCCAAGATCCAAACTACGCTTCTTAATATAATATATAGTTATGTAACTACTAGATTGATGATATTTCATAGCCATCAATATATGTTATATGTATGTGGGATTTTTTACGCAATTAGATATTTTTGAAATACATATTTATAATACATGTAGAAAGTATTATCAATGTTTAAGATAATGGAAACTATATTTTTAAAAATCCGATGATTAGATATTTATTCATATCATCATATCTGTATTAAAACACTTGAAATGTAATTTTTATATTTACTACACTTTTCATGATATATTTCAGCTTTTATTATAAATAATATATGTATTATAATAGTTTAATGATAGCCCTACGCATTTATGAGTAGAATCATTTAATTTCATTCTTCTAAAATTTTATTACGAATGATCTTATCTCTTTTTCGAATGATAAACACGAACTTTCTAAACTTTATACACGTATCTCTATGTCCTCTCTTCTTGACTTGTAAGTCAGTGACGTCACGCTTCAAGTTTCTCTCCCGGTCGAAAAGCAACCCCCCTTCTCTGACCTACCTTATGTTTAAAGTACCTTGGGGATAGATAAGTAAGGTCAAAAGTCGTAGGTCCTTTATGCTTAATATACAAATGCCAATTTTAAGGAACTCGTCCAACTTAGTAATGTAAGCAGTGTCCAACTTCCAAGATAGACAGGTGTCCAAGTTAGACAGTATTATATACATGTTAAAATATAGGAATTCGTTCTGTTCCATCGAATTGTGTCCAAAATAGACAGGTGTCCAACAGATAGAGGGGTCCAACTTTACAGGTTTTACTGTAATATGAAATGCTACAGAATGCCAAATTGAAACTTTTTAGCTGCTCTGGTTCGAGTTATTTCCCTAAAATTTGTATGTTTATATGGTGAGCTTAGAACGGGCTACACCTGTAAGGTACAATCCTAACAATATATCCTATAAAATTATTTTGCAAACGGCAACGATATGCTAAATTCGAACTTTCTAACTTCTAAGGTTTTCGAGTTATAACGTGTATGACTGGTCTATGACAGGCAAGTATAAAAAGAAATTTGTGCTTTTGCGTATCATGATCAAAACAGTCGTAGTCTGATCTTGTTTAAAGCATTTCTGTTGGAACTACAAGCCTGCGACTAGTGTTTCTTTCAGGACTTTTTGGCCGGGGGGGGGGGACGAATGACATTTTAGAGGGGTGCAAGTTTTATATTTGTCCCATATAAATATATCTAAATGCAGTGAAACATAAATAGAAACTAGGTTTCATATAAAATGTCTCCGGGGGCGCTTCGCCCCTCCCCCCGGAGGTATGCCTTGAAAAAAAAACTACCTGCGACCCATTGTTCAAGGTGTATTGAATTGTACTCTTTCTGAAACACCCTGCATACTCTGATCGAAGTGAAATAAAAGTGTGTAAAAAACATTTAATTACAGTTTTCAATATTAAATATTGACCTAAAGAACCTTTTTTCTGATATAAGCAACAGTAAATTCTGCTTTAATTCCCGCAATTGGTTCATTTTTCTTTCTACTGCAACTGACCATTCAAATATTTTCCCTCTCCTAGACTAGATGCCTTGGGATTGTGTTTCCTAGAACAGGTGTGCTTGGAGGGCCCAATTAGTCTGTGCTAGAGGGCATCCTCTCAGCAGAGTCCGGTGAAACTGCTAAGACCATCCCTTCCCATTGCTTCAAAAGGTGTCACTTGTATCAGGGGCGAATCATATTAAATGTCTACAGTGTGAATTTCGTAATAAAAGATATTTACACTTTACAGAGTTTAAATCATAAAATTTATGTTCAATGCCAAAATCCTGAAATTATATACCCTTATTCATTAAAAATAAATGCCACGTTATGTTCCATTCTCTAAAAGTATGAAGATTCATAAAGAATGTGGTGTTTCAATTTCTAAGAATGAGTGAAAATTCGACCCTAGTTTCCTAAAAATCTACGAAGTTTGGGATTTATTTTGTAATAGATCTCTGTTTCGTCCTGTCATTTTTCATATGTTGTTTAAATATGCACATTCAAATGTGTCCATTCATTAAGAACGGAATGTCTTTATGATGCACCTACAGCCGCGAAATCATGACATTCCTATGTGTACGTCAATAATGCCTCGTAATATCAAAACTCATTACACGTTTCTTTTAAAGTGTTAATTGCGCATATCTCGTATTTCAATGTTATTACAATGCACTGTACATACTCCAGAAAGTCACTCTTTCATTCAAATTCAATGTCAACTATCACTATCCTTAAAAAAATCGCTAAGTGTTTTTCAATTCCTCTAAAATTCGTGATAGTTTTAAAAATATACCGATTTTAGGGCCTGAGATGAACCTACAACATTGAAAACAAGCCTCTTATTCGATAATTGTCCACTAAGTATTGTTAAATTTTTGGTAAATTTTACTCAAATTTTAAATGGTAAAGGAGTCTTAGGACTTATGTAACATTGAAAACATACCTCTAGTTCCCCACACATTCGCTAAGAACCAAACAATTCACTAAAATAATGAAATTTTAGGATCTTAAATTCGTTCGGATATCGAAAACGTATCCGAAATCACTTCAAATATTAGCTAAGTATCAAGCAATTCACTAAAAATAATGAAATTCGAACAATTCGCTAAACTAATGAAATTTTAAGGTCTTACACCCATTGTAAGTGTCGTGCAATTTGGTAAATTTTCATTTTAATGTAGAATCTGCTTTAAACAATGACATTGCAATTTCTTTGTCAACATAAACTTCCTGTTACTCTCTGATATACTGATAAACGCAATAAATATTGAGTCCGATTTGGTATGTTTCCTGTGTGAAAGTCTTTGCCTTGTATTGCGTGTTGAGCGAGAGTTTTGTATTTTATACAATATATGTATTCATATGCATATGTAAATACATATTCTTTTTTTCAGACCAGATTTTTCAAAATAAAATCCACACATTTCAGTGGTGTATATGGAAATGTGAGATTTCAATCATGTATTTGCAATCTCTGGATTTCCACTTCAATGAAATCAGACCTAAAACCCATCTCTAATGTTTTTTCAAAACTATAATTTAAATTTTAGAAGTCCCATAGAATATCCGCTTGTACCATGTTTAAAAAACACCCGTTCTTGTTTATTTAACATTTTTGTTGGCTAAAAACATTAATTTTAACTTCGTCGTTGTTAAACTTCGAATACAACGTGGCCTTGTTTTCGGTGCAAATGTCCATGCATTGTTTTGGATTATTATAAATAGGCTTAATTCATTATATTATTTTTAGTTATTACAGTGTATGTGTGTACATGCAACATCGATATGTATAATTCTAAATATATGCCACTCGCTATTTCTAATGTAAGCATTTTCTTTATAATATCTAGCCAGTATTGAGTTCTTTGGTGAGAAGGAGCCCACTGCATGGGCCAAAGCAGTGGTTAGTGTCGTACGATGTTGCACGACATTTGGAGATTTCAATTACAGATGCCAAGCAAGCTAATGAGCACTGTAAATGCAGCAGCGAAAACCAACGGGAACGCAAACATAAATAAACAGCGTTCATCCCCTCCATCACAACAACGAATCAAAAGAGGTGGTATGACACTGCAAGGTGAAAAGAAAAAGTGTTTCTAGAATGTTCTAGAAGTTTCCACTAGATTCAATTTCGACAGCGTACTAGACGCACCTAATGTTTTAGGAGTATCAAAAATTTCTTCTGTGATCGCGCAAAGAAACGCGGATCGGCAAAAAATTTCTACTAAGTTATTTTCCTATCTAAAGTCCGACAGAAAATTATGCACAAATTTGCTTGAATTTTAAATGACGAATTTTCAGATTTTTTAAACAGGCATGTTTCTTCGCATTTTTTATGAATTCCAGATTTACAGTATAAAATGTTCAAGTTAAATAGGTAGGTATCAAGAGTTTTTGAAATATAGTATTAGTGTAAAAGTAATAATGTTGCAAAAGTTACTGTTACAAAATAGAAAAGTTAAATTTAGAAATTTATATTCATAACTATTTCACTGCGTTTTATGTTGCTTATATTTCAAAACTAAATGCTAAATCTGGATATATATATATATATATATGTATGTTAGCTAATAAAATATGTCATAGGTAAGTGTCTGCAGTTTCTCCCATTATAGTGAATAATATGTAATTACTTTTTTCCTAATTTATAGTTATAAAATATTATTTGAATTTCTAAGGTTTATATGTTTTGTTTTTTGATATATTTTAAATATTATATAAATATTAATATAGTTGTTTATTATATTAATATAACTTTAACATAAATGTTTACAGAAGAGAGTGAAAAAATATTTGTTCTCAATGTAGATCATTTTTTATTTTAGAATCACAGTTTGAAGTTCATTCTAATTCACTTGTTAGTTTAGAGATATATTTTTTCATATTAGTCTTATTTATTACTGTAGAAATTCATCTGTGTCAGATCCCGTACGTGTTACGCACGGGAGATACGTTCCCTCCGTTGCTGCGGCTAAGTTGTCAATGTCCTGGCCTCTTAATCTAGGTGGCCCTGACTAGACGCACCTAATGTTTTAGGAGTATCAAAAATTTCTTCTGTGATCGCGCAAAGAAACGCGGATCAGCAAAAAATGTGATGTGTCATGTGTGAACTAAATATGAGCACAGTGAAATAGTGGCGTATTGAAATATTATACGCAGGCAGCCAGCATAGTGTTGGCTCCATCAAATATCAGGGTGCAAATAAACATAAGGTATGGATATGTTTCATCTATTAAAATGATTATGGGAGGCACACAATTCACAAATACCTATCGTATAATTAACAATAAGGTTGTACGAATTCCAATCGCAATAACGAGCTGAACTACTCAGATTTTCGGTAGCTACTAGAAACTTCGGTAACTACTCAGATTTTCGGTAATGTGTTCTAAATATATGTGTTGTAAATATATGTGTTAATTAAATGTTGTTAGAGATATATGTGTCTAAAAAAGGGATTTATGAATAATCTTAATAATCAAGATCTACCTATATATATATATATATATGAAATTACATATTAGAGTAATTGATCAATTCAAATAAGAGTGTTTATTTTATATCTTGTGTGTTTTTTCTCTTCGGCAGGAGAACCAAGAGTTTCCATGCTCCACCCTTAGCGAAGGCATCCAAGGTATAAGTCCTGGTAAAGTAAATTTTGAGTAAGGACAATTTACCTTATGACCGTTAGCTTGTAGGGGTGTCGATAGTCCCTATTTTAAAATATCTACCTTGTATTTCATTCTTTATTAGGAATGGAGTACATAGGGTAAAGCAGTGGTTCGTTCAAGGAGCTTTCAGGGCTTTACTTTTTCCAATTTTAAAAAATTCTGCCAAGTATTGCATTCTTTGGTAAGAATAGATTGCATGGGCCAAAGCAGTGGTTAGCCTGTAGGGGTGACGATAGTTCCTATTTTAAAATATCTACCCTGTATTTTATTCTTTGGTAGGAATAGACTACGTGGGGTAAGGCAGTGGTTAGCTCAAGGAGCTTTATAAAATTAATAAGTAAATTAATAAGTTATTAAAAGTAAGTAATTAAGAAAGAATATCGACTTTTAACTGTGGCATCATCTCGCTAACCTTGAAATAATGACGGCATCTCAGATTAGATCATAGATAAGATCTCATTTTCAAAACTGTAATTAGTGTGTATATCCTTCATTTCTAGTTTGGATGGCTGCTGAAAACATCGTTCTGTAAGTTATTTTCATGTTTTTAGTAACTATTTTGTATATTCCACGCGATGCGTGAAACATATCTCCTAAAGTAATAAAAATATGCAAAATTTTTCAAAGTATTTAATGTTAATGTGTTTAAAAATTATGAGCTCTAACTAAGTTTGGTTTCTCCATTCACCAAAATATTTGCAAAGCATCGATGAAAACATCTTTGGAAGTTACAAACAGTCAAATCGTATTCAGAAGATTCTAGAACAATGTGTTTACATTTCCCATAGTGTACAAAACTAAAACTGTTGAAACGTATTCGTGAGGCGTAAAGTCGTGGTGTTAAAATTCCCCACGGTAAAAGATCGCTTTGAAAGCAGTCGAATCGTATTCTGTCCGCATAGTATACGAAGTAAGATTGCTCTGAAAATAGTCGAATCGTATTCAAGAGGTGTTATATTGAAATTCCCCACTGTGAAAGATCGCACTAAAAATGGTCGAATCGTATTCGCTAGATAAAATCCCTTAAATCCACTTAACACACGCAATTTTTATGTTCACTGAAAATTCCTAAGAATAATTCACTATTAGATTCACTTTAAACATAAAAATAAAATCATTTCGTTATTAAGTTATCATAAAAAAAATAAAAATAAAGAACCATATAGTTATACAATACCCTGAAAAATCGCTAACATAATGTGTTCGTATACACTCGATTGTATTAGTACACGGCGAAAAATCGTTATGAATTCAAGAATGAACTCTATTCAAAACACCCTTTTCATAAAATACATATCATTTTTATAAAAATATAGTTTCTTTTAATACTTCTCTTACATAACTCCATTCAAATTTCTTAAGCAATTGAATAAATCCCCCACTTGTTTCTTCCTTCTCATTCACGGAAAAGACTTCATTCTTAAACACATTCTGAACAAATCCCCAATTGTACAATGGTCACTGCATGTGTCAAGCAATCTCCGGGTCTCAGGTTTGATCCCCGAGCTCCCAAATTTGAAATATATCCTTTTACATTCAGAACTTTAAAAAATGCCGATAGATGGCGCCAATAAAATTATATTTCTATTATTCTTTCAGATGGCAACGCAAGGTCGCCTCATGACGTTAACCATCCAAAAGTTCATCTCCCAGATAATCAGATCTGGGAGTATCTATTCAAATATTTCCTCATGATATCATACGATAAGATAACGTTATCAGCCTATCAGATACACCGTTCAAAGGTCAAACGATAAGATAAGCCCCCCCCCCCCCCCCGCGCGCGCGCGCGTTATCACTTCCACATAACATCACTGATAAGATTAGCCATTATCACTTCCTTATGATGTCATCCTATGCACCTCCTGAGGTAGAACACCCACTTTCCCTCTACTTACCTATGTATATAATTTACGGCTATACGGCGATTATATTTTTCAGATGGCAGAAACAGACAGACACCTTTTTTATTGTATGGACAGGGTAAATAATATGAAATATTAGTAAATATATATAAAATATCGAGTGGAAACTCATACTCCAGATATTTTAAGGAGAGACCTCTTATATGATTCGGAAAAGCTTTATTATAGTGAATTAAAATATATATATCTAGAGTGTAAGTCTTCACTGGACTTTCTCATACATAGTGTTTAGGTCTACTTCTATTATAATTATTATAAAATATATATTTCACACCAAACCATTTGTTAACAAATTGCTTCAATTATGTCACAAAAGTTAAAGGAGCATCCAAATTTACAATGTAGTATTTTCTTTTCTTACCAAATGGTTCACGTGTTTTATCAAGAAAATAAATTTTTATCCTTTCTTTCCACCTAATCTATTTCATAATTTTCTGTTAATTACACCAAATGTTAAAAGAAAGTCTTTCTATTCAGACAGTCGATTGTACAGCTGAACTGTCAGAATACTGCCCATAAAAGGCTGTTGATAAATGATTTTATTCATAAAAAAGAAAAAAAGGCATGTCAACATCCATCACTCCCAAAAGCGTTTGTGTGTAGATTTGTCTGAAGATCAGTAGGTAGGGCAAGATCAGTAATTTAGTAACACAAAATTATAAAAGAATGCTTTTTTATTATAAAGTATAATATAATACAAAAAATTAATATTGTTAGATATTTTATATTAATTTTTATTAAAATATTTTAAACACATAATAATTATTAAAAAAATAATAGTGATATTATTTTATATTAAATATTGACATACCCCCATTCGTGTGCCACAAAAAAATTTCTGGTTACTAGATTTGTTGACAATTTTTCTACCCTGCAACAGACCCCTAAAAAAATTATTATAACAGTACTGATTATAACAGTACAATTATTATAACAGTACAGATATTATGTATTATAATGATTAGCCAAATGCATTCAATTAATTCATATGATAAACCTGTTGTTATTTTGAAAAAATAATTTTATTTCTCATTTCTACAAAAAATAAAAATTAGCTGCATGCGAAATCCGATAAAATAATAATTATCTTTTGATACAAATTATAAAAGTAGACTTAAACACTATGGATTATAAATGTATGAGAAATTTAAGTGGAGACCCCTAATATTTATTTTTGTACTACAATTCTTATAATTTCTTATAAAATATAGAAGAGCCACATAAAAAAAAATTAGATAGACCGAAACTGTAGGCATCGGAATATTTTTTTAATCTTGGAATTTTCTAATCTATAATTATTTTATATACTGAAATAAATTGGAATTCAGTAACTGATAATAAAATTTAGTAGGAAGAATTTGCTAATCATGAAATCTATGAAGTCAAATTTCAAAAATTTTGGTATCAAATATAGTATTAATAAAAAAATTAACTTTTGGTGTCTAATTCATCCTGATTTGTAGTCGGTGTTTCTAACTTTGGAACACATATTAAACAGCTGTACTAACTTTGAATGATCTATAATTAAAAATTGCTTTAAATTACACAGACACAATTTACAGAGAAAAAAAAATATTGATATGAATAACATCTGTGCTTTAGGTTTCAGTGGCGGGAAAATGGAGCGTCATCATGAAAAATATAAACACTTCAGATATTTATACCTCTGAACCCAATAGATAAAAATATAAATAATTTTTCTTGTTTTGTTGGCAAAAGGATCCAGATTATGAATACAAGTATTGTTTCATATGTAAGTATCATTTTCTCAAAAAACTTTAAATTCTAGATTTTGATCCTATGAACACACTTCAAACACTAGTTTTTTGGAAAGATAACCATCTTTGTGTGTATTGTGACATATAGACACCAAGTCAAGAATGAATGTTTGTATAGCTAGGCAATTTGGATACAATACATATTACATAAAAACTAAAATTAAATAGAATATTTTGTAACTTCTACACTATTAGAACACAAATGATTTAAAATTTATGCTTTTCATACATTGTTTTTCATAGCAAGCAAACTATAATTCCTGAAGGGGCAGTTTGTAACTAAAGATTTTGTTTCCCATTTCCTCAAATGTCATTTGTTTGAACCCCATCTTTGGCAAAGCCACTGTGGAAAAATAATAGTTTAAACTATGTTATGTATGCAATGATTATTAAAATAATATATATTAATATAAATCAGTCAAATGCATCTAATTAATTGACGTAACAAACCTGTTGTTAATATGAAAAAAATAATTTTATCTTTTATTTTTACAAAAGGTTAAAAAATAATTACTTGCATACAAAATCCAATAAAATGATAATTGCCTTTTGTATTTTGATACTAATTATGAATGTGTTAGAAATTCGAGTGGACTGATATTCACTTTAGTACGCAGTTCTATAATTTATTTTAAAATATACGATGGGTCACATAAAATTACGAGTCGGGCCCACAGTTACTTCGCCAGGTGGGGTGGAGAATTTGTGGGCCATAACACACCCAGGAATCCACTGAATGTCACAGAAATAATATATGAATAATATATGGAGAAATGGAAAACAAATTATGAAATTACTCCCAGCCCTCCTCCCTCCAAGAAAAAAAATCCAGCTACACTACTGTGCATACCAAAAGTGTTGGGTTCATATTAGAACTTGATATTCACAGAGTTTTTCTGAATAATTTCTTTTTTCTTTTAAATCATAGAATTTATTATTATTTGTATTATTTTTAGCTCGCTTGTCAAGTCAGCACCAAGCGTTCTGATTGAGAGCTCTTTATGTTTTAAAGTGGTAACCTCTTGTATCTCGGTTGTAATTTGGTAAAATCCAATAAGCACACGTTTCTGGGTTTGCTACCATTTTCTGATGTAACAGGCCAGCACATTTATTTTTCTGTTGTTTCCATAATACCACATACTTTATTATTTGATTATCTTCTTTAGTTGTAAATTGATTTTAATTTGATAATATTTTTAACTTTAGTTTTATTTTTGCTTATTTGCTTTTATTATTCACTAACATTTCCTTATATCTTCTGGTAAGCATGAGCTAATGGACGGTGAATGTAGTGTTGTGAAACGAGGTTGAATGGATGTTGGTTTGATTGAATCTAGCATTAAATACTACTAAAATTTGGAAAATAAATGTATGAAAGAAGCGATTAATTAGTGTGTTAAGAAAGGGATTATGAATAAGTATGTCTGTGTTAAGTGTGGAGATGAAATGAAGTTGAGTGAGAGAGAGCGAACGATGGGAGGAAATGATTGATTAGAGTAAATGATTGTTCCGACTCTGAGACGGAATGGGAGTCCTGAAGGTTGTTGTTTTATGTTTAATTTATCCCACGTTCTGAAATTTTGGTTTGTATTTTTCTGTGTTTAGAAAATTACTTTCTGCCCTTCTTTAAAAGTTCTTTATTTTATAATTTTAATGCTGTTTTTTTTTCTAATTTTTTTGAAATTTTGTTAAAGTACAAACTCTTTTCTAAGTATCAGTTTTAAATTCACAAAATGTATCGTTTGTTTTCTAAAATTTTCCAAGTTTTTTAAAATTCATAAAAATCTTATTTTGTAACATTTTTATGAGTACTATTTATTTTATAAGTTTTTTCTGCCATTTTACAAAGATATGGAATTTTCTTAAAAATCAAAAAACATCTTATTTTGTAACATTTTTTTATGAGTATTATTTATTCACTGTTATTCGAATTGAATTACACTATCATTTACATTAAAAAGTCTTGCTCAGAAAACAGTAGCAAAAGTCATTTTGGTGGAGCCTACTTCTAAACACGGAAGAATACGTAACCAATTTCAAAACACAGGAGAATGCACCAACTTGGCACAATATGTACTTGGGGCGGGTGGGTGGGGGGCTATTGTTCAGATTTCCAAATCCAGTTTTTCTTTTATTTTGGAAACAAGTATGTGTTGCTGAAATGCTGTTTTTATTAAGTTTACATTCAGAATATACATTAAAATTGCCTTAAATCATGCTAAACAGCTCAGTCATCTATTAGAAATCATAAAGAAAATTATCAAGAACATATTCCAAGCAAAAGTTTCTAGAAACTATGGAGGTAAAAAATATATTTTTTTTAAACCTGAAAATTAACAATTATCAGAAATTCATAAAGTACAAAAACCATTATAAAGTAGCAAAATTCTTAACTTTATATTTAATTCAGTTTCATTTATTTATTTACTATTTTATAATTACTACCAATTTCTTTTGGCATTTTGGTAATGGTTCCCGATAAGCATAATAATTATTGCATTTTAATACAATTTAATTACACGCTCAATATTGCATGAAATTTAGTAAACTAAATTTTCAGACGCAGCTGAATTGTATGGTGCTTAAATTAAACAGTGTTTCTACTATTCATAATTTTTATTAATATTAATTTAATAATTAATTAATATTTCAAATATGTTTGAACATTAAAATTTATAAGAATTTTCTTGGCATGTTTTAGTAAAAAAGTATGTAAAAACAAATTTCTTATAAAATGATGAACTATTATTTTAATCCGCTTAAAATTTTCTGTAGGATTTGAATTTGTATTGATTATTTGGGTTGCCTATGAGGACTTCAAAGTTAGTGCCAATATAACTATGAAGACAGCCCCTTAAACAAATTTTAAAGACTTATATTTGTAGGAGATATTAATACCTATCAAATGATGTCTTTCATTTTGCTCTGCGATACAAACTGTGCAGTTGGGGGTTTCACATTTCTTTTTTTTGTTGACAGCAGTACACTATTTAATGGAAAAATAAGGGGTGATTGGTAGAATAGCCCACATCTCATTTTTCAAAGTACAAAATTGCGCCAAGTTGGCGCGATGCACCGGGTTACAATTTCATTCTGCTTACTTTGCCAATCTGGTAACCTACGACTTTCTGGATATCCAATCAGCATGCAGAATAATATTTCAATAGTAATCTGTGTATTTCATCATATCTTTATCATTCGAATTCGTTGAACCTTGTTTTGAATAAATATTTGTTTCTTTTCATGTAATTAATGTACTTAAAAATTGCCGTAATTACCGTCAGTAGATATTTTTGTATTGCAGATAAAGTTTCTAAATGACATCTGGTAAGAGGCAAATGGATTCGAGTGATTGTTTTCGTAGATTTAGTAGATATTTCTTTAGATTTAATTGGATTGTGTGAAATGTGTTCCGGTGTAGAATGTACGTGTATGTTCAATAAAAAGTATTTGTGTGGATGTACAAGAAAATATGGATATAAGCATTCCTTCTTTAAGGGTAGTAAAGGTTAGTTCTTTTATTTATTCATTCTGTGTTTTGAAATTGTCTTTTGTATTTTCCTGTGTTTTTATAATGGTTGTTCTAAGTTCTGTTTTTTCTTGAATTTTGTTAAAGTACTCTTTTTTCTAAGTATCGTTTTTTCCTGAATTTTGTTAAAGTACAATCTTTTTTCTAAGTTCTGCTTTTTCTTAAATTTAGTTTTGAAGTACAAACTTTTTCGTAAGTTCTGTTTTTTCTTAAATTTTGTTAATGTACAATCTTTTCTTACATTTCGTTAAAGTCCAATCTTTTTTCTAAGTATCGTTTTTTCTTGAATTTTGTTAAAGTACAATCTTTTTCTATATATGTATTTTTCTTAGTATTTCATTAAAGTACAATAATTTTTTTTCTAATTTTCTTATTTTTTCTAAGAATTTTTTTTTTAAATGTTAAATGTTTTGAATTGTAAGTTTCTGATATTCATTGAAAATCAAAAAACAATTTAAGTATCGCGTGTTTCAATATGGTTTCTAAAATTTTAAAAGTTTTTTATTCTGCCATTACACAATATTTTTATAATGCACAAAAATCGTATTTTGCAAGCTTTTTATGAGTATTATTCCCATTTAATAAAATTGAATTTCACTATCATTTACATTCAAAACTCCATTTCATAAAACTAGAATACGGCACTTTGGTAGGCGGAGCCTATTTTAAAACACGGGAATTATACGTCACTTGAGTTGGTGGGAGGAGTCAATTTCAAAACATGGAGAAACGCACCAACGTGGTGCAATTTTTTACTTAGACAAATGAGGATTGGGGTATTCTACCGATTTACCAAAATAAGATTATGTCATATTTAAAATGAAATGAATTTAAATTCAAGTAATAAAGTTGATAATCAAACAACTATTGCTTAAAATTTTAATATTTCATCAGATTAAAAAAAAAAAAAAAAAATCCAAATTAATTTGCCATTCAGTCATAAAAAATTATTTACATTTTCATACAAGCTTTTTACAATGTATTATGAATTTGTATTTTTTGAGGTACATTTGATTTACAAATTGATAAGCTTTTATTGAAGATAGTCATGGAATATCTGCTTAAAAATAGTTATGATACTTTATTCTAAGCAATGACTGACAGTGCATGAAGGGGCCACACATTCATTTATTTGATGTCACATATAGTTTCTCCCCTTTGTGCACACGTGTATGCTCTTTTAATTTAGCTTTAAGTGAAAATGCTTTTTCACACATTTCACATACAAAAGGTTTCTCACCTGTGTGCACACATTTGCGTGCATTTAAACTGACTTTGTCTGAAAAAGCTTTTTGACATATTTCACATATAAATGGTTTCTCACCTGTGTGCATACGTTTATGTGCATTTAAACTGACTTTGTACGAATAAGCTTTTTAACACATTTCACATATAAATGTTTCTCACCTGTATGCATACGTTTATGGCTTTTTAAATTACTTTTTTGTAAAAATGCTTTCTCACACATATCACATACAAAAGGTTTCTCATTTGTATGCACACGTTTGTTTATTTAAACTAACTATATGTTTAAATGTCATTTGACACATTTCACATTCAAATGGTCTCTCATCTGTATGCACATACTTATGACTCTTTAAACTATATTTGTTTGTAAATACTTTTTACAAATTTCACATACAAAAGGTTTCTCACCTGTGTGCATATATTTATGGTCATTAAAATGAACTTTTTGAGAAAATGCTTTCTCACACATATCACATACAAAAGGTTTTGCAGTTGTATGCAGACATTTATGTACATTTAAACTAACTTTGTGTTTAAATGTTTTTTGACACATTTCACATGCAAATGGTCTCTCATTTGTATGCACACGTTTGTGTTCCTTTAAACTAGATTTGTTTGTAAATGCTTTTTGGCAAATTTCACATATAAAAGGTTTCTCACCTGTGTGCACACGTTTGTGGTCCTTTAACCTAGATTTGTTTGTAAATGCTTTTTGGCAAATTTCACATACAAAAGGTTTCTCACCTGTGTGCACACGTTTGTGGTCATTCAAATGAATTTTTTGTGAAAATGCTTTCTGACATATTTCACATACAAAAGGTTTCTCACCTGTATGCACACGTTTATGTGCATATAAATGACCTCCTTGTGAAAATGCTTTAAGACATATTTTACATACGAATGGCTTATCACCTGTGTGTTTACGTTTGTGAACAATTAACATAGCTTTACGTGAAAATGCTTTCTGACATGTTTCACATATAAAAGGTTTCTCGCCTGTATGTATACGTTTATGTTCCTTTAAACTAAGTTGGTGTGAAAATGCTTTTTTACATATTTCACATACAAAAGGTTTCTTACCTGTATGCACACGTATATGTGCATTCAAATAAGTTTTGCGTGAAAATGCTCTTTGACACATTTCACATACAAAAGGTTTCTCTCCTGTGTGCATAAGTTTATGTTTATTTAAATAACTTGAGTGTGAAAAATTTTTGTGACATATTTCACATGCAAAAGGTTTTTCACCGGTGTGCACACGTTTATGTTCCTTTAAAGTAGATTTGTGTGTAAATGCGTTACAACAGATTTCACATACAAATGGTTTCTCACCTGTGTGCACACATTTATGATTTTTTAAACTAGAATTGTATGTAAATGCTTTTTGACAGATTTCACATGCAAATGGTTTCTCACCTGTGTGCACACGTTTATGTTCCTTTAAACCAAATGCACGTGAAAATGCTTTTTGACACAATTCACATACAAAAGGTTTGTTATTTATGTGCACACATTTAGGTTCATGTAACTGAACTTTTTGTGCAAATGCTTTCTTACTCATTTCACTTTCATATGGTTCCTTGCCTGTATGCATTAAAGTTTATCTAAGGTAGATCTTTTGCAAAAGCTCTTTGCCACATATCACTTTCAAATGGTATCTCATCTGCATGCATAAGTTTCTGTCTATTTATATTATATTCTTAAAAATGCTTTCTCAGATTTTGCAAATGGATTTTCACATGTATGCACAAGTTAGTGTTCATTTAGGATAGACATTTTTACAAATGCTCCGACATATTTTTCCATATAAAAATGTTTCTGACCTGTGTATGCAAACGAAATATAAATCACTTTTATTTTCAAAAGTTTTTTGACATACCTTTTATACCAATGGTTTCTCATCCGTGTGCATGAACGTCTTGATTGTAATGAAATTTTTTGTAAATGACATCCAAGCCATTTGACATATAATTATTATTCATAACGTAAAATTATTTTTCCCTAGTTAATACAAAAATATATATTTAATTTCTATTATTTTGCAGAGGATATTGTGCTGGCATGTATCACTTATAAATGTCTTCTTACTTTATGTACATGTTTGAAAATACAAATATGTCAACATTTTCTCATGTTAATGATTTCAATTGAGCTCAACAATTTGGGGTTAGTTAAATATCTTGCGCACACACTCTTGACCAAGTTTCATATACAAAGGGCATTTCGTTAGTATATGTCAACAAATACTTCAATTATTAAAAAAATAGTACATAAATAATACTCAAATATTGAAGAAAACAAAATTAAATATTTTGGTAGAACACTTTGTGCTTAATAAGCACAACACATTTAGCTTAAGCATTAATAATTTCTTGTTTTATTAATCACGGTAACACAACGCAATGATCCAAGCCAGGCAAAAGTCAATACCAAATGGTGAAGAGTACTTCCAAAGCTATTAGAAGAAAACAATAGTATATTAAAAGGGGATTAACATTATTTGCAAGGGTTTCTCCTCAGTAGCTATATTCCCAACATGGCAGACAGAGTCTGAGGATGAGTCCACTCATCAGAAGAGGTAATAGAATAGGTTTGTGAGGAGGAATTTCTCCGGTGGATTACTGAGATCACAAAATACGGTGGTGAATTAGCGCCACACGCCCTTTGGTTCGTTTCCCGGAACTTTTCCAGAATGTCGCCCGTTTTATTCCCGTTTCAAATTTTCCCATTTCGTCCCTTACACTACCCTTTTTTCAAATAGTAGCAGCATTTCAACCCTTATCCGAAGTACACCTGTACCCCACCTTTTCTCCCTACTCTACCGTTGCCTACGTAATATACAAGGACGGGCGTTGCCTACGTGATAATAAAGGCCGGGAAATTTCAATTTAGAAAGTGGGGAATGTGTAGTTCCAGAACAGTTGCTAGAGGGCGATGTTATTTCCTGTCAGAGCTGATTTATTACAGTCAAAGTTCTTATAATCCTTGTATTTTTAGATTTCTTTACATTATCTAATAAATTAAAATCCGCGTCTGTTTGCGTATTATTTGTTTAATAAATATAGTTATTTTTAATTTAACGTATTACATTTTTAGTTTTGTAAATAAAAAAAAAAGTACAAAATTAAGGTCTTTAATACGTTTTATCGTTTAGTAAATTAAAAAAGGCAAACGTTATTAATTATTAAAATGTTAAAATAATTTTTACAGGAAGAAGGAAATATACCTGTAAACATGCGCGAAGCCAGAAATTTCCATAGGGGGGGATGTCAGAAGCGAATTTTTTTTTCAATTTAAAAGCGAAATTTTTTTATTAACAAGTTTTTTTAATAATTTTAAAATTTTCAATTTTTTATTTTAGTTATTATGAAATACAAATGAAGTTTTATAAATTATATTAAATAAAAATTAAAATATTTTTAATTTTTTTTAATCCGCCATAAAGTACCCACGCCGGGAGTTCTTCAGGATTCATAAACTGGGGAGTGTATAATTTAAAAAAAAATGGGAGGGGGTATTCGACAGGATAGATTGATTTAAATCAACATTTAAAATGTTAAAGTAATTTTTACAGGAGGAAGGAAATATAACTGTAAACATGTGCGAAGCCCGAAATTTCCATAGGGGGATGTCAGAAGTGAATTTTTTTTTCAATTTAAAAGGGAAATTTTTTTATTAACAAGTTTTTTTAATAATTTTAAAATATTCAATTTTTTTATTTTAGTTATTATGAAATAAAAATCAAGTTTTATAAATTATATTAAATAAAAATTGAAATATTTTTAATTTTTTTAAATCCAATTTTTCATTAACATGCCATAAAGTACCCCCCCCCCCCCCCGCCGGGAGTTCTTCAGAATTCATAAACTGGGGAGTGTATAATTCAAAAAAATTGGAAGGAGGGGGGGGGGGTCGACAGGATACATTGATTTAAATCAAGATTTTAATTACTTGGTTTAAAAAAAAATTATTGATGTAAATCACTTATTTTTTTTAAAAAATATTCATTAAAATCAATGACTTTTTTAAATTAATTGATTTTAAACAACATGAACATGCATTAATTTATTTCACATTTATAAGTTTGGGTTATATAAAATAATAATGCTTATTAAATTATTACGTATTAATGGTTTGCCCATCAATAATGAAGGGGAATTGAGTTATTTGGGATAAAAGGCTTATGATAAAAATACATATGCTTGGGATTTTTATCCCAAGCATATGTATTTAATATATTAAAATTTGTTAAAAAAAATAGTTTTAACCTTTTGCTTACGTTACGTTACAATCAGAATTGCAATATGGTACACAACAATGTACCATTTTTACTGAATTATTTTTGCACAATATTGTTATATTAATGCTATAAAAATCAGTATAATTTAATAAAAAATAGCAAATATAAAATTATGAAAAAAAGCTTTACCATAAACAAAAATGCACCCAAACCCTTACGAGTGCATCATTGTTTACATTGAAAAACTGCGAAAGGACAGGAAATAAAAGCGATCCTAGCGGACACTGGAGTGAACTAAGCTGTCACCCGTTTTTGGACGAAAATACGCGAAATTTCCCGGCCTTGTATATTACGTAGGCAACGGCAATGACTCCCTAGGGGACGTCCCTCTTACGCCTCTTACGATCACTTTGAACATTGTATTGTGATTGCAGGTGTCTCAGAGGAAGCAGATTCAAACCATGTACATATTACATGTAGAAAGTACATATTACATGTGTACATATTACATGTGTACATATTACATGTGTACATATTACATGTGTACATATTACATGTAGAAAGTATTATCAATGTTTAAGATAATGGATACTATATTTTTAAAAATCCGATGATTAGATATTCATTCATATCATATCTGTATTAAAACACTTGAAATGTAATTTTTATATTTACTACACTTTTCACGATATATTTCAGCTTTTATTATAAATAATATATGTATTATAATATTTTAATGATAGCCCTATGCATGTATGAGTAGAATCATTTAGTTTCATTCTTCTTAAATTTTATTACGAATGATCTTATCTCCTTTTCGAATGATAAAAGCGAACTTTCTAAACTTTATACACGTATCTCTATGTTCCCTATTCTTGACTTGTATGTCAGTGACGTCACGCCTCAAGTTAGAGATATTAGTTATTAGAGGGCAACCCTGTCTGTGAACGTGAATAAAAACATTTTTTTGCTTCATCAAAATGTAAAGGTAAGTATTATATTTAATACATTTCTAGTACAATAGAGCTTTCTCACCTGACGTCACATCAGGGGCGCGGTAGCCCATTGGTTAGCGCGCTGGAGTTGCACTCGGTAGGCCCGGGTTCGATTCCAGCCACTGCCAAAACTGCCGCCGTGTTCACGCGGAGTACGATCACGTTAAACATGTGGGTCCGTAAGTCCTTCCGAGAGGTTGGTGGTAGGGGAAGGAGGGTACGGTCCCTGTGGATGCCTCCCCCACTGGGCTCCGGTCCAAATTGGGTGGCACTTCCCGGCCGTCCAAACAGTTACCTTACACCTTTCTGGTAGGTCGGACGGTCTGGGTCTCAACAACAACAACCTGACGTCACATCGCCAAGCTATCACCTAGCAACCGTTGCTGGTAGTCATATATTGCATGCTTTGCGTTTGAGTCAATTGTAGATATACTGGCGTGTATAGTGTTACAAAATTTTATATTTGTCGTTATGCCTACCGCTTGTGGTGTTTTCAAATGCGGAAATCGTTCTGATCGAGACAGCAAATCTTTTTTTAGACTCCCTGCTGTATTAATTAGAGGAAATGAGTCAAAAAGACGTCTTAGTGAAGAGCGCCGGGATACGTTTTGGTGTGAATTTTTTTTAAGAAAGTCGTTTTATTAAAAC
This sequence comes from Amaurobius ferox, assembly GCA_951213105.1. NCBI lineage: Eukaryota > Metazoa > Arthropoda > Arachnida > Araneae > Amaurobiidae > Amaurobius > Amaurobius ferox. The sequence continues at coordinate 104,117,468 of OX578146.1, forward strand.
TATATCCAGCCGATATCATATATAATCATAATTTCTTTAAGATAAAGTAATTGAATTTGATAATGGCGATTTGTGCCGTAATTAATTGTATCATTTTTTTCATTCCCTCGAATAATTGAAAATAAAGAGAATAAAATCAAGGACTTGTCTGTTTAAAGAAGCAAAGAATGGCCTTTAAGGGGACTCATACCTCAATAGCCCTTATGAGCTGCTTCCATGTTAACCAATGGGAAAATTTGTTTAGAAGATTCCTCCGTGAATTTTGCCCGTAAATGTTAACTGTCTTCGCGATATTAAAGGATAAACACATATATTTAATCTAAGTACGATTTTTTTAAATATTTAAATTTAAAGTGTTTCAAAAATGAATTTAAAAGGTAACATCCCAACGGAAGTTTCCATTAAGGGCTTCTGTAACAAATTTTAAAGAAAATTTGGATATTTTGCGTAATTAAATAAAATAGTAATACATTTTTTTATTGATATCAGCAAATATTATAATTTTATCATTATAAGATCGATTTATAACAATCTATAAACTATTTTAAGTACAAATATGTGAAACAGAATGAAGTTAAGTTTACGGCAACCCTGTAAGTCGCGTGCTTGTGGATCCTACAACCTCTGTCGGTCAGCAAGAGATCTGTGTATGCAGTCAGCAACTAGGGGAAGAAAGTGATTGTTTGACAGTTATTTATCAAGAAAGGCATAGCCCTCTATAGTTCCCCACTTCGGGGAGCAACAGCTCTTTGCTTTTGCGGTTCCAGAGGGGCTGTGACAATACAGATTTTCCTAGAATTGGTAAAAGATTCCAAACTAGTTTTGGACAGGATTCTAGCTTATTTCCGTTTATGCGCTTCTGCTGCCGATGCAAAACTGTTTTCATTTTTGAGAGAAATATTTGTCTTTCCCTTTCCTTTTTTTCTATCAATATTGCAGTACTTCTTGTTGAAAGCATTACATAATTAGTTTATAGAATGTATAGACTGTCTACAAGAGGAGGTTTGAGACTTTCAGCCCACCGTAGCCATAGCAAGTGTGTATATATATATATATATATATTGGTTAAAATATAATAGTGTGCTGATGCATTTGCAAACAACGCATTCAAATGTAGCACATTTATAACATTTGTCATTCTGTCTGTCCGTTCGCACGATATTATATAGTAAAATATAAATTAAAATAATAATATTATAATAAATTAATATAAGTGTCTATATGAAATCAGGGTAAAAATGTTATGTTTTAATTAAAAATGTTATGTAAAAAACAAAATGTTATTCGCACAAAACCATTTGATATATAAATTTGATTGATATATAAATTTATATATATATAAATTTATATTTTATGAATCTAGTATTTGAAGAGGAAGAGTTCTTCTTTCTTATAGAACGAGGTATGCAATCACAATTCAGTAATTTATATATAAATATAATAGATATATCATTATAATATCATATCATTATAATAGATCAATCTTCGTTACAATCACGTTTACTTTCCCTACATAGATAGTGTATAATGCATAGGGGAAGTACTGTGACATGGTTTAAAATTCGAATGCGAATTTCCGACGGAAGAGCACGTTTTAATAAATTAATTTTAATAATTTAAGAAATTGCCATAAAAATAACTTTATCGAAATGAAATTTTATTAGTTTTTTTATATTTAGTTGTTAAGACGGTCTATGTATGGAATGTCTGGGAATGAAAAATAATATTACCCAATTAGTTTAGGATACCGAGTTGAAAAAATGAAATACATTGAGTCCTATGATACATTATTTTTCAAACATTTTTAAGCAAAGTTAAAATTCACAAATTGCTTCGAAAATTTTAGAGACTATTCAAATTATCACATAAAATGCGGGAACAAATTTCAGCAAAATATATGGGTATTTTTTCAAATAAAATTTGAAATAATAATTACACCCATGATATATGAAGAGATCACATAAATCATTGCAAAATAAATATGGGTTCCATTTTCCGCTGTTACCGTATATGTTTAAAGATAATTTAAAATTATATTTAGTGTTACATTCATCATAAAACCGACATTTCTTTTGTGTGTGTATTATTTAGTTCATGGAGTCTGCAACATAGCTGACATGAATGAAACATTCATTGATTTTACACAGAGAAGAAGATAATTTTTTCGATGAAGTTTTAAGCATAGAGTTAAATTACTTGTACCTGCATGGTTTTAAGTTTTTAAATAAAATAAATTATTATAGTATTTTGATGAATGATAGGAATGGTAAAATGTTAATGAATGAAATGCTGCTTTTATATAGAGACGATTTATATTTCGATGACGTCATTTGAATAAATTTCATTTGTTTTCGATGAAGTTCTCAAATATAATAAATTATTGTAGTATTAAGATAATTTTAAAAATATTACCGAGGAATGTATCGCATTTTAGAGATGTTGAAATAAATTTGCATTTCAGCTGGAAAATGTTCCATAATCAATGCTTTATGGATGATTGATCTTTCTTGTTTATTTTTAGTTATATATGATTCCTAAATATTAGCAGCTATTATCTGCTACTTAGAAAATAACATTACGTTTTTTGAAGTTTTGATTGCCAAACTGAAGGTTCGAATATTATTAGATTATTATAGTGACAAAAATATCTTGTAAGATTGAATAAATTATTGATATGTTCTTATAATCATTGATAAAACATTGTTTTCCCATTTACTTCGTTACAATCACGTTTACTTTCCCTACATAGATAGTGTATAATGCATAGGGAAAGTACTGTGACATGGTTTAAAATTCGAATGCGAGTTTCCGACGGAAGAGCTCGTTTTAAGCATCCCCGAACTCGAATCGAATGTTTTTGATGTAATGTGTGTGTATATTTGTGTATCCGTGAGTCTGTGGACGCGATATCTCATGAACGAATGAAGCGTTTTGGAAATAATTTTGGACGATTACCACACTCGGTGATTAGTTGAACCCACTAAATTTTCATCGAGGTTAGGAAGATCTCCCCCCTCCCGGATTTTTGTATGAATTAAAAAAAACCCAGGATCTTCAATAATTACAAACACATAATCATTTCTTATGTAATCTTTCATTAGAAATCGAATGATCCAAATTTTAGAACGCTAGCATGAACAGTTCTCGAGATAATGGCCGATCTTTGAATGACTTTTTGAAAAACTATATTTAAAATATTAGGACCTTGAATAACTAATCATTCCATACGCTATTAATCGAAAGCGAATGACATAAACTTTAGAATTCAAGAATAAACCGTTCTTGAGATAGTGTACGCTTTTCAGATATATTTATAAGCAAATTGCATAAAAATAAAAGGTAGTAAATATCATCCAATAGCTTCACTTTCCGTATGAAATATTATTAAACAAATCTCTTAAAATCTTTTTGATGGACTTAGTTTATGTCATTTACGAGGTAAGATACTTTTTGTAATAGCGTTATAACTAAATCCCGTAGAATTCACCAATAATATTTTATTTCACAGAATATTAATTAAATGCCAATTGCATTTTGATGAAGATATTGCATGTGGGTATGAATAAGTCACTTTGTTTGGATTAATAAGTTTCTAAAACTGGCCACTTGATTGCAGTTCGGTGTTTCTGTCATGAGTTTCTGCCAACGACTCCGAACTAGTTCAGGATGAGATTTGAGCATTGCATATGGTAGAACTTTGCATTGTCAATGTAGATCAGCGAGTCTGGTAGACTCCCCCCCCCCAGTGGCTTAAACTGTGAATTAATACCCTACAGTTTTTGAAATACGCCAACACTGACAATCTCGATATCTATTGCAATTACTGCTGTTTTAAATAAACACTAATTGCCAAAGATGTTAAAGTCGATGGAGGTAAAATATTTCTCTAGTATTTTGAAGAGGAAGAGTTCTTCTTTCTTATAGAACGAGGTATGCAATCACAATTCAATAAAAAAAATCTGATGTGGGCAACACCTGACTTTCCTTATATAATGCAATAAATTTACGACTTTTACAGAAAAAAAAATAGCTTATCTGTATAGTAGATACTTATATTCTTTCCAAGATATTGAATTTTCATCAATTAGTAGTCATTTTCATTGATTTAGCGTCACTTTTATCCATTTGGCGAGATTTTCGTTAATTTTTGAAGTGAAAGATTTATTTTTTCTTATAGAACGATGTATGCAATCACAATTTAATAAACAGGAATCTTACATTGTCTTTCACATCAATTTTCCCAATTTTAAACCCAATTTGGTGTTAATCATAAATGTTAAAGTAATTTTGCTGTTGACTCCAACTTTCAACTAAATTTTATTTGAAAATGTACGCAAATTTCCAATAAAATATTCTAATCATCAGTACGATATGGCATCAGACAAGAGCAATTCAAAACTCTTTCTTTCTCTTCAGAGGGCTGAAACTGAACTGGTTTATTCAATGCAATGCCCATGTCTACAAGCTTTGTATCGTGACACTCCCTCACCCGGGATAAGGGTACGGGAATTTATGGCTTTAGTGCGTCCCGAAATAGGATACAAAAAGAGGCTTACTTTTTGGTGGGAAAGTCATTTCGATGATGGGCAGCTCAATTAGGAGAGAAGGGACTGTGAAAACAGAGATAAAAGCTGAATTCTGGCAACCCTACCATTTTTACAAGCGACATCTAGGAAACAGACTGTCGCGGATTTGAGTTCGATTGAACGGTTAGCGGGGCCTTAATCTTCAATCTGAGTCTTCGTGTGATGAAGTTTTGGCATTAGTTGAGTGTGGCTGAGTTGAAGGAGAAGCACCGCTCCCAAGTAAGCGGGTGTAAGAGCTGGGTCCAATAGAAAATCAGAGTCAGTAGGAAGGAGGGATGAAGAACTGCAAGGTAGATATTAAAGACCTTTCTCAAAAGCCAGCCAAAATCAAAAGGAAAAAATTTAATTTGGGGGGATTTGGGGTGTTTGTAAATCGGAAATTAAGTTTACGATACTGAAAAGTTTGTTTAGCGGTTCATCATTAGATTTGAAGATATCGGTAAGTTGTTTTAGCAGATTTTGGATGTTGGTCAGATTGAACATTTTTTCCATTTCTTGAAAAAATTTGAGAAATTGGAAGAATGAGTTTGAGGTGGGATTAGAGGTTTTAGGATGAGATTCGGATCAGAAAGCACTTGGGCGATGTTCACTCCGGCTATACCTGTAGCCGTCTCGGAGCATGCCTGTGTTTCCTGGGGGGGGGGGTGAGACTTAGTGGGAAGAGATGGGAAGTTTGCATGGTCATGGCCGGGGGGATATTAGAAGTTTGAGAATTTAGAGGATTTTGTTTAGAAACCTGGAACTTGTTTACGGTTCCAGAGGTTTTGAGGATATTTGCGAAAATTGGCAGGGTGGTCTCCACCGCAATTGGCACATTTGGCCGGGACGTCTCTATTTTTAACACATTCTCTGGTGGGGGTGTCCTTTTCCACATTTTAAGCAACGGGGTGGGAGAGAGCATTGGTCGCTGTGATGATTGAACATCTGGCAGTTATAGCACATTTTAACGCCTTTGAAATGAAATTTTGAACTTTAACTTATAAATATAGGAGGTTGTCAATCTCTAGGATCCTCTCCCAGTTCTCAGATGGCACAAGTCCAACCAAGAAGATGGGGAGGGGGGATCTATCACGACGATTTTTAAGTTGCGAAATGCGAGTTAATTGGAAGCCTTTAGAGAGAAGGGCAGATTTGATTTCCTCAGTATCCGTGTTAGTGGGAAGACCCTTAATCACGATTTTTTGGGACGGTCGGATTTTAAGTTAATGGAACTGAAGGGGATTTTCTCCTGGTACAGATGAGCTTGAACCTTCCTGAAGTCCTCAACGGACCCAGGAGTGATCTTGATCACTCTGCCCAGAAGAAGACCGGAGACGTTATTGGATAAGATTTGATTAAGTTTAACTGTCAAACAGCTAAGTGGGGACCTGTTCTGCCAACTACGGCCTTCAGGTTTTTGCCCCCACCGCTGAGAGTCGTCTATGGACGACCCAGCTGAGGTCCAGAAGAGGCACAGTGGTCCGAAATTGACCGAAAACCCAGGGCAAGACTAACGCCGAAGTTAGGAAGAATTCTTATGGACCCTTGACCACACACACCGCACCTAGAGAGCAGCCAAGTTGTGAACGGGGCCCGGGGCACCTCTGCCGGGGATTCCCCAGCAAGGGCGTCCCAGGCCAAACCCCTTACTCCCTAAGGAGAAAATGGGGCACTGAAACGGTGCGTGAACGACACAAATGCAATGCAGTGACCGCCCAACGAAGCCGAAAAGAACCATAAAGGTTGACCGAGGAGGATTCGTAGTTTAGCAGTGGATTCCGACTTTCTACCCCTCGGTAGTTATGCAGAGGCAGTATGCAATTTAAAGAGGCGCCGTCGTAACCCGGACTTATACCCGTACTGCCGGGTTAGCTTAACCTAAAGAGGAGAAGAAGAAGAAGAGGGCGAGAAAAGAGGCGGTGAGAGCCATAGCCGGGAAAGAAGCACCAGAGGTCTGGTTACACCAAGGAGGAGAAGTGGACACAGGAGGAGTGCATTGCAGGAGCAAATGCACAACAAGGATCACAAGAAGGAAGTTCATAAGAATTAATAACTAGGAAGAACACTAAGGGAAAATACAAAAATAAAAGCTAAAGAGACACAGGCCCAAAAAGGGAGCTAATAATTAAGGACTAGACTAAAACTAAAAAAGACTATAATAACCTAAGGAGAGAAGTAATACTAATATAAATTAATAATAACACGAAGTACTAATTACGACTAAGAGAGCACGACGACCGAGATAGGACGAAGCACGCAGGGGTGCCAAGGACTAAGTTACGGCGGTGGGCCCCTAACAGATGAGAGGGGGGACACCAAGGAGAGACCCCCTAAAGGGGGAACCCGGGAGGGATGAAAAAGCCAAGGAGGAAGTCCTAAAGAAAGGGAGCCAGCTAGTAAAAGCGCTAGTGGCGAGGACAATAAAAATACACTAGCTAAAAATAAACGCGCAGAGCTACTTACACAAGGGCAGGGGCGCCAAGCACAGGAGCTGAAAAGTAAAGATTAGCAACTGGACCGGGGGTGCCAGAGGCGCCCCGCCGGCCAGAGGACCTACCAAGAGCCACCTGGGCGAGACTTACCCGTGACTGGGAGAGCAGCAGGAGAGCCTAAAAGGGAAAATATTAGTTAACATACCTGTGATGATGATGTGGTCGAGGCTTGCATCGGGCGATCGGCCGTAGTGATGCTAGACTAAGGAAACGATGGCTGAAAGAGAACTTTTAATCGCTGAAATAGAACTATTAATGGCTGAAAAAGAACTATTAGTGGCTGAAAGGCAAGGGTAAGTTAGCTAAGAAGATCACTAAATTGCTTAACTACAGGGGACCAAGGTCCCTTAATACATGCACCATAGGGTACGAGACACCATTTAAGACAAAAGCACATCTGGTCACAGGAACAATTCTCCTGCTGGCCAGAGTGGAACAGGGGCCTCCATAAAAGAGGAAACAAACTATAAAAACTACAGGGGCCACATCTCAGGTGGACGACACCAAAAATAAAAAACTGGGATAATCCCCCAGGAAAACCAGAAGCAGGAGGAAGAGAGAGATATGTCACGCAGGCAAAGGAGAAGAAGGAAGATAAAGGTGCCTGGGAGACGAAAGAGGTCCAGAGGAGAGAGAATAGGGAACCTACCGGGGTAGGAAACACTGAGGGAAAGACCTCCCAGTGTCGGAGTGCCAAACGGGAGTAGAGGTCCTCTCCGAAAAATCAGGTGGGAACATCCTTCCACCGATTCCCAACCACATCCTCCCCTGATTAAGTTTAACTATGAGGGCTCCCCAATTAATTGAGGAGTCAACGTAAAAAGAGGCAACTTTTACTTCGGGGGGGGGGGGGGGGGGGTCATCGGCCAATTCGGCCGAGCTGGAGTTTAGGTTTTCAAATATGTTTTCAGTTGGGATAGGATCGGTTTGGGTATCAGTAAATTCTTCATCATTTTTGGGTTTTTTATTTTTGGGTTGAGTGGAAAATCCCTCTAATTTGCTAAAGAAATCATGTTTAAATTGCTCATAAGGCACGTTACCATCAGACTTTGAGATATTTAAGGCCAGAGTTCGCATTAGCTGAAAGGAGTCCCTATTTATAAGGGTATTGTAGTCTGTGTGGCTGGCTAGTAAAGAAGAATCAGCAATAGTACCTGTTAGTAGAGTATTCAGCATCTTCGCCTTTTCATATGGGATGTCCGCTTCCTCGAGTTCAGAAGTCAGTCTGGTGATGATGAGATCATAGAGCCTGAGGTGGAATCCAATAGTAGTTTCAACTTGGTCGGGAAGCTTAGTACCCAATTTCTTGTAGAAAGTAGATGCGAGGCAGCTCACCGGGGCTGAGCTTTTCGGTGGGATGGGAGCAGCAGAGTCTGTAGATTCAGAGTTCATTTCGTCAGAAGAAAGGTCAGATGAAGTAGGAATAGCCTGAGAATGCGAAGGAGCAGTATTACTTCTACCCGACATGTTTTAACGCAACTGGATATCACATGCCCAAGCAAAAGTACACTGAAGAAATAAGCACGTGATAAGGATGAAGCAGCTCAGAAGGGTGCGACCGTAACAAGCAGCGTCCACCAGTCAAGTCCGAAAAATCAGCAAAGAAAACCAATGGGAACGCAAACATAAATAAACAGCGTTCATCCCCTTCATCACAACAACGAATCAAAAGAGATGGTATGACACTGCAAGGTGAAAATAAAAAGTGTTTCAAGAATGTTCTAGAAGTTTCCACTAGATTCAATTTCGACAGCGTACTAGACGCACTTAATATTTTAGGAGTATCAAAAATATCTTCTGTGATCGCGCAAAGAAATGCGGATCGGCAAAAAATGTGATGTCTGAACTAAATATGAGCACAGTAAAATAGTGGCGTATTAAAATATTATACGCAGGCAACAGCATAGTGTTGGCTCCATCAAATATCAAGGTGGAAATAAACATAAGGTACGGATATGTTTCATCTGTTAAAATGATTATGGAAGGCGCACAATTCACAAATACCTATCGTATAATTAACAATAAGGTTGTACGAATCCCAATCGCAATAACAAGCTCGTGTATTTAAACTAAAAGAACTACTCAGATTTTCGGTAGCTAATTGTAATGTGTTCTAAATATATGTGTCAATTAAATTATGTGTTGTAAATATATGTGTTAATTAAATGTTGTTAGAGATATATGTGTCAAAAAAAGGGATTTATGAATAATCTTAATAATCAAGATCTACCTATATATATATATATATATAAATGAAATTAAATATTAGAGTAATTGATCAATTCAAATAAGAGTGTTTATTTTATATCTTGTGTGTTTTTCTCTTCGGCTCGAGAACCAGGATTTTCCATGCTCCACCCTTAGTGAAGGCATCCAAGGCAAGTCCTGGTAAAGTAAATTTTGAGTAAGGACAATTTACCTTATGACAGTTAGCTTGTAGGGATGTCGATAGTTCCTATTTTAAAATATATACCTTGTATTTCATTCTTTGGTAAGAATGGACTACATGGGGTAGAGCAGTGGTTCGCTCAAGGAGCTTTCAGTGCTTTACTTTTTCCAATTTAAAAAAAATCTGCCAAGTATTTCAATCTTTGGTAAGAATAGATTGCGTGGGCCAAAGCAGTGGTTAGCTTGTAGGGGTGTCGATAGTTCCCATTTTAAAATATCTACCCTGTATTTTATTCTTTGGTAGGAATAGACTACATGGGGTAAGGCAGTGGTTAGCTCAAGGAGGTTTATAAAATTAATAAGTAATTAAGAAAGAATATCGACTTTTAACTGTGGCATCATCTCGCTAACCTTGAAATAATGACGGCATCTCAGATTAGATCTTAGATAAGATCTCATTTTTAAGACTGCAATTAGATGTGTATAACGTTCATTTCCAGTTTGGATGGCTGCTGATGAAGACATCATTCTGTAAGTTATTTTCATGTTTTTGGTAACTATTTTGTATATTCCACGCGATGCGTGATACATATCTCCTAAAGTTATAAAAATATACAAATTTTTTCATAGTATTTAATGTTAATGCATTTAAAAATTATAAGCGCTAACTAAGTTTGGTTTCTCCATTCACCAAAATATTTGCAAAGCATCGGTGAAAACATCTTTGTTAGTTAAAAATTGTCGAATCATATTCAGAAGATTCTAGAACAATGTGTTTACATTTCCCATAGTGTACAAAACTAAAACTGTTGAAACGTATTCGTGAGGCGTAAAGTAGTGGTGTTAAAATTCCCCACGGTAAAAGATCGCTTTGAAAGCAGTCGAATCGTATTCTGTCCGCATATTATACAAAGTAAGATTGCTCTGAAAATAGTCGAATCGTATTCAAGAGGTGTTATATTAAAATTTCCCACGGCGTACAAAGAAAAATCGCTCAAAAAACAGTCGAATCGTATTCTGTAGATGTTAAAAACATGGTGCAGAAATTCCCCACAGTAAGATTGCTCTGAAAATAGTCGAATCGTATTCAAGAGGTGTTATATTAAAATTCCCCACAGTAAAAGATTGCACTAAAAATGGTCGAATCGTATTCGCTAGATAAAATCCCGTAAATCCACTTAACACACGCAATTTTTGGGTTCACTGAAAATTCCTAAGAATAATTCACTATTAGATTCATTTTAAACATAAAATTAAAATCATTTCGTTATTCAGTTATCATAAAAAAAAACCCATATAGTTATACAACACCCTGAAAAATTGCTAACATAATGTGTTCGTATACATTCGATTGTATTAGTACACGGCGAAAAATCGTTATGAATTTAAGAATCAACTCTGTTTACATCTATTCAAAACACCCTTTTTATAAAATACGTATCATTTTTATAAAAATATAGTACCTTTTAATAATTCTCTTACATAACTCCATTCAAATCCCCCACTTGCTTCTTCCTTCTCATTCACAGAAAAGACTTCATTCTTAAACACATTCTGAACAAATCCCCAATTGTACAATAGTCACTGCAGGTGGCTAGTAATCTCAGGTTCGATCCTCGAGCCCCCAAAGCTGAAATATATTCTTTTGCATTTAAAACTTTAAAAAAGAAAAATGCCGATAGATGGCGCCACTAAAACCATATTTCTATTATTCTTTCAGATGGCAACGCACGGTCGCCTCATGACGTTAACCACAGATGAACTTTTGGACAAAAGTTCATCTCCTTCAAAGAGTTGCGTCCAGAACAGAGCACCAGGCGCGAAGCGCCTTTAATCTCCAATCTCTAGGTGTGGTTCTTATCTTCATACTGTGACATTATTTCATTGGTCCATAGTTGGAGGTTCGAGGTTTTTGATTTACTGTTTTTATTATTTGTCCTAGCTCCTAGTGTGGCAGTTTGTTGCACCCAGATAATCATCCAGATAATCCCAGATAACCCAGATAATCATATAAACTATTCAAATATTTCCTCATGACGTCATATGATAAGATCACGTTATCAGCCTATCAGATAACCCGTTCAAAGGTGAAACGATAAGATAAGCCGTTCACTTCCTCATAACGTCATGGATAAGATTAACCATTATCACTTATGGTGTCATCCTCTGCACCGCTTGAGGTAGAACACCCAATTTCCCTCTACTTACCTATGTATCTAATTTATGGATGTACGGCGATTATATTTTTCAAACGGCAGAAACAGACAGACACCTTTTTTATTGTATGGACAGGGTAAATAATATGGAATATTAGTAAATATATATAAAATGTTGAGTGGAAACTCATACTCTAGATATTTTAAGGAGAGACCTCTTATATGATTCGGAAAAGCTTTATTATAGTGAATTAAACTAAATATGTCTAGAGTGTAAGTCCTCACTGGACTTTCTCATACATAGTGTTTAGGTCTACTTCTATTATAATTATTGCAAAATATATATTTCACATCAAACCATTTGTTAACAAATTGCTTAAATTATGTCACAAAAGTTAAAGAAGCATCCCAATTTACAATGTAGTATTTTCTTTTCTTACTAAATAGTTCATGTGTTTTATCAAGAAAATAAATTTTTATGCTTTCCTTACACCTATTCTATTTCATAATTTTCTGTTAATTACACCAAATGTTAAAAGAAATTCTTTCTATTCAGACAGTCGATTGTACAGCGGAACTGTCAAAATACTGCCCATAAAAGGCTGTTGATAAATGGTTTTCTTCATAAAAAAGAAAAAAAGGCATGTCAACATCCATCACTCCCAAAAGCGTTTGTGTGTAGATTTGTCTGAGGATCAGTAGATAGGGTAAGATCAGTAATTTAGTAACACAAAATTATAAAAGAATGCTTTATTATTAAAAAGATTAATATAATATAATACTTTAAAATTAATATTGTTAGATATTTTATATTAATTTTTATTAAAATATTTTAAAAACATAATAATTATTAAAAAAATAATAGTGATATTATTTTATATTAAATATTGACATACCCACATTCGCGTGTCACGACTGGCAGGTTACTAAAAAAATTTTCTGGCTACTAGGTTTGTTGACAATTTTTCTAATCCTGCCCACTAAAAAAAATTATTACAACAGTACTGATTAAAATATTATATATAATAATGATTAGCCAAATGCATTCAATTAATTCATATGACAAACCTGTTGTTATTTTGAAAAAATAATTTTATTTTTCATTTCTACGAAAAATAAAAAATAAAAATTATCTGCATGCGAAATCCGATAAAATAATAATTATCTTTTGATACTAATTATAAAAGTAGACTTAAACACTATGGATTATAAATGTATGAGAAAGTCAAGTGGAGACCCCTAATATATATTTTTGTACTACAATTCTTATAATTTGTTATAAAATATAGGAGGAGCCACATAAAAAAAAAACTAGATAGACCGAAACTGTGGGCATCGGAATATTTTTTTAATCATGGAATTTTCTAATCTATAATTATTTTATATACTGAAATAAATTAGAATTCAGTAACTGTTAATAAAATTTAGTAGGAACAATTTGCTAATCATGAAATCTATAAAGTCAAATTTAAAAAATTTTGGTATCAAATATAGTATTAATAAAAAAATAAACTTTTGGTGTCTAATTCATCCTGATTTGTAGTCGGTGTTTCTTACTTTGGAACACATATTAAACAACTGTACTAACTTTGAATAATCTATAATTAAAAATTGCTTTAAATTACACAGACACAATTTACAGAGAAAAGAAAAATGTTGATATGAATAACATCTGTGCTTTAGGTTTCAGTGGCCGGAAAATGGAGCGTCATCATGAAAAATATAAACACTTCAGATATTTATACCTCTGAACCCAATAGATAAAAATATAAATAATTTTTCTTGTTTTGTTGGAAAAAGGATCCAGATTATGAATATATAAAAATAATTTCAATATTTTAAACTTTTTTTTCTAAAATACTTTAAAAAGTATCTGTCCAAGAGAGTGCTAATTTTATTTTTCTCAATTTTACTAAAATTATCTTCAAAACTATAAAAGAGATATAAATAGCGAGTGACAAAAGTATGTATTTGGAAATTTAGCTTCTAAATCAATATTTATTTTTTTAAAAAAGCTCTTTCATTTAATCATTTTGTTTTCACGCAAGTATCTTGTCAAGTTGAAGAAGACTGAAAATCTTCTGTTTTCCAAGTTTGTGATCCTTATATCTCAGAAACAGAAAGTGCTAGCTATGAACAATAAGTAAGAATGTGTAGTTAGTTCTCTGAAAACCCTACAATTGCATATAATGGGATTTAGTATCGAGCTCTTAGTTTCCGAAGAATAGTGGTTCTAATTTCTGTAATAAGTGGTTATAATAATTAAAAAATCAGACTCTTGAATACAATTAAATAAAAAGTCATTTCAAACTTTAGAATGTTAGCACAAACCATTCTGGAGATATTGCACATTTTTCAAAAAAATTTATGAAAAAACATTATGTAAAATTAAAAAAGTAGTAAGTATATCGTCAAATATGTTAACTTTCCATATACAATATTAGGCAACATCATTCTCATGAATGCAAATAGTTCCATTTACAAGGGAAGACACTTTTGCAATAGTTTTGTGTTTTGATGCCTATGAATTCGCCAATAGTCAATTATTTCATACAACTGATATTAATTAAATGTTAATTGCATTTTGATCATCATTTTGCACGTGAGTATGAATAAGTCACTCACTTGAACTAGTAAGTTGCCCAATTTTAATTTATATGGTGTTATGCAATATCAAAATCATTGTTCTGTAGATCTTTTTATTTCTCCGTGAAAGTCATTGTATCATATAGTAGGAAAGGTCAAAATCATGTACTGTCCACGTAATATTTTTCACATACTGTATCCATACCTAAATTTTTACAGAGGTATGAAAATTCATTCTTTAGTTATCGTGTTCACACCTTACATACATACACACAGACGGACATTTCGAAATGTATTCAAAAGGTCTTGAAACTTGCTTATCCGTAAAAATTTCGAATTCAGAAATTTTTAGGAAAACTCTATTTTTTTTATATAATGGGCAAGTATTGTTTCATATATAAGTATCATTTTCTCAAAAAACTTTAAATTCTAGATTTTGATCCTATGAACACACTTCAAACACTAGTTTTTTGGAAAGATAACCATCTTTGTGTGTATTGTGACATATAGACACTAAGTCAAGAATGAATGTTTGTATAGCTAGGCAATTTGGATACAATATATATTATATAAAAACTAAAACTAAATAGAATATTTTGTAATTTCTACACTATTAGAACACAAATGACTTGAAGTTTATGCTTTTCATACATTGTTTTTCATAGCAAGCAAACTATAATTTATGAAGGGGCAGATGGTAACTAATGATTTTGTTTCCCATTTTCTCAAATGTCATTTGTTTGAATCCCATCTTTGGCAAAGCCACTGTGGAAAAATAACAGTTTAAACTAAGTTATATATGCAATGATTATTAAAATAATATATATTAATATAAATCAGCCAAATGCATCCAATTAATTGACGTAATAAACCTGTTGTTAATTTGAAAAAAATAATTTTATCTTTTATTTTTACAAAAGGTTAAAAATAATTACTTGTATACGAAATCCAATAAAATGATAATTGCCTTTTGTATTTTGATACTAATTATGAATGTGTTAGAAATTCGAGTGGACTGATATTCACTTTAGTACTGTGGTTCTATAATTTATTTTAAAATATACGATGGGTCACATAAAATTACGAGTCGGGCCCGCAGTTACATCGCCAGGTGGGGTGGAGGATTTGGGGGCCATAACACACCCAGGAATCCACTGAATTTCACAGAAATAATATATGAATAATATATATGGAGAAATGGAAAACAAAATATTTAATTACTCCCGACTCCCCCCCCCCCCCAAAAAAAAATCCAGATACACTACTGTGCATGCCAAATGTGTTGGGTTCATACTAGAACTTGATATTCACAGAGTTTTTTCTGAATAATTTCTTTTTTCTTTTAAATCATAGAATTTATAATTATTTGTATTATTTTTAGATCGCTTGTCAAGTCAGCACCAAGCGTTCTGATTGAGAGCTCTTTATGTTTTAAACTGGTAACCTCTTGTATCTTGGTTGTAATTTGGTAACATCCAATAAGCACATGTTTCTGGGGTTGCTACCATTTTCTGAAGTAACAGGCCAGCGCATTTATTTCTCTGTTGTTTCCATAGTACCACATATTTTATTATTTGATTATCTTCTTTAGTTGTAAATTGATTTTAATTTGATAATTTTTTTAACTTTAGTTTTATTTTTGTGGATTTGCTTTTATTATTCACTAACATTTCCTTATGTCTTCTGATAAGCATGAGCAAATGGACGGTGAATGTAGTGTTGTGAAACGTGGTTGAATGAATATTGGTTTGATTGAATCTAGCATTAAATACTACTATAATTTGAAAATAAATGTATGAAAGAAGCGATTAATTGGTGTGTTATGAAAGAGATTATGAATAAGTATGTCTGTGCTAAGTGTGGAGATGAAATGAAGTTGTGTGAGAAAGAGCGAATGATTGATGGGAGGAAATGATTGATTAGAGTAAATGATTGTTCCGACTCTGAGATGGAATAGGAGTCCTGAAGGTTAGTGTTTTTTGTTTAATTTATCCTATGTTCTGAAATTTTGGTCTGTATTTTTCTGTGTTTAGAAAATTACTTTCTCCCCTTCTTTAAAAGTTCTTAATCTTATAATTTTAAAGCTGTTTTTTTTTCTAATTTTTTTGAAATTTTGTTAAAGTACAAACTCTTTTCTAAGTATCAGTTTTAAATTCACAAAATGTATTGTATGTTTTCTAAAATTTTCAAAGTTTTTTAAAATTCATAAAAATCTTATTTTGTAACATTTTTCTGAGTACTATTCATTTTATAAGTTTTTTATTCTGCCGTTTTACGAAGTTATGCAATTTTCTTAAAAATCAAAAAAATCTTATTTTGTAACATTTTTATGAGCATTATTTATTCACTGTAATTCGAATTAAATTACACTATCATTTACATTAAAAAGTCTTGTTCAGAACATGGTAGCAAACATCATTTTGGTGGAGCCTACTTCTAAACACGGAAGAATACGTCACTTAACCAATTTCAAAACACGGGAGAATATGCCAACTTGGCACAATATGTACTTAGAAAAAATATGGGGGGGGGGGGGGGGGCTATTATTCAGATTTACCAAATCTAGTTTTTCTTATATTTTGGAAACAAGCATGTGTCACTGAAATGATGTTTTTATTAAGTTTACATTCAAAATATGCATTAAAATTGCCTTAAATCATGTTAAACAGTCATCTATTAGAGTAAAAAAGTCATCTACTAGAAATCATAAAAAAAATTATCAAGAACATATTCCAAGCAAAAGTTTCTAGAAACTATGGACTTAAAAAATATTTTTTTTTTAACCTGAAAATTGACAATTATCAGAAATTCATAAAGTACAAAAACCATTATAAAGTAGCAAATTTCTTAACTATATATTTAATTCAGTTTCATTTATTTATTTACAATTTTATAATTACAAACAATTTCTTTCGGCCCTTCGGTAATGGTTCTTGATAAGCATAATAATTATTGCATTTTAATACAATTTAATTATACGCTCAATATTGCATGAAATTTGGTAAACTAAATTTTTAGATGCAGCTGAATTGTATGGTGCTTAAATTAAACAGTGTTTCTACTATTCATAATTTTTATTAATATTAATTTAATAATTAATAAATATTTCAAATATGTTTGAACATTAAAATTTATAAGAATTTTCTTGGCATGTTTTAGTAAAAAAGTATGTAAAAACAAATTTCTTATAAAATGATGAACTATTATTTTAATCCGCATAAAATTTTCTGTAGGATTTGAATATGTATTGATTATTTGGGTTGCCTATGAGGATTTCAAAGTTAGTGCCAATATAACTATGAAGACAGCCCCTTAAACAAATTTTAAAGACTTATATTTGTAGAAGATATTAATCCCTATCGAATGATGTCTTTCATTTTGTTCTGTGATGCAAGCTGTGCAATTGGGGGTTTCACATTTTCTTTTTGTTGACAGCAGTACACTATTTAATGGAAAAATAAGGGGTGATCGGTAGAATACCCCACACCTCATTTTTCAAAGTACAAAATTGCGCCAAGTTGGCAAGATGCACCGGGTTACAATTTCATTCTGCTTACTTCGCCAATCTGGTAGCCTACGACTTTCTGGATATCCAATCAGCATGCAGAATAGTATTTCAATAGTAATCTGCGTATTTTATCAAATCTTTTTCATTCGAATTCGTTGAACCTTGTTTCGAATAAATATTTGTTTCTTTTCACGTAATTAATGTACATAAAGATTGCCGTAATTGCGGTCAGTAGATACTTTTGTATTGCAGATAAAGTTTCTAAATGACATCTGGTAAGCGGCAAATGGATTCGAGTGATTGTTTTTGTAGATTTAGTAGATATTTCTTTAGATTTAATTGGATTGTGTGAAATGTGTTCCGGTGTAGAATGTACGTGTATGTTCAAGAAAAAGTGTTTGTGTGGATGTATGAGAAAATATGGATATAAGCATTCGTTCTTTAAGGTTAGTAAAGGTTAGTTCTTTTATTTATTCATTTCGTGTTTTGAAATTGTCTTTTGTATTTTCCAGTGTTTTTAAAATGGTTCTTCTAAGTTCTGTTTTTTCTTGAATTTTGTTAAAGTACAATCTTTTTTCTAAGTAACGTTTTTTCCTGAAGATTGTTAAAGTACAATATTTTTTCTAAGTATCGTTTTTTCTTAAATTTAGTTAAAGTACAATCTTTTTTCTAAGTTCTGTTTTTTCTTAAATTTTGTTAAAGTACAATATTTTTCTATATATGTATTTTTCTTAGTATTTCATTAGAGTACAATCGCTTTTTTTTAATTTTCATATTTTTTCTAAGACTTTTTTTTTTAATTTTTGATGTTTTGAATTATAAGTTTCTGATATTGATTTAAAATCAAAAAACATTTCAAGTATCGAGTGATTCAATATGGTTTCTAAAATTTTAAAAGTTTTTTTATTCTGCCATTATGCAATATTTTTATAATGCACAAAAATAGTATTTTGTAAGCTTTTTATGAGTATTATTCCCATTTACTAAAATTGAATTTCACTATTATTTACATTCAAAACTCCATTTCATAAAACTAGAATACGTCATTTTTGTAGGAGGAGCCTATTTTAAAACACGTGAATATACGTCACTTGAGTTGGGAGGAGTCAATTTCAAAAGACTGAGAAATGCACCAACGTGGGGCAATTTTGTACTTAGACAAATGAGGTGTGGGGTATTCTACCGATTTACCAAAATAAGATTGTTATGTCATATTTAAAATTAAATGCCTTTAAATTCAAGTAATAAAATTGATAATCAAACAACTATTGCTTAAAATCTTAATATTTAATCAGATTAAATAAAAAAAAAAAAAAAAAAAATCCAATTTAATTTGCCATTTAATCATAAAAAAGTATTTACATTTTCATACAAGCTTTTTACAATGTAATATGAATTTGTATTTTTTGAGGTACATTTGATTTACAAATTAATAAGCTTTTATTGAAGATAGTCATGGGATATCTGCTTAAAAATAGTTATGATACTTTATTCTAAGCAATGACTGACAGTGCATAAAGGGGCCACACATTCATTTATTTGATTTCGCATATAGTTTCTCCCCTTTGTGCACACGTGTGTGCTCTCTTAATTTAGCTCTAAGTGAAAATGCTTTTTGACACATTTCACATACAAAAGGTTTCTCACCTGTGTGCACACGTTTGTGCGCATTTAGACTAACTTTGTGTGAAAAAGCTTTTTGACACATTTCACATATAAATGGTTTCTCACCTGTGTGCACACGTTTATGTGCATTTAAACTGACTTTGCATGAATCAGCTTTTTGACACATTTCACATATAAATGTTTTCTCACCTTTATGCATACGTTTATGGCTTTTTAATTTAGTTTTTTGTAAAAATGCTTTCTCACACATATCACATACAAAAGGTTTCTCATTTGTATGCACACATTTATGTTTATTTAAACTAACTTTGTGTTTAAATGTCATTTGACACATTTCACATACAAATGGTCTCTCATCTGTATGCACACGTTTGTGTTCCTTTAAACTAGATTTTTTTATAAATGCTTTTTGGCAAATTTCACATACAAAAGGTTTCTCACCTGTGTGCACACGTTTGTGGTCATTCAAATTACCTTTTTGTGAAAATGCTTTCTCACACATATCACATACAAAAGGTTTTGCAGTTGTATGCAGACGTTTATGTACATTTAAACTATATCTGTGTTTAAATGTCTTTTGACACATTTCACATACAAATGGTCTCTCATCTGTATGCACACGTTTGTGTTCCTTTAACTTAGATTTGTTTGTAAATGCTTTTTGGCAAATTTCACATACAAAAGTTTTCTCACCTGTGTGCACACGTTTGTGGTCATTCAGACTAACTTTTTGTGAAAATGCTTTCTCACACATATCACATACAAAATGTTTCGCATTTGTATGTAGACGTTTATGTACATTTAAACTATCTCTGTGTTTAAATGTCTTTTGACACATTTCACATACAAATGGTCTCTCATCTGTATGCACACGTTTGTGTTCCTTTAAACTCGATTTGTTTGTAAATGCTACTTGGCAAATTTCACATACAAAAGGTTTCTCACCTGTGTGCACACGTTTGTGGTCATTCAAATGAATTTTTTGTGAAAATGCTTTCTGGCATATTTCACATACGAAAGGTTTCTCACCTGTGTGAACACGTTTATGTGCATATAAATGACCTCTTTGTGAAAATGCTTTAAGACATATTTTACATATGAATGGCTTATCACCTGTGTGTTTAAGTTTGTGAACAATTAACATAGCTCTACGCGAAAATGCTTTTTGACACGTTTCACATATAAAAGGTTTCTCGCCTGTATGTATACGTTTATGTTCCTTTAAACTAAGTTGGTGTGTAAATGATTTTTTACATATTTCGCATACAAAAGGTTTCTTACCTGTGTGCACACGTATATGATCATTCAATTCAGTTTTGCGTGAAAATGCTCTTTGACATATTTCACATACAAAAGGTTTCTCTCCTGTGTGCACATGTTTATGTTTATTTAAATAACTTGAGTGAGAAAAATTTTTGTGACATATTTCACATGCAAAAGGTTTTTCACCGGTGTGCACACGTTTATGTTCCTTTAAAGTAGATTTGTGTCTAAATGCGTTACAACAGACTTCACATACAAATGGTTTCTCACCTGTGTGCACACGTTTATGTTCCTTTAAACTAAATTTACATGTAAATGCTTTTTGACACAATTCACATACAAAAGGTTTGTTATTTGTGTGCACACATTTAGGTTCATGTAACTGAACTTTTTGTGAAAATGCTTTCTTACTCATTTCACTTACATATGGTTTTCTTGCCTGTATGCATTAAAGTTTATCTAAGGTAGATCTTTTGCAAAAGCTCTTTGCCACATATCACTTCCAAATGGTATCTCATCTGCATGCATAAGTTTCTGTCTATTTATATTACATTCTTAAAAATGCTTTCTCACATTTTGCAAATGGATTTTCTCATGTTTGCACAAGTTAGTGTTCATTTAGAATAGACTTTTTGCAAATGCTCTGACATATTTTTCCATATAAAAATGTTTCTGACCTGTGTATGCAAACAAAATATAAATCACTTTATTTTCAAAAATTTTTTGACATACCTTTTATACCAATGGTTTCTCATCCGTGAGCATGAAGGTCTTGATTGAAATGAAATATTTTGTAAATGACTTCCAAGCCATTTGACATATAATTATTATTCATAACATAAAATCATTTTTCCCTAGTATATACAAAAATATATATTTAATTTCTATTATTTTGTAGAGAATATTGCTGGCATGTATCACTTATAAATGTCTTCTTACTTTATGCACATGTTTGAAAATACAATATGTCAACATTTTCTCATGTTAATGATTTCAATTGAGCTCAACAATTTGTGGTTAGTTAAATATCTTGTGCACACACTCTTGACCAAGTTTCATATACAAAGGGCATTTCGTTAGTATATGTCAACAAATACTTCAATTATTAAAAAAATAGTACATAAATAATACACAAATATTGAAGAAAACAAAATTAAATATTTTGGTAGAACACTTTGTGAGCTAGCTGCATTTAGCTTAAGCATTAATAATTTCTTGATTTATAATCACGGTAACACAAGGCAATGATCCAAGCCAGGCAAAAGTCAATACCAAATGGTGAAGAGTACTTCCAAAGCTATTAGAAGAAAACAATAGTATATTAAAAGGGGATTAACATTATTTGCAAGGGTTTCTCCTCAGTAGCAATATTCCCATCATGGCAGACAGAGTCTGAGGATGAGTCCACTCATCAGAAGAGGTAATAGAATAGTTTTGTGAGGGGGAATTTCTCCGGTGGATTACTGAGAGGACGTCCCTCTTACGCCTCTTAGGATCACTTTGAACATTTTACTGTGATTGCAGGTGTCTCAGAGGAAGCAGATTCAAACCATGTACATATTACATGTAGAAAGTATTATCAATGTTTAAGATAATGGATACTATATTTTTAAAAATCCGATGATTAGATATTCATTCATATCATATCTGTATTAAAACACTTGAAATGTAATTTTTATATTTACTACACTTTTCGCGATATATTTCAGCTTTTATTATAAATAATATATGTATTATAATATTTTAATGATAGCCCTATGCATGTATGAGTAGAATCATTTAACTTCATTCTTCTAAAAGTTTATTAAGAATGATCTTATCTCCTTTTCGAATGATAAAAGCGAACTTTCTAAACTTTATACACGTATCTCTATGTCCCCTATTCTTGACTTGTAAGTCAGTGACGTCACGCTTCAAGCTGCTCTCCCGGTCGAAAAGCAACCCCTTTCTCTGACCTGACAAAACTGGCGCACTATCGCTTGTGTGGCGTGTAAAGTTTTATTGTGAGATCGTAGATATGCACCTTCGGTCAAGTTCATTCGAAGGGAAGGGGGACATATGTGTATATGTAAATTCTTTGGTGGGGGGAATGGGCGCATTTTCGCCTTGACTATGTCTTTCGCAGTACTGCAGTTTCAGTCGGTTCGTTGGCTGTGTTCCTTCGCCATCTGATAAGATTTTAATCACTTTTAAGAAAAATATTTTAAAATTCTGTCAAATATTTTATTTGATGACTTTGTAATTTAGAGATTGACTGCGAAATAGCACTGTAATGCATAATATAAAATATTCACTGAACCTGCTTAAATAATCAATTAAAAAATACTTCGTAATATAATTAGATCTTAAACATTTTGTTGAATATCCAGTGGTAGCAGCGGTAGCCAGTGGTTGCGGCTACACGAGCTCGTGTCTGACTAACGGATAGCAGAGCCGGACGTGTGCTTAGATTGAAAAAAGTCTGGTCGGGTCGAACATATTTAATTTTGAAAACCTTTTAAATGAATTTTAATAGAGTACATGAAATTATTGTGTTGATTTCAGCTATGTAAAGATAATGTTTCAAAATAAGCTAACTTTAATCTAAATTTTTTGTATATAAAATTCACAAATTCGAGTTTTTAAAATATTTGAATGCAAATCATTTCGGCCTGGACCGATAATAAATGCCTTTTAGGCCGTGAGGGGCTCGGGTTCTACATCTGTAAAATTCTTTGGGTGAAAGTCTAAAATTTCGCCTCTAGCCGTCACCTCCGAAAGCAGAGGCCGGAGCACTAATTTTTGACGTCTTGGCTTGTAGGCCCACTGCGAGTAGGTCTTCCAGATCGCGATCGAAGCTTTTGCTATTTGTTTCCCTTTTAATTCTCTGTTCGATGTAAAGGAATCATAATTTATCTGTCTGTCTGTCTGTCTGTCTGTCTGTCCGTCCGTTAGCACGATAACTGCCGTAAAAATGAGTTTATCAAAATGAAATTTTAGTATGTTGTTCAGACGGTCTGTAGGACCTATGGGAATATAAATAAATAATATCACCCAATTAGTTTTTTATTGAACCCGGGTTGAAAAAATGAAATACATTGAACCCTATGGGACCTAATTTTTCAAACATTTTTTAAGTAAATTTAAAATTCACGAATTGCTTCGAAATTTTTATTAAATATTCACATTATCCCATAGAATATATAAAAAAAAATTCAGTAAAATATGTTAAGTAGTTTTTTAATTAAAAAAATTATTTAATATAGGGAAAAAAACAAATTCAATTAAATTCTGACTTTGGGATATCTTCCAGAAAGAAAAGAGAGAGATATTATATAATAAATATCTCTCCATTTGTTTAAACGTTTTGCATATGGGAGTGGCTTCATATTTTAAAATAAATTTGGTAGATAACAATTTTTCATTTTTTTAAAATTTTATATAACTCTTCTTGATAAATTTAATTGATGGCATTTTAAATGCACTTTCCTACGTCCTAGAGAGTTAAAATTTGGTACACAGCTTAAATTTGTTGAACATTTTATTCGACAAAAATTTGATGGATCTTTAAATATAGATCATACATTTTTTTCGAAATGGCCTGAAAATAATCCCCGTTCACTTCTATAAATCATTGGTGTAATATTGTTAAAAATTCTGATGTGGACAGCACATGTCTTTCTCTGCAGACTCATATTCGTTCTCTTTATTTATTCAATGATAATTTGAGTTTATCTGCACAACATAAGTATTTTAAATGACATTGAATTTACACGTTAAACTTAAATTTGGTTCTCATTTGATAGCTGGACTTATTGTCAAAGGTGGCGTAGCGAAAACGCGAAAAAACTAGAATATCTCAAGAACGGCTAGTCCTAGAGTAATGGGGTTAGTCTTATTCTTTTTGTTGTCAAAAATCACATATAAAATAGGAATTTAATTGATATAATTGAGCACACGTAGTCTTTTATTTTTATATATAACGATTTTTGCTGGCCATTTCGCAAAAATAGCCCGTTCCTTTTTCCCGAATCGTAGTAGAATAACCTACAAATGATTTATATACAAAATTTTGTTAAATTTGGTATATAAATCACTTGTAGGTTATTGAAATATTATACTCCAAATTTTGTTAAATTTGGTTCATTAGTTTTTAGCTAGAGTGGATAAAGGCAATTTCTGCGGCCATTTCGCAAAGAAGGCAGATTCTTTTATTACGAATCGTACTATAATCTAATGAACATCAGGATTTCCCACAAAAAACATACCTACAAAATTGTATGAAATTCGGTCCATTAGTTTTTCAATTAGAGTGGATGTAATATCCACACAGACACACAGAAACATACACAGATACACCCTTACACACACAGACGTCTTCCTAAAAGTAGTTTTTTCGTGTTCTAGAAGTCCCAAAACGTGTAGATCCTTTGAAAATTCGAGTTCCGATCTTCGGCACGATTCCAATACTTTGAGTACATACACATACACATATATATTATCTGTGTATTATCTGTGTATCTAAATTCCGTGCCTATGCAATTACAATAGTTGTGATTTTAAATGATCCCTAAACTTTTATTATTTCTTCAAGGAAGCCTAATTTTAACATATGCAGAATGCAAATATCTCAAGCGATTGTAAGATGAATTACATAAGAATTGCTGAATTTTTTTCACACAAAATTATTTAGCTCTGGAGTCTGGAATACAAGTTATATGAATGAAATATTCATTGATTTTGCATAAAGAATCAGATGATTTATATTCCGATACAGTTTTAAATATTTAAGTATAATATATTACTGTAGTACTGTGATAATGTAAAAGATATTACCACTGAATGAATCACATTTTAGAAATTTTTAAATGAAATTACATTTCAGTTGGAAAGTGTTTCATAATCAATGCTTATGCATGATTGATCTTTCTTGTGTAGTTTACACTCTTATTTTGCTGATAGAACATGCCACCACATTTGCTCTATGAATTATTCTTTCTTTGCACAGTAAATAATGCTAGTCCAATATTACAATTCAGAAGAATAAAGCTCGTCTGTCCACAAAACTTGTTTTAGTTTATATTGATCCAATTTCATATATATTTTATAATTTGTTTTCAAACGAGAATGTTTTATTCAGATCTGCTTGAAGATAATTTTGTATAGAAAACACAGAAAGGAGAATTAAATGAAATATTTTAATAGAATGTTTTGAGTAAGAATGTCATTTAGAATACTGCAGGAATTTGCACATATATTAAATCATGGGCAATGTCGGGTATATCTGCTATTAACAGTATACATAAAATTGTATGTTGTACATCTATCTGTCTGTTTATTATCTCAGCACGGTAGAGATCACCTATTTTCATTTCATTAGAATTATTATAAAATTTCAAAAATTGAGACTCTAAATATTAAAACTTCACATCAAATTCTGAATTTTAGGTTTCTTGTATTATATGGTCAGTATGAAGAACGGACATGCTGCTAGTCTATTATAAAATATTACACAACTAACAACATTATTAAAGTAATTTTAAAATATTTGCAGGAGACTGTATAATTTATGTATAATGACACATGTATAATAGCTGTATAATGACACAAGCTAACTTGATAAAATATACATTTTAAACATTGAATGATTTTAAATACTTTACAATTACTTAGCAAAGCTTAATTTTACAAGTACCTGGGCAGTTCTTAATTAATATGACAACAATAAAATTTTAAAACAAACTAAGAAAACTCTAAAAGGTTTGTTGACGTTATAATTAGCAACAAAACAATTTAGAATCCAGTTAGCGTTAATTGAATAGCAATAATTTGATTGCCATATATTTAAAATTCTATATAATTTTAAATGACATAATAATAAGCAAAAAATGGTAAGCACTTACTTCTAAATAGCATTTTTCGTTTTTCACATTACAGAAATAAGGTAATTAGTAATCCAATGTTATAAGGTATGTAGTCGAAGGTATGCTGGTCAAAATGTTTATTAAATGATGAACTAACATATAAGACATTCAAAAATACGATAAAAAGACCGTTATGCATCCACACGCGCGAGCCCACGTACTGCACTGCACATACGATACTTCTTTGTGTGGGCTACTCTACTAGGGGAGAACTTTCCAGAAAAGTTGAGACGGAGGAATTCGAATTCGAAGGCCAGAATTGGGCCTACAGCTAATACGTCACGAGGTACAGGGGGGGAAAGTAGTTCGGCCTTTTCTACCGGGGGTGACGCTCTAGCCAGCGGTTACATGACCTAGGGGGCTGGGAATTAGGTTAAAATATTCCATTTGATATATTTTCAAAAATATATGTACATGTACTGAATATTGATACTATAATATCACGAAAGATTTCTCCCTATAGCAAACATTCGATACATACAAAGAACCTTCAGATATAATGATAAAATTATTATTACATAATGAAATAATATAAAGTGATATAGTAATATACCGCCTGAAATAATATAGTTCTGCAAATAGAACAATTTATTTCCACATTTATATACAAGTTATACATAAAACATCATAATTTACTAAGTGTATTTAATTTACTGTAACAGTTTTTATAATTGTAAAAATAATTTAGTGATATTCATTTTGTGTCAATTCATTTTAATTTCTGAGTGTTACACAAGAGTGTAGTTTACTACACTCTTAAAAGTACCTATTTCTAATTCACTAATTTTAAACAAAAATAGTTTAAAATTCATGTTTCTTTTTATTAAAAACTAGCAGCATACCCGTTCTTCGTACGGAGTATATAATATAAATAAACTTAAAATTCACAATCATGTGCAAATTCCTATAGTATACTAAATGGCATTTTTAATCAAAATATTCTGTTAAAATATTTAACATAATGCTCCTAAAAAGAAGTTAAGGAATGGCTGTTCTCGTTATTCAAAATTATCTTCACGGATAGATCTGAAGAATAAAATATCCTGGCCTTTTTGTAAGCAAATTTATAAAAAGTATGGAATTGAATCAATATATATGCAAAATAATAGCGTATTGTATGGGACCCGTACTACTTATATACGCGAATATTAGAAGATATAACCTATATTAGTAGATTACATATATAAATTGAAAATATCAATAAATCCGTAATCTTTAAATCAGTAGGCAATAATTAATTCCAATATGTGCCCAAATGAAAGTGCTAAAATTATATGGGAAGATAAACCCGTACTACTTATAATGTCATATATTAGAAGATATGTCCTAGTGTTAGTAAAAGATTACCCGTATTATAATATGTTGTCTGAAAATTTTTTACCAATATATAACAGATTACTTAATAAATTAAAAATATCAATAATCCCTGCCATCTTCATACCGGAAGGCTTGATTCCAATATATGCCAATATACATGTACTACTTATATTCTCTTAGATTAGAAGATATACCCGCGCATTTGTAGAAGATTACTCGTACAACGTACAATATATGAGTTTCAACAATTTTTGCCGCAATGAAACAATGCCATAAGAAATTGAACATATCAATAATCTCTGAATCAATAATCCCCGAAAACATCAATAATAATAATGTTTAAACATGAAGATTGTAATTGATATTATCCAGTCAAAAATACGATGGCAATGAAATTTATTTTATATACATATCTTCATCATTAAAATCGGAAAAGATTTAATAAAAATCTTCTTCCTCATAAACACATTAAATTTAAATCCGTTGTTAAGCGACATGTTATGATTTGCTTTAAATAAATTGGTCGTCAAAATATCGTCTAAATATCTCTAATGAAGGTTTGGCGACATTTTAAAAAATCGCCAAATTTATCGCCTGTAGAACTGACAGTCACACTTGGCGATAAATTGACGGACCATCATCAAAATATTATCCCCTAAAAAAACACAATTTCGTTTATTTAGGGCAATTTATCAATTTCAAAATATTTTTATGGATTTATAAATATTTTTATCAATTTGGTGACATTTTAAAAAATCGCCAAATTTATCGCCAAGTGGGACTGTAGAACTGACAGTCCCACTTGGCGATAAATTGACGAACCATCATCAAAATATTATCCCCTAAAAAAACACAATTTCGTTTATTTAGGGCATTTTATCAATTTCAAATTATGTTTATGGATTTATAAATATTTTTATCAATTTCGTGATATTTTAAAAATTCGCTAAATGTGTTACTAAGTAGGGCGGTTGGACTGACAGACAAATGCTAACGAAACACCATTTCAGTACTTTCTTTTAAGAAAACAAAATAAATTTCATTGATTTACGTCATTTTTATCAATTTGGGGACATTTCAATCAATTTGGTAACTTTTAAGAAATTTGCCAAGTTAGCGATATCCAGCCAAATTCGTAGCTCTAAATTCGCAGATCTGAATAAAATATCGTGATCCAGTTTGTATATACTAAATGAAAACACTAAAATATTGTTAGAAGATATACCCATTCTACTCTTTTTCTGTTTAAACAATTGGATAAATGAATTTATTGGGTAAACAAAATATGAGTTTATTAGCTAAACACAATATATAAGCTTAAAACCTCTTTGCTAAAATAAATGAAAGTGGTGTATGCAGTTCGCAATTAATATAATTAAAAAAAAATCAAACCGTTCACATTTATAAGATATATTTTAATACCCATTTATTTAATATTCAAATCGAAAAAATAATAATAATCATTAGCAAACATATTTAATTTCATTCCTTGGCCGAGCAACACGATATAAGATAGAATCTTCCTCATAAAATGCGAAATTAAATAACCATTTTAAAATCTTTATACTTCTAATCGTTGAGTAAAAGCTTGTGAAATACAAAACATGGAGGTAGAATTTTCCATTTAAATTCATGTTTCAAACAATTCATGCTTTCAGATAGTGACTATTTAATGCAAAAATCCTGCATCAAACTCAAAAATAAAGTTTTAATTCCCTTTGACGTTTTAAACAAACGATTTTTATCCTTTGCGTTTGGATAAACCACGGAGTTGGAGAGTAGAACTCCTATAAAAAAAGTTCCGTTTTTCATTAATATCTCGACAACCCCTGGTCTTAGAAACTCGAAACTTGGGCAAAATTTATGGGGGGCTATTTCAAGGCCACCCACAAAATTTCATTAAATTCGATTCAGCCGTTCTCTCGTGATGATGAGATAAACGAAAGTTTCGTTTTTTACTAATATCTCGAGAACCACTGGTCGTAGAAATTTCAAACATAGACTAAATTTTAAGTGGGGCTATTTCTAGGCTACCCACAAAATTTCATCAAATTCGGTTCAGCCCTTCTCCCGTGATGATGGGACAGACAGACAGACAGTCAGACAGACAGACAGACAGATTTTCAATTTTATTTATATAGATTAGTGTTATACTTTAGTAAAGTAAGTGCGAGCAAATTTTAGTCCCAGTTGTGAAGTCTGTCACTTTTTACTTTCCCTGCAATATAGGGTAATGTATAGGGAAAGTATTGGAATCATGTCGAAAATCGCAACTCGAGTTTTCGACGGATCTACACGTTTCGAGGCCTCTAGAATACGAAAAAATTGTTTTTAATGTGACGTCTGTGTGTGTGTCTGCGTGTCTGTGTGTCTGTCTGTCTGTGTGTATGTCTGTGTGCTTGTCTGTGTGTCTGTCTGTGTGTCTGTCTGTCTGTCTGTGCAGATTTTGTATCCACTCTAACTAAAAAACTAATTGACCGAATTTCATAAAATTCGGTAGGTGAGTCACTTGTGCACGAATCTGGTGCTGATTAGTTTTGGGTATGACTCGGGTTAAAAGAACCCGCCTTTTTTTGCGAAATGGCCCGCAAAAGCTTGTATCCACTCTAACTGAAAAACTAATGGACCGAATTTCACAAAATTTGGTAGATAAGTCGCTTGTAGGCCACCCTGGTGCTGATTAGATTTTGGTATAATTCGAAAAAACATAACCTGCTTTTTTTTGCAAAATGGCCCGCAAAAATCATCAAAATCTAAACTTAAGAACTACGTATGCTCAAATATAGCCATTAAATGCTTGTTTAATACGTAATTTTTAGCGAAGAAAAGAATAAGACCAACCCCATTACACTAGGACTAGCCGTTCTCGAGATATTTTAGTTTTTCGTATTTTTCCTACACCATTTTTGAAAATAAGTCCAGTTTTCAAATGAGAACGAAAATTGAATTAAATATGAATTAAATTTAATTTAAATAAATAGAACGTGAATATAAGTCTGCAGGGAAAGTCATGTGCTGCCCACATCAGATTTTTTAATGATGTATGTGTGTTTTGTATATTTCTGAGTCTATTGACACGATGAACAAATTGGGAGTATGAACGAAACTCGGCACGATTATTTTCATCAAAAACACCAGAAGGCTATTTATTTTCATCAGCATGATCAAATTAAGAGAAAGTATTCAATTTGACATCATTTTCAGAATATTAGCATCCACCGTTTTCAAGATATCGCATGTTTTTGATCTAAATTGGAAACATTAATAAAACATAAATATGTTCACTATTAGTCAATATTTAAACACTTTGTAAGTACTTTTAACTAAAATTAAATGGATCCATTATTATTTAGGGCTTGATGCAACGTGTTATCCTTACATATGATATTTGACTGTGTTGTCACTTTGTATTTGACGGCATTGTTTCGATGTTGTATTACTACATATCTGTCACTTCATGCTTTCTTCACTTTCATGATGTAAGGTAATTCGAGCTTTACGTTGCTGAAGTGGTGTAGCTGATAGCATGCATGAAAGCAGTAGAGTGACAAGAACGTACAGAATATTCAAATAAAAAATAAAACATACTTAATTTAATGGTAACTGACATAATTCAATTGCATGACGTTATGCTAAGCCCCGAAATAAGGATTAACGCAAGGCCTCTACAATTGTCAATCCTCCAACCATCATTTGTTATCTGATGTTACAATTTGCAACTCACTATTATTCTGCATGTTTTCATTTTGAATTTGAAAGGTATAAATTATCTATAGCAGTGAAGCGAGTTTGTTGAATTCACCCTCTATTAATTTTAAAATATATTAATTACTTATAAAAACCATAATTACTGATTATGTAAGTAATGTGTATATAAAAGAATAACGAACGAATAAATAAGTCAAAGAAGGAATAAACAAAGTTCTCTATAAAGTCTAGTTCAACGGTACAGTGTCTAGAAGTAATAGTGTGCAGACCGAGGCGAAAAACAGGTTCTCTGAAAACCGCCTCCGCCAGACGGCGCTAGTCTCGAATAAGCGGATAAAAGCTGATGAGTTAATATTGAAACTAATAGGAATTTAATGCAAATGAAATGACCGATATCTTTGGAAATAATTGAAAAATTTGTGTGAAATTTGGAGTAATTATTGCAAGTGACATACACAAAAAGTCATTTGAGTTTCAGAGAGATTGAGATAGGGATATATTCGTATTTTTAAAATTTTATTTAACTTTATCTGTGGTCGTTCAAACATTTGAGGTCCAAAATAATCAAGTTCATTCATTACAGTAACGTGAAATTCGGTATGACGTTTTCTCTTGTGTTACATTTCAGTTCTTTCGAATTTGAAGCTTATCGGGCTAGCCCGTCCTGGGCCCGCCATAGGACTTTACATGTTTTTTGGTATAACTTGAGAACAGGTGTCTCTAAAAATTCAATGCTTAGCATATCCTTGTCATTTGCTGTATATTTTAACTCTTTGGATTAAAAATCTTATCGGGCTAGCCCGTTCTGAGCCCAACCAAAGGAATATATCGTTTTTTGAGAATAACTAAAAATTCGGAGCATCTAGAATGTATAAATTTAATATGTCATTGTCCTTTGTGGTATATTATATTTCATCGCATTTCAAACCTTATCGAGCCAGCCCGTCTTGGCCCGCCATACAAATTTACTCGCTGTTTGAATAACTCGATCGAACGAAGTAGCTAAAAAATGTAAATTTAGTATTTCATTTCCTTTTGGATGGATTTTAACTTAGATTTTGAACCCCATCGGGCTAGCCTGTCCTGAGCCCAACAAGAGGAATATATCGTTTTTTAAGAATAACTCCAAATTCGGAGCATCTAGAATGTCTAAATTTCATATATCATTGTCCTTTGTGGTATATTATATTTCATCGCATTTCGAACCTTATCGGGCTAACCCGTCTTGGTCCGCCATAGAAATTTACTCGCTTTTCAAGAATAACTCGATCAAACGGAGTAGCTAAAAAATGTAAATTTAGTATATCATTTCCTTTTGGATGGATTTTAATTTAGATTTTGAACCTCATCGGGCTTGCCCGTTTTGGGTCCGCTGAAGAATACATTCGTTTTTGAAGAATAACTCGAGAACCTCAATAGCTAAAAATTCCAAGTTTAACACGTCGTTGGCTTTTGTGGTATATTTAAGTTTCTTCAGATTTTAACTTTATCGGGGTAGCCCGTCCAGGGCCCGACATAGGAATGGACCTGTTTTTTTAGAATAACTGAAAAATCGGGACAACTAGAAAATATAAATTTAGTACATCCTTATCTTTTGGGGAATATTTTAATTCCTTCGATTTTGAACTGTATCGGGCGAACCCATTTTGGGCCCGCCTTAGAAATTCACTTTTTTTTGGTGGGGGGGGGGGGGGATAACTCTATAACCGGAGTATCTAAAAGTTCCAAGTTTAGAATGTCGTTGTCATTTGCGGTATATCTTAGCTCATTGGATTAAAAACCTTAACGGGCTAGCCCGATCTGTGCTTGAAAACCGTGCAACTAGAATGTCTAAATTTAGTATATTATTCTCTTTTGAGATATATTTTAATTCTTTGGATTTTAAAACTATATTAGATTAACCCATCTTTGCCCAGCCTTAGGAATGCATTCTTTTTTGGAAAATAACTCGAAAATCGGAGAAAAATTTTCATTTACCAAACAATTAAACAATTACATTAGTTCTCCTTAGGAATTATATTTGAAAAAGTATTTTGTACTGTTGTGTAAACCCACATTCGATCGTCGACCCCCCTTATCCTAGATCTTGGCTACGCTTATGTGCAAGAAAATTAAATAATGCGAAACCAGTCATTAGCAAAATGCAACTCACAAACCACAGGGTTTTTGTTTAGAATTTTATCTGCACGATAAATCAACTTTGCCAATTTAGCTCTCAGTTCATCGTTGTCAGGAGGTTTAAATAGAGAATATTTGCCTCTGAAATTTTTGTAACCTCTTTTACATTCAGGTACGAAGCAGTGTCTGTCATTCACTTTATTTTTAGAATTTGAGGACATGCTTCATCTACTATAAAAGCTATTAAATATGTTGATAGATCTATTAGAAAACTGATATGGTATGGTTATAAAAACAGCCCTTTTTAATTCAAATATAGAAACAAAAATATAGATTTTCAACGTCAGTTACAACAAACATCAAATGAGTGAAAGCTTGCTACTTACAGTTTCAAAAAATATTTCTTTCTGAGTGGGTCCATCCTGTCCAATCTTAGAACGAAAAAGAATATTGTACATGTGACGGTTTTTAGTAAAAACAGATTCGATCTCAGATGACCAATGTGCTAATGAGATATTCCCTATTGTATCTAAAGGTCAACCTGAAGGCAGTACAAAATGTCCTTTCCTGGTGTTCTACCCATTTTAAGAGCTCCCACTGATTTGCGGGTCTTTTGAGAATTGTTCGTGTAGGAAATCTGGCAATTTGCGGAAACGTATGTAAAGGAGACGCGCCTGTCGAAATAAAATAGCGGTCGATTACATGTCCACGCTCAATCGAAATTCTTATCAGCGCTATCTTTCACCGTACAAACAGACAGCACTTGTAGGCAGCCCCCCCCCCCCCTTGTTCTAATGTTCAAGCGGCAATGGTGTTTCATGTTTTTCTTCCAAATTCACAAGGCCACCGACAGGCATTTTTCCTAGTGGCCGAACATATGAGATAAAACAAAATATCTGCTAGACATTCTCATACATTACTTTT
Source organism: Amaurobius ferox (assembly GCA_951213105.1). Taxonomy (NCBI): domain Eukaryota; kingdom Metazoa; phylum Arthropoda; class Arachnida; order Araneae; family Amaurobiidae; genus Amaurobius; species Amaurobius ferox. The sequence continues at coordinate 104,152,022 of OX578146.1, forward strand.
TAGGTTTACATGCTAATATGTATCGAAATGCAAAACAAAAGTTTGGTTTTAAAGCATTCGTTCAAGTTATTCATATAATGCTTTTAAAAATTATTGAAAAATTTCAATTTCAAGTAAACAAAATCAATACATGCGGCCCAAATTTCTGCTAAAGAAATAAAATTATCTTCGTAAAAAGCTGAATACAACTCAAAATACTAATATTTACCAGTTTCGACGGCAAAAAACCTTCTTCGTCAAATCACACAGAACCGCAACCTTCACTTGTACTCCCAGTGCACCGACCCAACATCCGTGAACAAATTTCGCACGTCTTAGCTCATTTGCATATGGATGTAACTATGTATCTAGGAAAAAAGGGGGTCGACGATCGAAAGGAGCTTATAGTACAACATTCATTTTTCTTTAAATATGGACTATTTTGAGAACTAATGTAGTTGTTCGGCAAATGAAGTTTTTTACCACACATCCCATCTCCAATGCCTACGCCACTAATCATAATTATACATAGGCCGAAAATATTAAATTCTACCCGAAAAGGAATTAATATACTAAATTTGGATTTTCTATCTGTTCCAGTTTTCGGGTTATTCTAAAAAAATTCAGTATATTCCTATGGCAGGCCCAGCACGAGCTAGCTGAATGAAGTTCAAAATCGAAAAAATGAAATATATCACAAAAAACAATAGCATGCTAAACTTGGAATTTTTAGCTACTCCGGTTCTCGAGTTATTCATCAAACAAGATAGCATCCTTAAGGCGGACTCAAGACGGGCTAGCCCGATGAGGTTCAAATTATAAATTATGATAAATCCCCAAAAAATTGATAAACTAAATTTAGATTTTTTAGCTGCTCCGATTTAAGTGTTATTCTCGAAAAACGAGTACATTATCACTATGTCGGGCCCAAGACGGGCGAGTCTGATAAGGTTCAAAATCCAAAGAAATAAAATATACCCTAAAATATAATGGTATACTAAATTTAGATATTCTAGCTGCTACAGTTTTGGAGTTATACTTAAAAATCGAGTACATTCTTTTGGGACCGGGACGGGCTAGCCCGATCAGGTTTTAAATCCAATGAGCTTAGACATACCGCAAATGACAACGGCATTCTAAACTTGAAACTTTTTGATACTCCGGCTCTAGAGTTATTCCACCAGAAAAAGTGAATTTCTAAGGCGGGCCCAAAACGGGTTCGCCCGATGCGGTTCAAAAACGAAGGAATTAAAATATTCCCCAAAAGATAAGGATGTACTAAATTTATATTTTCTAGTTTCCCCGATTTTCCAGGTATTCTAAAAAACGGGTCCATTCCCATGTCGGGCCCAGGACGGACTACCCCGATAAAGTTCAAACCCGAAGAAACTTAGATATACCTCAAAAGCCAACGACATAATAAATTTGGAATTTTTAGCTACTTCGGTTCTCGAGTTATTTTTCAAAAACGAATGCATTCTTCAGCGGATGCAAGACGGGCTAGCCCGACGAGGTTCAAAATCTAAATTAAAATCCATCCAAACGGAAATGATATACTAAATTTACATTTTTTAGATACTCCGATTGATCGAGTTATTCTTGAAAAGCGAGTAAATTTCTTTGGCGGACCCAAGACGGGCTAACCCCGATAAGGTGCGAAATGCGATTAAATGTAATATACCCCAAAGGACAATGATATATTAAATTTAGACATTCTAGATGCTCCGAATTTTGAGTTATTCTTAAAAAACGATATATTCCTCTTGTTGGGCTCAGGACGGGCTAGCCCGATGGGGTTCAAAATCTAAGTTAAACTCCATCCAAAAGGAAATGATATACTAAATTTGCATTTTTTAGCTACTCAGTTTGATCGAGTTATTCTTGAAAAGCGAGTAAATTCCTATAGCGGACCAAGACGGGTTTGCCCGATAAGCTTTGAAATGTGATGAAATATACTATACCACAAAGGACAATGATATATTAAATTTATACATTCTAGATGATCCGAATTTTTAGTTATTCTCAAAAAACGATATATTTCTTTGGTTGGGCTCAGGACGGGCTAGCCCGATAAGATTTTTTATCCAAAGCGTTAAAATATACAGCAAATGGCAAGGATATTCTAAAGTTCGAATTTTTACATACACCTGTTCTCGAGTTATACCGCAAAAACGGGTGAGTTTATAAGACAGGCCTAAGATGGGCTAACCCGGTACGGTTCAAAATTGAAAGAATCAAATTACACCCCAAAAGAAAACGATATATTAAATTTAGATTTCCAGCTTTCTCTGATTTTCGAGTTATTCTCTAAAACCCGGTAATGTTCTATGGCGGGCTCAAGACGGGCTAGCCGGATAAGCTTCAAAATCGAAAGAACTTAAATATACCACAAGAGGAAACGTCATAATGAATTTCACGTTACTGTGATAAATGAACCTGATTATTTTGGACCTGAAAGGTTTGAACGAACACCAGATCAAGTTAAATAAAATTTTAAAAATTCGAATATATCCCTAGCTCAATCTCTCTGAAAATCACATGACTTTTTGTGTATACCACTTACAATAATCACACCAAATTTCACACAAATTCTTCAGTTATTTCGAAAGATATCGGTCATTTCATTTGCAATAAATTCCCATTAGTTTCAATATTAACTCCTCCACTTTTAACCTCTTATTCGAGACCAACGCCGTCTGGCGGAGGCGGTTTTTCAGGAACATCTCCCAGCATTGGGACGGCACACTATTACTTCTAGACACTGTACCAACGGCTTGCAATCTTCTTTGTCCTGTGCATCATTGGAAAGCAATGATACCATATTGCAGCGGCAGTTGTAGGGACACTGCTGTGGGACTTGTGAAGAAATACTGTAGGAATTTCTTGTTTGAGAAGTAAAGGATATAAGAAATATAAAAATTCTATAGTTTGCAAAACAATGATTGATTGTGCAGATCTATAAATTACATTTGGTCTAATTGTATGTCGCATTTATTAAAACGATCATAATGTTTTGAAATGTCTGAAACTAACTACTATTTAAGGTTATTAAAAGATGAACATAAATATACTGAAAAAAAATATATGTTGAAAATGTTAAGCAGAAAGGAAATAATTTTAAACCAAATAGTTACACTGACTAAATGTTGAATACTCATGATATGAGCAATTAAAAAAAAAAGCAGTTTTCTAATTTTTTTTTTAAATCATTACACACCTAAATTACTATTATTCTTATTCAATAAGATATTATTAACGATATTTTGAAATTCAAACTTTTAGGGAAGATAAAAATCAAGGCAGTTTGTAACCGAACAAGATGCCAGATTCCATCCTCAATATCACGATCACGAATCAAACATTTTTGAAGTGATGTCTGTGTGTGTGTGTGTGTGAAAGTATGTGTGTGTGTGTGAAAGTATGTGTGTGTGTGTGAAAGTATGTGTGTGTGTGTGTGTGTGTGTGTGTCTGTGAGCCTGTGGAGACTATAACTGGCGAACGAATGGACAGATTTGAACGAAATTTGGCACAAAAATCACAATCAGTAAACACTGGAAGCCTATTGTTTTTATATGCAATCGAATGTTCAGAACCTCCCTAAATTTTCAAGTGAAATTTTGAAAAAATCGTCAAAAAATCAAACCGCTAATAAAGTTACGCAAATAGACATTTCTTATGTAATTTTTCATTAGAAAACAATTGACATAAATTTTAGAACGCTAAAATGAACCGTTCTCGAGATATTGCATATTTTTCAAAAAAATTATCAAAAAGTCATAAAATAAAAATAAAATATTTCCTATTGAGAAACAAGTTTACTTTTCATATGTAAGAGGATGCGATAAATTTGACGACATCATTCTCGTGGATCTAGCTTGTTCCATTCATGAAGAAAGATAGTTTGAGTAATACTTGAGTAATAATATTTGAACGCCTATAGTCATTTATCTGCTGTAAGAGTAACTTATTTCTTCGTTCATAACGCTTGGCGAGATTTTGGCGACGAATTTGGTGGAATGGTGCCAAATTAACGAAAATCTCGCCAAATGGATAAAAACGACGCTAAATCAATGAAAATGACGACTAATTGAAGAAAATTCAGTATCTTGGAAAGAATATAAGTATCTACTATAAGAATAATCTTTTTTTTTAACTGTAAAAGTAGTAAATTCATTGCATTATATAAGGAAAGTCATATTTTGCCCACATCAGATTTTTTTTTTACGTGCAGTAGCACACAGCATTTTATAAAATTGTTTTCAATTTTTCTGTTGGGGTTTATCCGTTATATATCATAAAGATTAAATTTGTTTATTCTAATGGCCGTAAATGTTTTATTAAAAATGATGTAGGAACATGTAAGTTAAGCCCTTTTATTTATTAAAAAGTGCACAGTACGTTTTGTGTGGATGAATTATTTATTCATGACCAAAAAGAAAAAAAGACAGCAACATAAACATTATACATTTAATATTTTATTATTCTAATTTTTCATGTTTTATACAACGCTTTTCGACTTCTATAAAATAAAATATAAGGTAACATTTGTCGATTAAAATATTTTTGCTGCCATTGAAAATTATTTCAACAATATTTATACATCACATTTTATTACAATTACATATTTCATTAAGTATTGATATGTGTTCATCTAAAATAAAAATTCGTAATTAATTTTACGTATGTTACCCATAAGTATTATTCCCATTCAAGGGCCGGCAGTTGGGTAACCCTGTATTTGAACTCAGATTTCATGGCCAAATTATCCAAGGAAGGCCGCAATCCCCCCCCCCCCCCCTCAATATTCAAAATATTTTATAAAATAATATATTTTGAAGATAATTATTAAGATATTTTATAAAATTACTAAAATAACCATATTTTAAACTTTGAAATTTTCAAAATGTGCCCGTTCGGAATTCCCCCCCCCCCCCCCTACACACACACACTTGCATCTTATTATTGATATTCTAGTAAAATCTAAAATATCTACGAATTTTATATATTGGTAACAGTTCCAACTTGGGTAGTACCCATTGCCTTTTTCTCATCTGAGCAATATCTACGACCACCTACCAATGCCTATTTTCTGTTATATTAGATACACAACTGCAAAACTAGCTATAAAACAAAAATTATTTATGTTTAAAAAAATTTTTTTTCAAATATTTAGTTTTCAATTAGTATTTGCTTTTGATTAAGTTCTTGCATATTATAAGGATGGCGGGTTATTAAATCAAAATTGTCAAAGAAACATTTAAATGAATCGAACACAATCATTCTTATACGAACATAATCGAACATAATCATCTTACATGTTTTCATTTGGTGGAAACAAATTTTCTTCTAGTTACTTTCGTTCGCATCCTGGCTTTTAAATCCAGAATCTGCTGTTAATCATGCCGAGATATTCGTGGTATTTGAATTACTTTTAGTGATGTTATATTAAATATCTCGAATACTTTAGTATTCGGTATTCGCTGATATTGCTTATGTATATTAAATATTTATTTACGTAACATTTTTATTCGTGATTATGTTTTTATAACATCTGTATGAGTTTTGAAAAAAAAAAATGTTTAAAAAATTGAAATCCTTCCCTTGGTCCGTTCACTCACTTCCCAAATCAATAGGCATCTGAACGTTTATCGATTTCAGAAATCATGCAAAATATTATTCAGTTTTGTCAATTTGTTTGAAATATATTATACTCACAGTCACGCAGACAGACACATAAGAAAAAAAAATATTTGCTCATGCTACTGTCTAGAGAATGTATTGTTTTCCCGAAAATTTTCAAATTTGAGATTTTCTCGAATAAGCACGTTATATGACCCCCTGAGCCCATTTCACAGATCTTTAAAAAGATATGTGTTTATGTGTGTGTGTGTGCGTGTGCATATGTCTATGAGGTAGGGCTGCCCGCAGATCTGGACATAATTACCCAGGTAAAAAGAAGGCTCGGGCGTCGGAAAAAACTCGCCACTTTTTTTTTTTTTTTATGACTAGTGATCGGTGAAAAATGTTTGTATGGGAGGGGATTGATGACTCAAGAACGAATGTTATGATTTGTATAGCATTATTTTCTTTAGAAAATAATAGCAATTCCAAAAGCAATAATAATATAGTATCTCATCGTAAAAGTAAAAAAAAAAATAAAAAGGTCTTTAGCTTTATAAAAAGTACAAAAATAACTAAGATAAAAACCATTGTCCAATTTTTCAAACTTTTGGTGTGAAAAGTATAGAGAGAAAAATATATTGGTTATATTTCGTAATAAACTTGGCAAATTTACCTCTTTGATCCGAATCAGTTTCTTGATGCAATGAACTATAATAAATTGAAAGGAGTTTGTACGATAAAACTTAAACTGTATCGCGCGACGGCCCGCCCTGCAGCCTTCAAAAACTAAAAACCTAGCCCTGTCTGCCCCAGGACTACACTTTGATATTAAAAAATACCGCTCCGCCGGTTCCCTTTTCAAAATGACACCTTATCATGTATTCTCAAATTTTCAAAACATCGAGAACTTAGAAATTCCTCTTGTTAAGAAGCTTACAAGTGGTCATGCTTTTTAGATAAGAATTTTTACTAAATAAGGTAAGAATTTTTTTTATTAAGAAATTAATTGGAACCTAGTTGTATAGTAAATTATATAATTAAAAAATTAATTATGCTCAACTTATTATATATAACCTCTTCGTAAAATGCCGTACTGTTTTTTTTTTTTCCAAAAAAAATTTTCTGTACTCTTACCAGATTTTTACTGGATAAAAGGAATGGCGGTGTATTAATGGAATCATTACTACAATACTGTTATCTTTTGAGCCCCCAAATTTTTTTAACTTATTCAACACTGTAATTGTTTAATGTTTTTGAGCACAAATGAGATAAAACGCCTTTTTCAGGTGAAAAAAGTGCTGTGGGAGGGGGGAGGGGGAATATTTCAAAAGTTATTCGAGATATTGGTGAGGCGAAAGATATGGGCACCTTAAAAAATTGAAGAGCTCTAGCAAATGCCTAATGGTAAATGAAATGACAACCCTGCATTTTCCTGGACATTATTCAATGAATAATTCATATTTTATTTATAACAATTCAAGTACGGTTAAAAACTGGCAGTGGACAAAACTCCTCGTTAGCAATCAGCTTCAGACAAAAGGTATAAAGATATCAACTGATTTATCTCTTTCAGTCTCGGAAGCTCAGAAAGACGAAAGGACAAAGGCTGGCAGTGAGTTGTAAATAGGTGAACTTACGAAATATTTCATCTGGAGATTTTGAAAATAATTAAGAAAAGAGGATAAGTTATAGAGATTTGATTACTATATTGTTTACAAATTTAGCAGGGAAACATAAGATTAAATAAATAAATAAAAATAGAACAATTTTAAAAGGAAAACTAAAAATCTGATGTGGGCAACACATGACTTTCCTTATATAATGCAATGAATTTACTACTTTTACAGTTAAAAAAATGTTATTCTTATAGTAGATACTCATATTCTTTCCAAGATCTTGAATTTTCTTCAATTACTCGTCATTTTCATTGATTGAGACTCATTTTTATCAATTTGGCGAGATTTTTGTTAATTTGGCTAGAATTTAAAATGTCGCCAAGTTGGCGATATTCCGCCAAATTCGTCGCCAAAATATCGCCAAGCGTTATGGACGGAGAAATAAGTTATTCTTACAGCAGATAAATGACTATTGGAGTTCAAATACAAAAGTATTACTCAAATTATCTTTTTTCATGAATGGAGTGAGCTAGATCCACGAGAATAATGTCACCAAATTTATCGCATGATATTACATATGAAAAGTGAACATGTTTCTCAGTAGGAAATATATATTTTTTATTTTATATAACGTTTTGATAATTTTTTTGAAAAATGTGCAATATCTCGAGAACGGTTCATGTTAGCGTTCTAAAATTTATGTTAATCGTTTTCTAATGAAAAATTACATAAGAAATGTCTATTTGCGTAACTTTATTAGTGGTTTTGATTTCTGGACGATTTTTTCAAAATTTCACTCGAAAATTTAGGGAGGTTCTGAACATTCGATTGCATATAAAAACAATAAGCTTCCAGTATTTACGGATTGTGATTTTTGTACCAAATTTCGTTCGAATCGGTCCATTCGTTCGTCAGTTATCGTCTCCACAGACTCACTGACACACAGACATCACTTCATAAATGTTTGATTCGTGATCAGGTATGCTTGCAACGTGCTCTCCCGTCGAAAACTCGAATTCGAACTTTCGACCCCGTCACAATACTCTCCTTATACATTATGTATATAAGGAAAGTAATAAAAGGCATGTCATGATCCAATGGATCAGACATGGTTTTTTTTTTTTTTTTTTTTTTTTTTTTTTTGCTATTCGAGATTCGAAGCGTAGCCTCCGAGAGTGTAAGACGTGTTCTGTTTCGCTCCCACAGCATGACGCTGACGGAGATTGATGTCCCGGCAGCGCCGGGCACAGCGATGGATATTTGCAATTCCAATCCCTCTACCTCATCTGATAATGACATTACTGCTAACGATAACGTTCAGCCAACCAGAATTTATACTATAACTGAAGTAAATAAGGCAAGAGATACTCTGCGCGAATTGGACCGGAGAATCCAGATTGAGTCAGCCAGGAGGAACTCGACACCTGAGGAAAAGGCCGTCTACACGGAACTTCTTCTGAGGAGAGAGACCCTGGTGCTGGAGCTGTTAAGGATGGTAGAGACCTGCAATGTAGGTATCTATAACTATTTACCTCCATCCCCCCCTGCTGAACCCGAGACTCCTAAAGTCTCAACTTCAAGTCCCTTTTCAGGGCCCGTCTTAGATAGTAGTAGTTCTAAACCTATAGGAAACGTGGATCCTTCGACCCAAGAGGTCACTGAGAAAGTTAACAACCTAAATATCAATAATAATCAAACTAATCAAATTAATAACAGTGAAATTAATAATCTTAGCAAAAAACGCCGAACTGTTGAGCAGACTTCATCTGACTCAGAATCAGAAAGTGAATGGACCGCAGTAGGCGGCCAAAGAATTAAAAATAAAAATAAAAATAAAGTAACTTATGCTGAATACAAACAAGCTCTAAAGCTCAAGAATAGATATGAAGGACTTAAAGATCAAGATAATATGAGTACTGGAAATGGAATGGGCGCCGAGGCCAATGTGCCCCCCCTGCCACGCCACCGATACTTATCAGCGCCAGCCAGCCTGACTGGCCCTCAATTTTATTTAGCCTTAAGGCTATTGCCAAAAATATTAATCCTAAATTAGAAGGCAGATTTTTCAAAGTCTTTGCCAATAACTCGGACGAATTTAGAAAATGCACCGATTTCCTCAAGAAATCGGGCGTTCAATTCAAGACGTTTAACCTGAAGGAGGACCGACCTATTAAGGTCGTAATCCGAGGTCTACCGGTGGCGACAGATATCGCAGCAATTACGGAAATTATGGAAGCCATGGGCTTCCCCGTAATTAGCAACGTCCGACTAACTAGGAGAGGCAGCAAGTATCCCTTGCCCCTCTATTACCTGCAGCTTAAGCCTGGGACTAACCCAGAAGATGTTTTCGCAGTAGACAGAATATTAGGCACAGAAGTGAAGCTGGAGCCCTATACTGGTCGCAGAGGCTATGCCTCACAGTGCCACGGTTGCTGTGGTTTCTATCACAGTAGCCAAGTGTGTACACTGCCGCTGAGATGCGTGCGATGTTCAGGGCCCCACTCCGCCAGTGATTGTAAAGCAGAGTACCTTCTCTGCTGCAATTGTAACGGCGATCACGCCGCTAACTGGCGCGGTTGCCCGAGAAATCCGGGCAACTCGTCTCTGCCTAATAAGCGTAGGGCACCCCCTGCTAACCAATTTAGGCATCCAAATTCTTATAATCAGGCCAGGAACCCAGGCGCCCCAGCATACAGAGCTGGCAGTCAAGGCAGCCCATTCCAATCTGCTAGCACTAGACCAAACGTTAACTTCGCTTCAGTGGTGTCTGGACATACCCAGATAAATGCTAACCCCCCTGAAATTGTTAATATCCGCTCGCAAAAAGGTAGCACGAGCGTAACTGAGGCCATTCTACCTGGAGATTCCGGGACGGCCAATAGAAATTCAGAACACGGACCAAAAACTAGAGCCAATCAGAGCGCTCCTACCCAACAGGCAAAGGATGTGGATTATGCCTCGTTTCTTTCGTCAATACTGGCCATGAAGGCGCGTAGCAAGCGCGAGAGCTCGTCCATTGTCTTTCTTGATCTCCAAAAGGCGTTCGATAAGGTGTGGATACATGGGCTCCTGTTTAAACTTATCGAACGCTCTTTTCCTCCAAATCTTATCCATCTCTTGCACTCTTATCTGACTGGTCGAAGTTTTGCCGTTCGGGTTTCCGACGCACTTTCCTCTCCCAGGATTGTTCTCAGCGGGGTCCCGCAAGGTTCTCTTGTTGGGCCCAAACTGTTCAACCTTTACATTAATGATCTTCCGCAGTCCCCTGGTGTCACCCTTGGCCTCTATGCTGATGACACAGCCCTGTTCACACATCACAAACAGACACAAGTCGTGCACAACATCCTGCAAAGTTATCTGAACGACCTGACGCAATGGCTGATCAAATGGCGTATCAAGGTTAATGTTAGTAAGTGTGCTGCTGTCACCTTCCCCTCCCCCCGGCAAACCCCCTCCACTAATCTTATTCTCAATAACCAGCCCATTCCCTGGCAAAACAGTTACAAGTACCTTGGTGTGTACCTTGATTCCAAATTAACGTGGAAACTTCACATCTCTGAAATTAGTAAGAAAGTGAAGTCTTCACTCGCCCTGCTTCACCCCCTTTTGGCTAGGAATAGTCGCCTGTCAACCCGCACTAAGTTATTGCTATACAAGTCCTACATACGTCCCATTATGACGTACGGAGTCCCAGTTTGGGGCACCGCAGCGGAGACTAACCTTAGGAAGCTTCAAGTCATCCAGAATAACGCATTGCGTATGTTTGCTAATATGCCGAACTACGTCCAGCTAGACGTCCTGCACAGAGACCTCAGAATTAGGCCTTTTTTGGAACATGTCAAAAAACTTTCTCTCAAATTTCACGGAGGTCTGAGAAGCGTAAACAACCCTACGTTGGACAGTATCCCCCACTATCGGGCTGGTAATCCGGCGACGCGAAAGCGCCCCCGGTCGTTACTTGCACGATCGGTGGGAGATATCTTCTTCCGCCCTAAGAAGCGGTCTCGTCCAGCCTAGTCTTGTGCTCTTATTTTAGATGCAGACTCTAGTTTGCTGTACCCCTCCCTAGCTTTTGGGAACTCGCTTTTCGTTGACAAGCTTTCACAACTCTTCTGCTGCTAGGCACAACTCTTGCTCAAGGCTCAAGGCCCTGCGCCCCTCGGGGCGCCCCCAGTCTATCCCCCTCTTTATTCTTCTCTGTTGGGAACCCGCTTGGGCCCCAACACCGCAGGTTTCTGAAGACTTGGGGAAGGGCACGACCTCGGTCGCGCCCCCCCCCCCCAAGCATCTCTTAGTTGATTAACTCACCATTTACTACTTCCTTTTTTCTGTCTCTTTTCCTTTTCGTCTGGAGTTTAAAGGGAGGAACTCTTCCTCTCCTGGGCACTCCACTAACCCCGTCCTTGAGATCCTTGAGAATACTGGCCATGAGGCAGATTCACGATAAAGATATCCTTTTGGAAGCCTTTAAACAGGCCTTACCTGAGCTCCGTACTGCTACGACAGAGATAGATATGGTTTTCCACATCTATCAGCGCTATGATGCGCTGCTCAGGTAATTTTTTACCAGTGTTCCTCCCTTTCTGGTCTTGCCGTGTTCTTTTTTTCGGAGTCCTATAACCTGCAGTCCCTTAAGGTTGGTTTCTGGAACGCCAATGGAGTGCGTTCTAAAATCAACGAGGTGCGTGATTATGTTGTAAATAATAATTTTGACATTTTTATGATTAGTGAGACAAACTTGTCTTCGCCCACCTCTCCTGCAATCTGCAACTATACGGGATACTTCTCGTATAGACCCCCGGCCCATTTTAGGAATTTGTCTGGTGGTACTGCACTCTACATAAAAAACAGCATCCCGCATCATCGTCTGAGCGTCCCGGTCTTCACGAAGCTTGAAGCCACGCTCATTAAGGTTACTATTCCAAATTTAGTCCCGATTGCATTTGCTTCAATGTATATCCCTCCATTAACGAGATCTACTAATAGAAACTTTTCCTACTTCAGAGCTCGAAGCACTTTTCGGACTTTGCAGTAATATGGTCATTGCTGGAGATCTAAACGCTCGCCATACTAACTGGGACATAGCTTCGAACCAGTATGGCCGAGCTCTAAATCAATTGGCTCAGTGCGCCAACTGTAGGATTATAGCTCCGCCCACTCCAACTCATACCACTGCTGGAAGGTTCCCTACTATAATTGGTGCTCTTGTATCGGTTGTTACGTTTAAGAAGATCTTCGGATCTGACTTATGCATGGCCGATTGGAGATTGTTCAAAGAACAATATAATGCTCTTCCTGATGAGATTCCCACGAGAGGGAAACCGGACTTAGAAAAGTTGATGAGCTCGGACTTTGAGTACGATGAACTTTGCATTATCGTTGATAACCCGCCCAGGGATATCACTAGGCACGAGTGGTTGATTTTGAAGGCCAAAGCCGCTGCTATGGAAAAAGATATGGAGATTGCATTGGACGATGCAACAAGCATGGATCAATCAGGTGAGCCCCCCTTGAGTTCTTCTCAAGGGTTTTCTGTTGTCTCTACTGCACCTACTATGTCTCCAGCCCCACCCATGCCGTCCCAGACCACGTGCATAGGCACTACTAATAAAATTGTGATTTCTAAAGAAGTCTTAAAGATTATGAGCGATTTCGATAAATTTTCCAATGATAATAGTTCTAATTCTAATCCCAGCACCAGTGCTAGTAAACATCCCTTAAACGATTCCGATGACGAAGGTTTTTCAAAAGTGCCAAAAAGGCACTCAGCCAAAGCTGTTAAGAACATCCCCCCCCCCCTCCCATTTCCACGGTCCAGCCTGTTCTGGATCCTGAGGTTCCTGCGCCCGACGCTGCTAATTCTGAAGAAATTCCTAAAAAGGAACGCCGCCCCCCCCCTTTTTCATAGTCCCCAGCCCAAGCTGGTATGATTATTTGAACCAGTTGCGCCTTGTGGCGCCATCTATTGTTAGCAGCCTGAGAGGAAATCTTTTTAAAATTGAAGTTAACACGAGGGAAGAATTCAGAGAAATTCAGAGAAGACTCATCAACGATAAAATATCCTTTAGGACTTTTCTCCTCAATGAGGACAAACCGCTCAAGGTAGTAATCAGGGGTCTCCCTGTTCCTACCAGTGTAGACCTTATTAAACAAAGACTTGAAGTTGGAGGATTCCAAATTAACAGCGTCACTCAGTTGTACAAGGGCCCAAAAACGAATAGAATAATGATGCCTCTTTTTTACGTCCAGTTGAACAAAAATCCCGATAACCTCAAAATTTACCAGGTAATAAAGCTGTTAGGTGTGTCAGTCAAAATTGAGAGATATAGAGGACGCAAGGGCGCCAGCACTCAGTGCTTTTCGTGCCAGAAATGGCACCATGCCGCAAATTCGTGCCATCTCCCGCCCAAGTGTGTCAAGTGCGCAGGCGATCACAGATCATTCGAATGCCCCAAAAAGCCAGAAGTAAAATGCACTTGTGCAAACTGCGGAGGGGAACACCCCGCTAGCTATAGAGGTTGTCCCAAATTTCCCAAACCCAAAGCTGCTCAAATTCGTAATTTTACTAGTAGACCTGTCCGAAACAATGTTTCCTACGCTGCTGCTTTTCAGCATAAACCTCAGGATTTCCCTAAACTCCCGACTAAAGCTACCCCTCAATCTAAAATAGTAAATTTTAACCCCAATAAGCCTCCCACTGAAGGTGACGATAATATGAGAAATGACTGGATGGAGGTTATCGATCTGATAGTCCGTTTCGAAAGAAACGGATATCAGAGAGATTTCCTCCAAAAAGCCCTTAATGCTGCCTTCCCTAAATTGAGAGAATCCACTGCCATAATTGATAGAATAGCAATACTGTATGACAGTATATGCGACCTTGCTAAATCCCCTTAAATTACAGGTCTTAGCGTATGATAGGGTTTTTTGCGAGTCCTGCTTGCCAGGGCTTGTTTTTTCCCGTGGTCTGGAACTATGCGGCGTTTTGATTGGCTGGGCCTGAATCCTTTGATCTGCTGGCACTTCCCGCCGTCCCTCCTCCTTCTGCCTCGTTAGAACGTTGCTCATTGGCTCAAGACAGAGTTCCACGGAACTCACCCCTTTTTCCAAATTCATTCCTTTATTTCTCGGAGTATATCTCCATATTCCAAATCAGCGACATGTAGACCGCATTGGGAGCAATCCCAATTCTGTCTAACGTGCACGCTATGATCTTTCCGGATCACTATTTTATTTAAAAGTCTTTCTTCTATGATTACCAAACCTGCTATAACTAAGATCGGGGATGAAAGCAAGCCTTCGGCTTTGCTAGGTACCCCAAATTTGAGGTTCCTTGAGTCCTTGAGTCCTTGAATTGATCTGGCTGTCTTTCGGAACATTCCATTTGACTTCACGATCAGAACAGATAATAATCTGGATTCTGATCACCTTCCAGTGGTACTGACCTTAAACTTTGATAAAATCACTTTAGATCAACCCTCGGAGCTACAAACAAATTGGGAAGACTATCGTCATTTTCTTCAAAATTTTAAAGCACCCCTCCCCCTCAAAATTACCAGCACTGATGACATAGAAAACTGTGTCATCAAAATGAACCATATTCTGCTGGAGGCAGTTGCTGCAGCCTCTAAACCCAAAAAATCACGCCCTAATTATCACGCTCTTCCAGGTGATATTAGGGAAAAAATCAAGCAGCGTAACCGGTTACGGAAGGATTGGCAGCGCACCAGGTTCCCGGATTACCGCGCACAATTCCGTAAACTCCAAAACGACGTCAAAGCTATGATTAGAACACACACCCAGCAACGCTGGCGTTCACATCTCGATGGACTCACACCCACGAATCACAGTCTGTGGCGTACAGCTAAATCTCTACGAACCAAGAAAATAACAATTCCGCCCATTAATGGCCTACACGGACTCGCCCAGACTGCGGAGGAAAAAGCCAATGCGTTTGCAGACAGCTTGGAACTCCAATTCTCACCACATATAGACCATAACTTCAGCCACACATACACTGAAACTGAACAACGATTACAACAGACCAATCACAGAGCACTACAAGTACAAGAACCCAACGACTTGGAGAGAGTCTCTCTGGCTGAGATATTACATATCGTTGATGGATTGAATGTAAAAAAATCACCCGGCCTTGATAACATCAGTAATCGCATCATCAAGAATTTACCAGATCTTTATTTTTGTTGGATAACCATGCTGTTCAATCACATGTTGGACCATCGCTTTTTTCCCCAAAGCTGGAAAACTGCCGTTGTTTGCCTTATTCCAAAAACTTCTCAAAATCTCTCAGTTCCTGAGAACTACAGACCAATAAGCCTGCTTTCTAGCTTTTCCAAAATTTATGAATTAGTGTTGCTTAGACGTTTGAATAGTTTCTGCCAGACGAATAACGTAATTTCAGCCAATCAGCATGGTTTTCGTTCTGAGCATTCTACGCATTCCCAGCTTATGCGGGTTGTAGAAACTATTCACAAAAACTCTACCAACAGGCAGTATACTTCAATTGTTTTTCTGGACGTGGCGAAAGCCTTTGATAAAACGTACTTGCCCGGGCTTATTACCAAGTTGGTACGACTTGGCATTTCGACTCAACTTTTGGCTATCATCAACTCGTATCTCACTAATAGATTTTTCCGTGTACGAGTTGATAAATCTCTCTCTTCTATTAGACCAATCAAGGCCGGCGTTCCTCAAGGAGGAAATCTCAGTCCACTTATCTTTAACATCTTCATCAACGATATACCGACCATACCTCAAATCAAGCTGGCCATCTTTGCTGATGACACAGCGCTTATCGCACGGAGTTGCTCACCACACAACTCCATTAACACACTCCAAAGTTACATTACTCATAGCTTTGAGCACTGGCTCGTTTCCTGGAGAATCCAAATTAATGCTACCAAGAGTGCAGTAGTTATTTTTAAGCCTAACTACCGAGAATTAAATCATAACTTGTCTTAAAAATCTTCAATCAGCCTATCCCTTTCTGCCACTCCGCTAAGTATTTGGGCGTCACTTTGGACGCCCATATGACTTACGGAGATCACATCCATAATAAAGTAGCCTCTGCAAACAAAACTTTTCGTGCCCTCCTGCCCATTCTCGGTAGTAAATCCCACCTGTCCCTTAATAATAAGCTAATTATTTACAAACAGATCATCGCACCTGAATTTTTGTACGCCAGCCCAGTTTGGGGGTCGGCGGCAAACGTCCACATTAAGAAACCGCAGGTTTTTCAAAATAAAGTTTTACGTTGTATCGTTAAGGCACCTAGGTATGTCCAAGACGAAGTAATTCATCATGACCTCAAAGGCTCGGGAATTATCGAGCAAATCTCGGCACACTCACTCAAATTTAACAAAATTAATTCTAGTAGACCCTGTTTGCGAGATGTAGATCAGACGTACAACCCTATCGCGCCTTCCTATTGCAGGAAGCGCAGACCTAGGCATCTTCTGTTTAGCACCGATGGTACTAAATGGAAGAAACGTCGTTTTCTCATCCCACAACCAGAAGTCTCGTAAATCTGAACGCCGGCAGATGGCGGCACTTGCTGCCACTCTGTCCCGTTCACTTTACTGGCCCAACCACTGGCCAACCCATCTGCTTGCTTTTGCCCGCGTTTTTTCTGCTAGACCAGTACTCCAATCCACGTTTCCTATTTTCTAAATTAGTAGTAAATTGTAAATTATTTTGTGTGTCACTGTAAAGTGCCTTCTTTTTTCTCACAAGAACTATGGTGCCCGACTGCATTGCAGTCTTCTAACAGCCTCAAACTTAAACTTTAACTTAAGTTTTTTCTAACTTGTAACTCTACTTTAACTTAACCTTTAATTGTTAACTGCAATAGTCTTTCTTAACTTTACTTAAATTGTTTAATTGTATAATTAAAAATCTCTTAAAGTATTTCAATAGTTTAATTGTTGAAATTCTCCCTCAGAGCTTGCTCTTTTTCTATTTGCTGCCCATAAGGCATTGGCCCCTCCCCCTTCCTCCTTAGTACCGACTTGCAGGTCGAAGCCGTCCAAGACAACTTTCTCCTCCCCCCCCCCTCGAACTCCACCTTCGAAAGAAAGCTGGTCAACGCTCAGCGCTCATTTGCTAGCGTTACGGAAGGACGTAGTGAGGGTGTCAAAAAGACGGCTAACGTCACCTCAAAATTAACAGCGCCCCAGGGAGCATCCATTAATATCGCTGGAAAAGATGAAGATGATTTTCTAAATTATTTATTCCGTTTTGAGGATCGTTACGGAATAAATGTAACAAATAGGGCATTCAAGAATGCCCTACCTTCTATGCGGTCTGCTCCGACCGAAATCGACAGGATACATGTTCTGTACGAGAGCATCTTCGCTCTCGTCAGTACAGGTTAACCCCCCCCCCCCTCGGCCATGGTTGTGCCCTTGAAAAACTTGAAGGATCTTACCATTGGCATCTGGAATGCCAATGGACTTAAAGGTAAAATCTGTGAAGCTAGGGACTTCTGTATAGCATATAACTTAGATCTGTTTTTGGTCCAAGAGACCCACTTTAGTCCAGGGAAAACTTGCAAGATTGCTAACTACGAGCTTTACAATGACGACAGGCCTCGAGCTAGCAATCAACACCGTGACTTCGGCGGCACAGCGATCTACGTTCGTAGTTCCATTCCTCATTCTCGGGTGACCCCCCCCCCCCCTGCGGGCGGGCGAGGCCACCGTTGTGCAAGTCATGCTGCCCAACAATCCTGTACTGACCATTGCGTCTGCGTACTTCTCCCCTCTGCTGAGTGATGGGCCTGTCATTGCGGACGTAAAGTCCCTTTTCAGGATTTCGCCCCATGCAATCGTTGCTGGTGACTTCAATGCAAAACATCAAGCCTGGAACTGCCCACGTGCAAATAGTCGTGGCTTCAAGCTGAAACGCTTGGCCGACGACCACAAGCTGGACATCGTTGCACCTGCGGATCCCACGCATCTGGACTCATTCATCGACATTGCGGTCACCAGCAACATACCATACACGTATTGCATGGAGGCATTTAACGAGCTTCCGTCTGATCTGATCATCTCCCAGTTATCTATACTCTGGAGCTAAATAAGTATTGTCTTAAGAGCTGTGTGAAGCTTAGGACAAATTGGGATAAATACAAGAGCCTCCTGGCAAATGAG
The DNA here is from genome assembly GCA_951213105.1 of Amaurobius ferox. Taxonomy (NCBI): domain Eukaryota; kingdom Metazoa; phylum Arthropoda; class Arachnida; order Araneae; family Amaurobiidae; genus Amaurobius; species Amaurobius ferox. Next base: position 104,170,410 of record OX578146.1, read on the forward strand.
TTGCCCCCCCCCGTCGACAGTTCCATAGACCGGTTGGACGAGGAGGTAGAGAAGCTCGAGCATATGCTCAAAGATGCTTACTCCGCGTCCTCCCGGCCTAGAAGTACTAAGGTGGATTTCTATAAGCTTCCTCCAGATATCAGGGAGATGATCAGAGACAGAAACCGTCTCAGGAAGGAATGGCAGGCCAGCAGAGACCCCAGCCTTAAGCGTGAGCTTAACTTCAAAAGATCGCAAGTTAAGTCACGCATTAAGGAATTTTCACGTGCACGATGGAACACTTATGTTGAGTCCTTAACGACTGAAGACAACACAATTTGGAGTGCAACCTCCCTTATTCGTAGGCATAAAACACACATTCCGACTTTGGTCGGTCCTAACTGCAGGGCCACCTCCAACACACAAAAGGCTGAACTACTGGCAGACAGTCTTAGAAGTCAGTTTGAACCCCACCACGACGTAATTGATCCTAGGACAGTTGCGATCGTGGATGCCAAGGTTGAACAGTTTATCTCCACACCTACTCAATTTTCACTGACAGATGTCACCCCTGGTGAACTGATTCCCCGTATTTCAAATTTGAAGAAGAACAAGGCTCCTGGGAAAGATCTTATCTCCTCTTGCATGCTCAAGAACCTTCCTAGACTCTTTCTCATCTATATTTCCAAACTCTTTAATCTTTTACTCCGTGCTAATTATTTTCCTAGGGCTTGGAAGGTGGCCATAGTGGCCCCCCTCCCCAAGCCCGGTCTAGACCTCTCCCTGTAAACTATAGACCTATCTCTCTCCTCTCTGCTCTCTCTAAGCTCTTCGAGTTTGTGGTTTTGCGGCGTCTGGATGAGTACTGCAACCTGAAGAACCTTCTGATTCCTGAACAATATGGGTTCAGGAAGGGCCATTCCACGCAGCATCAGTTGCTTCGGGTTGTTGAACTCGTCCATGAGGCTCGCAGCAAACAGGAGAGCACTACTATTGTTTTTCTTGATCTCCAGAAGGCGTTTGATAAGGTGTGGATAAACGGGTTGTTATTCAAACTTATCAAATGCTCCTTCTCTCCTGACATCATTAAGCTTCTTCACTCGTACCTAACGGAGCGCAGCTTCATGGTACGAGTATCTAACCTTCTCTCTTCTCCCAGGAGTATTCGCAGCGGGGTCCCGCAAGGCTCTCTTGTCGGACCCAAACTGTTCAACCTTTATATTAATGATCTGCCAAGCTCCCCCGGTGTCGCACTTGGCCTCTATGCTGACGACACGGCCCTCATCACACATCACCAACAGACACAAGTCGTGCACGAAATTTTGCAAGAGTATTTGAACATCCTGACGCAATGGTTAACTAAGTGGAGGATTAAGGTCAACGTGGGTAAGTGTGCCGCCGTGACTTCCCCCCCCCCCCCGGCAAACCCCATCCACTAATTTAATTCTGAATAATCAGCCAATTCCCTGGCAATCTAGATACAAGTACCTTGGCGTGTACTTGGATTCAAAATTAACGTGGGAATCTCACATTTCTGAAACATGTAAGAAAGTGAGGGCCTCACTTGCCCGTTTATACCCCCTTTTGGCTAGAAATAGCCGCCTGTCCATGCATAATAAGTTATTGCTATACAAGTCCTGCATACGTCCGATTATGACGTACGGAGTCCCGATTTGGGGCACCGCAGCGGAGACTCACCTTAGGAAGCTTCAAGTTATTCAGAACAACGCTCTGCGTGCATTTGCAGATCTTCCGATCTACGTCCAGTTAGAAGTATTGCATAAAGACCTCAAAATTCGGCCGTTTTTGGAACATGTTAAAAATTTAGCTACCAAATTTCTTGGAGGTCTGAGTAGCGTTAATAATCCTACTTTAGACAGTATCCCACGCTATCATCCCCGGAACTCGAAGGCGCGCAAGCGCCCTCGGTCGTTACCGGGGAGACCGGTGAGGGATATTTACCTCCGCAATAAGCGGAGCCGTCTAGAATAGTTTTATCTGCTCTCCTTTTTTATTGGCGCATACTTCTAACCTTTTCCGTCCCCTCCCTTGCTTTTGGGAACTCGCGATGTTGACCTGCACTTTCACACTGTATGTATTTTTATATGTAATCTCTGACTCAGGCTCAAGGCCCTGCACCCCTCGGGGCGCAACTCTATCTCCCCCCCTTTTTATCTACGCTGCAGTCAGCCCGCTGGGGCCCTGCTCTTTCACCTCTGAAGACTTGGGGGGAAGGAGGCACGACTTCGGTCGCGCCCCCCCCCCCGAGCACCTTTTAGTTCTAAATCTTATGCTTCTACTCCTTATTTTCTGAACTTTTTTCCTTTTCGCCCGAGGTTTAAAGGGAGGCTATTGCCTCTCCTGGGTACCTCGCTAATCCCGTCCTTGAGTTCCTTGAGTTCCAAGACAACTTTCTACCTCATCTCAAGCAACTTGCAGCAACTGAACATCCAGCGTCCTCATTGGAGGGGAACGCCAAAGCATATTGCTATACATGCTAGATTCAACTCCAGTTAACATTTGCTGTAAATTAGCGCCCTCGGTCGTTACCGGGGAGACCGGTGAGGGATATTTACCTCCGCAATAAGCGGAGCCGTCTAGAATAGTTTTATCTGCTCTCCATTTATTGGCGCATACTTTTAACCATTTCCGTCCCCTCCCTTGCTTTTGGGAACTCGCGAAGTTGACCTGCACTTTCACACTGTATGTAATATTATATAATCTCTGACTCAGGCTCAAGGCCCTGCACCCCTCGGGGCGCAACTCTATCTCCCCCCCCCCTTTTATCTACGCTGCAGTCAGCCCGCTGGGGCCCTGCTCTTTCACCTCTGAAGACTCGGAGGGAAGGAGGCACGACTTCGGTCGTTGCCCCCCCCCCCCCCCGAGCACCTTTTAGTTCTAAATCTTATGCTTCTTCTTATCTTCTGAACTTTTTCCTTTTCGCCCGAGGTTTAAAGGGAGGCTATTGCCTCTCCTGGGTACCTCGCTAACCCCGTCCTTGAGTTCCTTGAGTTTGCTGTAAATTTTACAGAAATTTGCCATCCGTTCCAAACGAACTGTTATTCAATCTGCATGACTATGATCATCGCAAGGCCAAATCTCGTAAGAGACCCCGCGCTGTTCTAAACATCGATAATCGGAATTAAAAGATCCCACCTCAAACATCTGATATCAAATTAAACTCGCGACTAGTGTTCAAAACTCTAAGCTGTTAAAATGCTAGGTAACCCTCAGATCTGCATCAACCCCCCAAACTGCTTAAACTCTAAATGTGCAACAAACTGCCACAATAGGAGCTAGGATAAATAATAAAAAAAGTAGTAAATAAAAACCTCGAACCTCCCATTAGGGTCACTGAATTAATGTCACAGTTTGACGATAAGAACCACATATTGAAATTGGAGATTAAAGGCGCTTCGCGCCTGGTGCTCTGTTCTGTACGACACTCGACTTTCAAGTTAAGATTTGCTATTTGAGATGTGGGGCTAAGTGCTCCAGCACAGGTTCCCCGAAATTGATTCGTCTTGGCTTGGCTGTTCTTTTTTTACATCGAAATAATGATTATGGAGTTATTACAACCCAGGAATAGGAATTCAGCATTTCACTTGTCCTTGAAGAAAAGTGTTCTTTTTAAGAGGCATGCTATGCCGAATACGCCAGCAATGTCTAAAAATAGCCTTGCAGGTGTTCATAACTTCAAGGGAAGTAACTTAACAAAAAAAGCAGAGTAGGGAAGCGACCGTCTTGACCAATGGTAAGGTATGCTGGTACCCCTCAGTAGAAGGGAATTGCAGGTTCTGCACAGAAGGCTGAGCAAAATGACCGCCATCTTGAATTCCGTAATCCTGGAGGAGGGTGTAAAAGGGGGGAAATGAAAAAAGGGGGGGGTGAAAATTTGTTAGAAACTTTTTTTTGGGTGGCAACGATTTTGTAGTCTTGCACGAGGGGTTTGGGGAGAAATAAATTTTTTGGAATGCGTTTTTTCTAAGTATGGGAGAAACTTTTTCGGGGTGGCAACACCTAGGAAGGCGGAGCAGTGCCATTAGCGCCCCCTGGCGGCGGAAAGGGGAACTATGGAACGAAATTTTTTGGAATGCGTTTTTTCAAAGTATGGGAGAAACGTTTTGGGGATGGCAACACCTAGGGAGGCGGATCAGCGCCCCCTAGCGGTATATCGTGGTATTAAAGTTGGAACTTGGTAATTTTCTCCCTTAATAAGATTTTTTTTCTTCTTTTTTTTCCTAAGTGAATTAAAGGGTGTTAATTAAAATTGAGTTAATTGAGCATGAAATATTCGTATGTTTTTTCTGTTTCACTCTAAATTAATTAAATGAATATCCTTGCGCCAAGGGCGTACCAAGGTCATGCCAATATCCCTCCGCCTTCTACAGAGAGAAAAGAGTGCTTACCCTATTCGTATGTTAAAGACGGTTACGAATACTTCACTGTGAGAATATCGTATGCTGAAGGGGGATACATGGGAATGTCTTGGATTTCTCTATGGAAATTAACACAAGTTTTTAAACGTGTCATTATTTCACAAAAAGGTTTCAAACACGTTAAAAACAACAAAAATGTACGTTTTTTCAACAAGTTGGATTTCTCTATGGGAAAAAACATGGGTTTTCGCACTTTTACAAATTTTTCGCAAAATTTAGATATAAAATATGCTTTTATGTTTCGAAAACGGTAAAAAACAGTAAAAATGTACGTTCTTGCAATAAATTGAACTTTGGAGATTGTTTGATTTCTCTATGGGAATTAACATGGACTTTCACACTTTTATACATTTTTTACAAAAAAATGTGCGTTTTTGAAAAAAAACGACCAAAAATGTGTTTTTTGAAAAATGCGAAATCGGCCGATTTTTTAAAAAATGTCTGATTTCTTTATGGGAATTAACATAGGTTTTACACTTTTGAATTTTTTCATAAAAATGTGCGTTTTTGCAAAAATGTTACCAAAAAGGCGTGTTTTTAAAGTAGCAGAATTCCGAGAATCTCGGGAATTTGAGAGGGTGTGTATACCCAATAATCGAAGATATCTGTTTTAAATATATATATATTTTAAAAAGTTGGTGAATGGGTTTCCGCACTTGTACCAATTTTTTTACAAAAATGCAATTTTTACTTGTAAAAAACTAACATAAACGCGTTATTAAAGTAGCAGAATTTCGGGAATTTGAGGCGGTGTGTTTACCCAATAATCGTAGATATCTGTTTTAAAAATAAATATTTTAAAAAATAAATATTTAAAATCCCCACATAATAATTTATCTATAGGAGTATGTTTTAATACATGTGTATGAGGGTATCTTTAAATCCCAGCATGTTTTAAAACAGAGCCCAATGTTTTAAATATGAGTATGTTCTTAGTGTAATGTGTGTAAGTGAAATAGTACTTTAAATTGCAGGCCCACCTCAATATCTATAATTCGCGAAACACTTAAGTGTGTAATGCTACGAATCCCACACCCATTTTAGTCTAAAAATCTGGGAAAGCCCCAGAGAATATACCTATTTTTAAAAAAAAGTATTTGAAAAAAGGTTAATGTCTCAGTTTATACACATAGTGTGTCTTATTTCTCTAAACCCCACTATATTCCAAAATATTTGTATATACTGGAATCACCGGCGTTTAAGACTCGTAAAAATGGTGTGTGTCAACACCCCCTCTCAGCCCTTTGTGTGATAGAAATAAATGGTAAGATAGTTTTAAAGGCGAGACTTTGGAATTTTTTCGATAAATGGGGTGTTTAGGGTTTTCGATAAATGGGGTGTTTAGGGTTTTCGATAAATGGGGTGTTTAGGGTTTTTTAACGTGCGAATGACCGATGCATAGTAATAAAATAGGGAACTAGGCTAAGTTTTCAAGTATAGGACTTTGAATATTTTAGCTAAATGTAATGTTTTGCAGATTTTAAAGGGCTGGAAACACTTACTGAGGTGACATGCATGATACTTATAACCGATACATAGCCGTGAAATGGAGAACTAACAGAGATTTTTTAAGGTCAGAACTTGAATTTATAGTTAAATACGATTTCTGCTAACTACTAAAAAGGCAGAAATGCTTTGTTAGGGGATTATATTTATAATGCATATAACCAAGACCCACCGGTGGAATGCAGATCTAAGATAGTATTTTTAGGAGAAGACTTTGAATTTTTAAGTAAATGGAGTATTTAGAAGCATTTTAAGAGATATAAACATAAGATAAGGTACTATCCATGATATACACAACTAATATAGGACAGCGAAAGGAAAACTTCAATATTTTTTAAGACTGAACTTCAAATTTTTCAAGTATTTTAGAAATACACTTGTTGAAAGTTAGTACTACCTTACACTGCAAAACAGAAAAAGATTATTAATACTTCATTTTTTTTCTTTTAAAAATCATAAGTGTAAACTATATTTATACCTTAAGAAAGGTATGTATCTTTAGTATCCCAGTGGATACTGTTTAATTTTTCTCTGCTTTTCAAACTTAGAAAAACTTTATTTCAATTGTACTTATTCTAAGTATAATTAAAACAAAGTTTTAACTAAATGCGTAAAACAAATAAAATATAAGTATTCGTTGGGATACTAAAGATACATACCTTTCTTAAGGTATAAATATAGTTTACTCTTATGATTTTTCAAAAGAAAGAAAATGAAGTATTAATAATCTTTTCTATTTTGCAATGTAAGGTAGTACTGAGTTTCAACCAGTGTATTTCTAAAATATTTGAAAAATTGTTAACTATTGTATATTTGTATGCGATCCGTAAAACTTTATGAGTTCTGATAGGCTGCATAAAGATTTACAATGTGGATAATCTACTGATACAGTGCATTCAGAACTAGAAACTCGGTTCTTAATATTGTACATGTGTGTAAATCTAATTGATAATGTTGACTTATTTATTTATAGACCTGCGCAGTGAGACTCCAGAAGAGATGCGCTTGCGCACCTCGATTTTACCAGATCAGACACAATATGTGTATAAACTGAGACATTAAGCCTTTTTTGAAATGAATAAATGGATACGCATGTGCAGTATTCTCTCAGTTGTGAAGATGACACTCAGCAGGCAACAACAGAAGCAATTACGGCTGCTTCATTTATGTCCCTCCAAACTACGAAAGAACTTGTTAAAAAAGATTTCTCGTTCCTGTATAAAAGCCATCTGTGAGTGTAGCCTGAATACATTAAAGGGTAAAATCCCACTCACGATACAACAAAAGAGCAAACTTCGACATCACAAGACTGTTTTACGAGAATTGGCAGACAAGCGTAAGCCACTGTACCTGAAACGCAAGCTTATTATTCAGAAAGGTGGTTTTTTGAACTTACTCATCCCAGCAGCCCTCAGTGTGATTATAACCCTTTTCAATGGAGCACGCTAAAAAGTATGGCTTGGTTCTTGAAGACTCTTTGTCTAAACATGTTGCTACAGAAATGTATAAAACCGATTTTGATAAGGAAATGGCTCGCATTCTCAACAGTTCTTTGAGTGAGGATGATAAAGTGAAACTTTATTATGAACTTTTACAAAAGAAAATAAAGATGGATTCTTTCAACACACGTATACGAGTGTCTCACAAGGAACCTCTTCTGAATACGCAAGTATCGCACAAGGATCTTCTCGAGAATATGGATACAGATATGGAAATATCCGAAGATACCCTATCAAAGCCACCAAAGCAGAAAGTCTCAAGATATGAAGATATTATTTTAAACAGTGTTCCCCGAAACATGCGAGGCTATGCCAGCAATTTATTGGATATTATAAAAGAGCAGCATGACATTCTTTCATGGAGTGAAAAAGGACACATTTCCCATCATCAGCAGTGGATTCCAAAGACTAATATTGGAGATTTATTTAATCTCATATTTGGACAAAGGAAGAGAAGTGTAACAGGACAACAAGTATTTTTAACAGCTTCAGATGAACTGAACATACTTACTCACTTTGTAAAAAACAAGAATGTGTATAATCAGCCTTATACTCCTACTCCACCTAAGGCAGAACCTGTAGCATCCCGTTATTTAAAATGGGATAATTATTAATAATAATGAATAAATTAATGATTGATTATAATTATCTGTGTATTGTTTCCATTTATAATCACGTGTGTATTGTTTTCATTCTTTTAACTAAACGTGTGTTGGTATTGTTATACTGCCATTGTATACTACCATTGCATACTACCCATACGAAACAGGCTTCCGTTACGTCACTGAACATGCCCGTTCTTGTCTAGCGGAGATAATACCCTTACGTCTCAGTAATGCACAGACAGCTACAACAACACTTAGACATACTCCAAACATGGCTGAAAAAATGGCGAATAAAATTAAATCCCAATAAATGTCACTGGATTTATTTCTCAAGAAAACGTAAACCTCCGCCTCCTCTGTACATAAACAACCATGCTCTAAAAGCGGAAAAATCTACTAAATACCTAGGTGTAACGATAGACTCCCACCTAACTTGGAAACTGCACGTAACGAACATAATCAAAAAAGCGTATATAACCATAGGAGCCTTATACCCAATGATAGGAAACGGAAATCTAAGTTATCAAAATAAACTCCTAATTTATAAATCGGTCATCTGCCCGGGAATGCTGTATGCAGCACCCGTATGGGGATATGCCTGTAAAACTGCCATAGACTTATTAGAGACAAGACAAAACAAAACCCTAAGGATTATAAGGAAAGCCCCTAGATACTTAAGAAACTCGGTAATTAGGAAAGACTTCAAAATAAAAACTGTTAGAGCCCAAATCAAAAAGCTAGCGCTTAAATTCTACAAAAATCTGCCATCTGTCCCAAATGAACTATTATTTAATCTGTATGACTATGATCATCGCAAGGCTAAATCTCGTAAGAGACCCCGCTCGGTACTTAACTTTGATATTCGGTACTAGGAACGTCCCACCTTAATCAGTTGATATTAACGAAAACTCGCGATCTTTGGTTTTCTACAAAATGTTTAAAATCCTAAACTGCTAAAATGGTAGGTTACCCTCAGATCTGCATCAACCCCCCAAACTGCTTAAACTCTTAATGTGCAACAAACTGCCACACTAGGAGCTAGGACAAATAATAAAAACAGTAAATCAAAAACCTCGAACCTCCAACTATGGACCAATGAAATAATGTCACAGTATGAAGATAAGAACCACACCTAGAGATTGGAGATTAAAGGCGCTTCGCGCCTGGTGCTCTGTTCTGGACGAAACTCTATGAAGGGGATTGGTAGAGCAGGTTTGTTACGTCAGCATGTGGGAGGGGCGAAGCCGTCACCTCCGGAAGCAGAAGCCGGAGCACTAACTTTTGACGTCTTGGCTTGTAGGCCCACTGCGAGTAGGTCTTCCAGATCGCGATCGGAGCTTTTGCTATTTGCTTCCCTTTTAATTCTCTGTTCGATGTAAAGGAATCATAATTTATCAGTAAATCAAATACTATTCATGAAATTTGGAAGTATTTTCGATAATGTTCATTAAAATGGGTGATTTAAAATATTAATATTGCTGTACATTTCCTTAAATAAAATATTTATAATGACTCATATTCACTGTGGGAGCAAAGATGAAAGGATTCCATTCAGTTAGTGTTTTAATAAAAGTTTGAAAATGAACCCTGTGTATTTATTGCTTAATCAGGCATTTTATTTGAATAATTCTTCAGTACATTCAGCTAAAGTATGCAGATATTAAAATGATTACTGAATACTATATCTTGTAGTCAAAATCATAAGACAATCATATATATATCATATAAGACAATAATATATATATATATCATATATATAATCATATATATATATCATAAGACAATCATTAAAAAGAAACTCAGAATTTAACTTTTAATATGCTTACGTGATTATTTATTTTTATTTCATTTTATTTTATTAATCTTTTGATGTTGTTATAAATTGTAAAATTATTTAGAATTAAGATAAAATACTAGTTGAATGTCATTCATTAACCTATGCACCATAATTTGTAAAAGTTCAGGTTTTCTAATATAGCACATCTTATATTCCTTTTTTTACTACCGCACATTAACAAATTGTAAACAATTTTGCTTAATTATAGAGTTTGAAATACCTCAGGGGCTTTGAAAATTTAATAAAGCCGTATAATAGAACTTTTGGGTATTAATATTTCATTTACAATTCCACTGAAGTGAAAATGTAAGAAAGATTAAATTAGCTTTGCATTATTAAAATAACATTAACTATAATATAATGAAATATACAATGGTAACTTGAAATTGTAAGTTAGTTACTTTGCTTTTTTCCAAGTTATTTTAACAATTTTCAATAACATAATAACTCGCTACATAAAAAGAGCGTGCTCAACCTAAACATAAAAGACTTCTTAACCTATTCTTTTAAAATTTCAGCATGCCATAACAAATAATAAAAAATATACATGCAATATATTCAGATACTAATTCTTTTATATGCAATTACTTACTTATCAAACGTTTAAAAATATGTTATTTGATGTGTGAAATATTACATTTTACATTATTTTACTGTCATAAATTTAGTGTAGCATTTTTATTGCTACAATTTCTTACTTTTGACAATATCTTAAAAAGGGAATGACATTTTTTTATCTATGTAAATAAAATTGAAAATACATGTATGTGTCTGTGTGTTTATCTATCTCATCATCACGGTAGAACTGCTGCATCGAATTTCATGAAAATTCTGTGGGTAGCCTTGAAATAGCCTTACTTAAAATTTAGTCCATGTTTCGAGATTCTAGGACCAGGGATTGTCGAGATATGAATAAAAATCCCACAATTAAACCTTCCATAAAAATAAAATTATGCAGATGATATATTTTCTGCCAATTTACTAAGAAAATTATATCATGATGCTTAGAAACGCAATTAAATCAAATGTGTTTATTAGGTAGACGATTATTAAATTTTTTAAGATTTAAATAATAAAGAAATCGATATAAAAGAAAATTTTAAAACCATTTTTATACCATTTTAGCGCTTTCATTTTAGTTTATATTGATCCAATTTCATATATATTTTATAAATTGTTTTCAAACGAGGATGTTTTATTCTTCAGATCTGCTTGAAGATAATTTTGTATAGAAAACACAGAAAGGAGAATTAAATTTAGAAGAATTAAGTGAAGGGAGAATTAAATGAAATATTTTAATAGAATGTTTTGAGTAAGAATGTCATTTAGAATACTGCAGGAATTTGCACATATTTTAAATCATGGACAATGTCGGGTATATATGCTATTAACAGTATACATAAAATTGTATGTTGTGCATCTATCTGTCTGTTTATTATCTCAGTACGTTTGGAGCTCACCTATTTTCTTTTCATTAGAATTATTATAAAATTTCAAAAATAGAGACTCCAAATATTAAAGCTTCACATCAAATTCTGAATTTTAAGTTTCTTCTATTATATAATCAGTACGAAGAACGGGCATACTGCTAGTCTATTATAAAATATCACACAACTGACAGCATTATTAAAGTAATTTCTAAATATTTGCAGGAAACTGAATAATTTATGACAACATATTAAGTACACTAGGTCAATGCAATGAATGACACAAGCTAACTTGATAAAATATACATTTTAAACATTGAATGATTTTAAATACATCACAATTACTTAACAAAGTTTAATTTTACAAGTGCCTAGGCAGTTTTCTTATATAATATGACAACAATAAAATTTTAAAACAAACTAAGAAAACTCCAAAAATTTTGTTGATGGAAAGTCTGTTATAATTAGCAACAAAACAATTTAGAATCCAGTTAGCTTTAATTGAATAGCAATAATTTGATTGCCATATATTTAAAATTCTAAGTAATTTTAAATGACATGATAATAAGCAAAAAATGGTAAGCACTTACTTCTAAATAGCATTTTCAGTATCTAACATTAGGGTAACAAGGTAATTAGTAATCCAATGTTATAAGGTATGTAGTCGAAGGTATGCAGGTCAAAATGTTTACTAAATCATGAAGTAACATATTATACATTCAAAAATGCGATAAAAAAACCCGTTATGTATTCACGAGCGCGAGCCCACGTACTTCACTGCACATACGATACTTCTTTGTGTGGGCTACTCTACTAGGGGAGAACTTTCCAGAAAAGAGGAGATGGGGGAATTTGAAGGCCAGACTTGGGCCTACAGCTCATACGTTTCGAAGTGCAGAGGGGGGGGGGGCAGTAGTTTGGCCTCTTTTATCGGGGGTGACGGCGAAGCGTTAGTGTGGGGGATTGTGTTTAAGGTGGGTTACTTGCTTGTTAAATTCTATCCAGCCAAGTTGCTTTATTTCTCCGATCGCTATCATGGCTTCTTCTCCTCGAATTATTCGATTTGAAAATAATGGATTAAATGTACATTACATTCGGAAGTTTATGGACCGAGCTACAGCAGATGATATCTTTAAACAGTTGCAAACACTAGACTTTAAAGAAACCAATGTGGTAGTGCATGGACGATCTTATACGCCTCTACGCAAAACTCTTGCGTTTGGACATGCCAATCTATCTTACGCCTTTTCGGGTACCTCTGTTCCAGCCAGAAAATGGACTCCTCTGATACTGGTTATTAAAAAAGAAGTGGAAAAAGCATGTAATATGGAATTTAACTATGTGCTTTTAAACTATTATGCGAATGGACAAGCTAAAATTGGAAGTCACAAGGATAATGAAGAGGACTTGGATGCTGCCTATGCCATAGCCTGTATCAGTTTTGGAGCAACTCGTCGCATTATCTTTGAACGAAGCGGTGAACAGCCTATCACTGTCCCTTCTAAGCATGGTTCTTTGTATGTCATGTATCCTCCCACGAACGAACTTTACTCTCATCGAATTCCACTTCAGCCTGATATTTCTGAAGCAAGAATTAGCTTAACGTTTAGAAAGCTAGTTTCATGCAGTAAAAAGCGTTCCCTGCCCAGTATACAAGAGGATGAGCTCCCATCCCAAGACTGGTTGGAGGAATATATATCTAAGAAACAACCATCCTCTGTTTCAGAAAATATTGGCTTATGGGATCTAAACTGGTGCTACTTTGCAGCCCTGAATAGATTTAGAAATGAATTAAAGATCCATATTCGTGAATTCAAGAAAAACAAAGGACAGTATTTTCCAACACCTCGTGGAATTACCATGAATATCGATACTTGGTATGCATTTACCAACAGTATTTACTCCAACATCAGTTTGTTGCTAACAACGCACTCTTGGTCATGTTTGAAGAGGAGGATTGTATTTTGCAACAACTATGCAGAAATAGTAATGATGGTTTTGGCTTAAAAATCATTTGTATTAAATTAAGCCCTTATCAACTGCAAAGAGATTTTATCCCCAATATATCAGATGTTTTAAAAGAAGTTTCATAATGCCAAACAAGCGCCATTCAAGAATGGACATGAAACGGATGACGTTACTGCCCGAATTTCTCCCCACACATTCAAGAATGAATATGAAATGGATGACGTCATTCTCTGACTACGTCACACACCTTTGGCGATTTTTACTGAGGAGGCTTTCCTGTATTGGCTACTTTTATATCACTTATACCACTTTTTGGCGATTTTAAAAGATCATATGCTCTGCATTGGTGAGATTTCAAAATATCTTTTGGCGAGTTTTTTAACGAGGAATCTTTACTTTCTGCTTGATACTCATAGAGAGAGGTCTACTATCATCTTTGCTAACCATGTCTTGTAAGCGTACTTTAACAAATGCTGTGGATGCTTCAGCAAAGAGAGTTTGTTCTCAGCGCATCACATTGGATTCATTGCCTCCTACTCTGTTTCATCTGGGCGGAGATATTTTTGTCAGTGTTGTTTATTTTATTGGTCAAACACGGATACATATCCGGAAATTTGTATCAGATGCTGATGGGAGTCTGAAACCTACAAAAGAGGGTGTTTCCCTCTCCACCACTGTATGATACGCTCTTTTTACCGAGTTGGAATCCCTAGTCAATATCCTGAAAGAGGATATGCTGCACATCATACAAAGAGATCTCTGTATATCCCGACACACACACCAAGGAGAACCTAAACTGACACTCCAGCGCCTGTTTCGAAAGAAAGACTCCTCTTTTCAGTTTGTTCCGGAACATGTGGTTCTAACCCTACCTGAAACTCAACAATTGTGTGCTATTAAAAGCCAGTGTGATTTCCGATACTTTGAATTATTTTGTGAAACGAGAACTTAACAGCTATTCAGTGCAAGCCAGTGTTTCTAATGGGGATCCCGATAACCCTCAAGGATTTTATGAGCTCTAGTCTGCTTTATGCATCCACTTAAAAAACTATTTAATGGAAAAAAATATCCGAACCTTTTGAATGTTTTGCCTGTACAGCTGGGTACGATGAGGCATCTAGCCACGATTGTGCTTCCTTTACAGAACTAGATAAATATAACCAATATGGACAACAGACTTTGTATGCCTTGGATTGATTCCATATCGCCTGCCAATTTACAAGAGACAGTTTAAACAATCCTCATTTTGGGGAACCTGTGTTCATCCATGACTTTTTTCAGGTAATACATATTGTTGAACTTTTTGAAACGATTCAGAATCTATGTGCAGAAGAAGAAGAATAATGTCCTTAACACTGTAAATATGTATATATATATATATTTTTTTTTAATAAATGTGCGTTTTTTTAACTCTGTCTTGTTCTTGGAAATTACAGATACACCTTTCAGGTATTAGCAAGAAATGCAAAACACATGATATACATCTTTGTTTCAGGTACTTTAAGAAATGGAAATCAGAATTTAAATGAAAGTGCATGATATACATCTTTGTTTCAGATACTTTAAGAAATGCAAATAAGAATTAAAATGGAAGTGCATAAGCACAAAATATTTCTTTTTCAGGTATTAGTGAGCTATTTAAACGGAAATGCATACGCGTTCTAAAAATATTTTATTTTCAGATACTTTCAGTAAAAATAAGAACTTGGTAAAAAATATTAATTTTTCAGCTATTAGTAAGAAATGGAAATGTAAAAAATATTAATTTTTCAGCTATTAGTAAGAAACGCATAAGAATTTATTTTCCAGGTACTTTAAGAATTGCAAATAAGAATTTAAAATGGAAGTGCATAAGCACAAAATATTTCTTTTTAAAGTATCGACAAGCTATTTAAACGGAAATGCAAAACGCATTCTAAAAATTTCCTTTTTCAGGTATTAGCAAACTATTTAAACGGAAATCAGAACTTCTCTTACCACCCCCAGCCGATAATATAATGGTATTTCTGGTCTCTTCAGTCCAGCCTAAAAGGACATTCTAGAAGTTCAACACATAACATTCTTATGATCCACCGCAGATGCAGGAATTAAACTTCCTTTTCTGACTAGCTGCTATACCATGTCTTTTCATAACTATCTTTTCCCACTCCCCGCACAAAGCGGAAACCACCCCTTGTCACAATGATCTAGTGTTCTGCCGGTTGTTCTAGCTAGGGGATCCCTGCACCCCAATACTACGGAGTAACAGCGCTCTTTCAGCGCATACATCGAAGAGGGGTTTTATTCAGGTGGTCTCTGTGGTTTCATTTTAAAACAAGCTGAGATTTGAAGACACCCCTTTATAAAACACACGAGCATAAAAACATACTCCTATACAGAAATTAGTATGTGGGGTTTTTTAAATACTTATTTTTGGAAACACTCTCACGATTATTTAAAATATTTATTTTTAAAATTCTTAAAATCGAAGGCCGAAATGCTTGGGGAAACACCCCCCCCATCCAATACACCCAATTCATGCAATTCTACTACTTTCAAAACATGTTTTTCTTAGTTTTTACAAGTAAAAAGTATGTTTTTGAAAAAAAATCGCAAAATGTCACATTTTTCAAAAAAAGCATTTTTGGTAACACTTTTGCAAAAACGCACATTTTTTTAAAAATGCAAAAGTGCGAAAACCTATGTTAATTCCCATAGAGAAATCAGACATTTTGAAAAAAATCGCAAAATGTCACATTTTTCAAAAAACGCCTTTTTGGTAACACTTTTGCAAAAACGCATATTTTTTTTTTACAAAAAATTCACAAAAGTGTGAAAACCCATGTTATTTCCCATAGAGAAATCAAACAATCTCAAAACTACATCTTGTTTAAAAAAACGTATATTTTTGTTGTTTTTTAACGTTTTTGAACCTTTTTGTGAAAAAACACTAAAAATGACACACGTTTAAAAATCTGTTATTTCCCTTCATCATACAAGATTCTCAGGTATCTCTTCGTAACCGCAGTATAGCGGAGGGGTAAGCACTCTTTTCTTAGAAGGTGGAGGGATGTACCTTGGTACACTTTGGCATACCTTTGGCATGTCTTCGACATGCTCCTAACATACTTAATCACTTTATTTAATTAACATCCTTTAATTCATTTAGAAAAAGAAAAAAATCCCATTATGGTAGAAAATTACCCAGTTTTAATTCCGCTTTTCGCCGCTAGGGGGCGCTGATGGCACTGCTCCTCCTTCCGTGGTGTTGCCACCCCTAAAAAAGTTTCTTCCCTACTTAGAAAAGAAACGAAGTTCCATCCTCGATAGTTCCACTTTCTGCCATTAGGGGGCGCTGATGGCACTGCTCCTCCTTCCGTGGTGTTGCCACCCCCAAAAAGTTTCTCCCCTACTTAGAAAAAACTCATTCCAAAAAAATTTATTTCTCCCCAAACCCTTCATACAAGACTACGAAATCGTTGCCACCCGAAAAAAAGTTTCTCAAAAATTTTTACCCCACCTTTTTTCATTTTCTGCTCCTCTTTCGGCGGTGAACTCTCCTTTCCTTCCTACTTATATGTATATTTAAAAAGTTCTTATAGTTTTCAAGTAATCGTCTTGTCAAGTGGAAGAAGGAAAAGTGGAAGAAGTTGTTCATGCTTGCAATGCTTATAGCTTAAGTTAAAAGTGATAGCTATGAACAATAAGAAAAAAGTTATTGTTTTTTAAAAATCCTACAAGTGTATATAATTGGATTTTGAGTCACTTTCTTGGTTTTTGAAGTATAGTGGTTATAATTTCGATATTTTACAATTTTTACCTGGGTTTTCCAATGGGTGGGAAAGCTGTAATATTTGGAATGCCACGATTGTTGCAGCTCTGTTTAGTTACTTACTCTTTTGTGAAATATTGGTGAACATAAGTACGAGACATTTTCTTTTGTTTAAAAAACAAAATAGGAATTTAAATGAACTTGGAAATTCTAAAGATATTTAATGATTGGTGAGGTTTGAACAGAATAGATGGAAATATATGTATTCAAGTACATATTTATGTGCCGTCAGGCAAGTTTATAGATTAACTAGAATATAAAATCTCGTCAGTGAGTTTAATTTTTATACCGCAAATCATATTGGTAAAATAATTGAATATATTAAAATGGAGTCTATGGTCAGAGTTTCTAGATGGAATCGGGGCGAAAACTAAAAGCGCAAGCTAGCTATAAATAGTTTTCGAGTAATTTGCGTGCTTTGAAAGCCTGTAAACGAAACAAATGAGTCTGAAAAAATCGAATAAACTCATTGAACATTATTGGATTTTTATCTTACAAAATATCATTCACTCAAAACAATTTCGGCTTCATCGGACTGAAGCCACCGCCAATTATATTTTTCTGAATTTATCAGGAGTCAGAAGTAACTTGCTGCATTATGTAGTGTCATTAAAGTTGCCCTCATCATTATTTTTAATAAAATTTGAATTTGTAATTGAATAACTTTTATGACATATATATTTGCACATCTTACTTTCTGTTTGCTTTGCAGATAGCGTAGGTGGTAATTTGACGCCGGTTTAGTATTTGAAGAAAATTGAGTAGTGTTATCTGTAACTTTTATGACATATATGACGTACAACTTTTATGACATATATATTTGTACATCTTACAGTAGAACATTATAAACAAATCAAACAAATGATCTCATGAATAAATTAGAAAAGGAGCAAGATGAAGAAAAATCATGTCTATCCCTAAAAAGCTAAGATATAATATAACGGTTTAAGTCAGAAATTTGCCAGTTATTATCAGCAATTTATTTAAATAGCTAATCTTTAAATATTAAATTAAAAAAGCAAAAATATTTAAATTTATTGTGTTTTTGATTTCGCAGATAAAAACCTGGAATTCTATTTCGAAGCTGTTTGTGACTGTCCACTGTAGCCCCTCTAAAATCTGATTCAAATGCAGGGACATAGATGCAAAATAATGGAATACTAGCCAAATTACAAGAAAATTTTACACCTTGACAAATTTAAAGTTTGTTTTCTTGTATCACAGGAACGAATATCCCTATGTTGACCGGGATGTAAATAAACCCCCGCTACGTAAATAATACATTTACAGATAACACTACTCAATTTTCTTCAAATACTAAACCGGCGACAAATTACCACTTACGCTATCTGCAAAGCAAACAGAAAATACACCTCCGTAATGCAAAAAATAAATGAATGAAAGATTAATAACCTTTAAGAGATGAACTTGGCATTAGATCATTACGGTAGCTATTATATCGTTTAAGTAGCTGTTAAGTCATATAGATGGCTGGAGGTTCTGTAACTGTTAAATCGCGAATAAAGCTGCTCGGTCATATCGGTAGTTGGAGATTTTCTGATTTCGGAATTTAAAAATTCGTTAATAAATCTAATTAAATTTTTGAAAAAAGGCCATTGAGATGCATTAGTTCAAGTACAGATGCGACTGTGTGAAAAAATTTAGTGCGGTGGATATCGCAAGGCATTGTGGATAAACAAACAGACAGATTTTTACTTTCCCTGCAATACATGGTAATGTATAGGGAAAGTATTGGAATCATGCCGAAAATCACAACTCGAGTTTTCGACGGATCTACACGTTTCGAAACCTCTAGAATACGAAAAAAACATTTTTAGCGTGACGTCTGTGTGTGTGTCTGTGTGTCTGTGCAGATTTTGTATCCACTCTAACTAAAAAACTAATGAACCGAATTTCACAAAATTTGGTAGGTAAGTTACTTGTGAGCGAGTCTGGTGCTGATTAGTTTTGGGTACGATTTGGAATAAAAGAACCCGCCTTTTTTTGCGAAATGGTCCGCAAAAACTTGTATCCACTCTAACTGAAAAACTGATGGACCGAATTTCACAAAATTCGGTAGATGAGTCACTTGTGGGTTACCTTGGTGCTGATTAGATTTTGGTACGATTCGGAAGAAAGTGACCTGCCTTTTTTTGCAAAATGGCCCGCAAAAATCGTCCAAATCTAAACTAAAGAACTGGGTATACTCAAATATATTCATTAAATGTTGATTTAATACGTAATTTTTAACGACGAAAAGAATTAGACCAACCCCATTACACTACTAGGACTAGCCGTTCTCGAGATATTTTAGTTTTTCGTACTTTCCCTAAGCCACCTTTGAAAATAAGCCCGGTTACCGAATGAGAACGAAAATTGAATTAAAAGTGAAATAAATTTAGTTAAAATAAAGAGAACGTTAATATAAGTCTGCAGGGAAAGTCATGTGCTGCCCACATCAGATTTTTACTTTCCCTGCAATACATGGTAATGTATAGGGAAAGTATTGGAATCATGCCGAAAATCGCAACTCGAGTTTTCGACGGATCTACACGTTTCGAGACCTCTAGAATACGAAAAAACCATTTTTAGCGTGACGTCTGTGTGTGTGTCTGTCTGTGTGTGTGTGTGTCTGTCTGTCTGTGCAGATTTTGTATCCACTCTAACTAAAAAACTAATGGACCGAATTTCACAAAATTTTTTAGGTAAGTCACTTGTGGCCGGGGCTGGTGCTGATTAGTTTTGGGTACCATTCGGAATAAAAGAACCCGCCTTTTTGTGAAATGGCTCGCAAAAGCTTGTATCCACTGTAGCTGAAAAACTAATGGACCGAATTTCACAAAATTCGGTAGATGAGTCACGTATAGGTCACCCTGGTGCTGATTAGATTTTGGTACGATTCAGAAAAAAATAACCTGCCTTTTTTTTGCAGAATGGCCCGCAAAAATCATCAAAATCTAAACTAAAAAGCTACGTACTCAAATATATCCATTAAATGCTTGTTTAATGCGTAATTTTTAACGAAGAAAAGAATAAGACCAACCCCATTACATTAGGATTAGCCGTTCTCGAGATATATTAGTTTTTTTCGTATTTTTCCACGCCATCTTTGAAAATAAGTCCAGTTATCAAATGAGAACGAAAATTGAATTAAAAGTGAATTAAATTTAATTGAAATAAATAGAACGTGGATATAAGTTTGCATTGAAAGTCATGTGCTGCCCACATCAGATTTTTCTTTTTATTATTAAGATTCATTAGCGGTGAAGATGATAGAAATGTAATGTTTAAAATGTCCCTGAGTTTGTGACAAGTGAATGACAATATATAAAAAATGTTAGAAGATACAAAACCTAATCCAAATGCACGAAAAATATGGGACAACAATTAGGAAGAAAATGGAGGGGGGGGGGAGGGGTAAAAATTAAAAATATTCTTATTTTGTGTCAAAAGATAAAGCGCATCACAAAATTAAGAGAGGAAAATAGTCATATTTGCAATTATTGGAGGACAAGGCGGTTAAAAACGCAATATTTTCTAAATTTTGGAAAAAATAATAAATATATGTATAAAAATAAAAAAAAGGTATGTCAACATCCATCACTCCCAAAAGCGTTTGTGTGCAGATTTGTCTGAGGATCAGTAGGTAGGGCAAGATCAGTAATTTAGTAACACAAAATTATAAAAGAATGCTTTATTTTTAAAATGATTAATATAATAATTTAAAAATTCTGATGTGGGCAGCACATGACTTTCCCTGCAGACTCAAATTCATATGTTCTTTATTTCTTTAATAATTCATTAGATTGAGTTTAATTGAGCCAAATAACACTGAATTTGCTTTTTTAATTCAATTTTTGGTTTCATTTGATAATTAGACATTTTTCGAAAAGTGACATAACAAAATGCGAAAAATCTCAAATATCTCGAGAACGGTTAGTCCTAGAGTAATATAGTTGTACTTATTCTTTTCCTCATCACAAATTACGTATAAAACAAGCATTTAAATGATATATTTGAACATACGTAGCTTTTTTTTTAGATTTTGGCGATTTTTGAGGGCCATTTCATAAAAAAAGGGCAGGTTGCTCTTTTCCGAATAATACCAAAATCTAATCAGCACCAGAGTATCCCACAAGTAACTTATCTACCAAATTTTGTGAAATTTGGTCAATCAGTGTTTTAGATAGAGTGGATAGATGACATTTTTGCGGGCCATTTCGTAAAAAAAGGCAGGCTGTTCTTTTTCGATTAATACCAAAATCTAATCAGCACTAGAGTATCGTACAAGTAACTTATCAACCAAATTTTGTGAAATTGGGTCAATTAGTATTTTAGCTAGAGTGGATACATTACATTTTTACTGGCCATTTTGCAAACAAAGGCGGGTTCTGTTTTTACGAATCGTACTCAAAACTAATCAGCACCAGATTCGTCCACAAATGACTTATGGACCGATTTTCATAAAATTTGGTAGGTAAGTTTTTGAGTTAGAGTGGATACATACATTGCACAGACACAGACAGACACACACACAGACGTCACGCTAAAAATAGTTTTTTCGCATTCTAGAGGTCTCGAAACGTGTAGATCCGCCGAAAACTCGAGTTGCGATTTTCGGCATGATTTCAATACTTTCCCTATACATTACCATGTGTTGCAGGGAAAGTAAAAATCTGATGTGGGCAACACATGACTTTCCCTGCAGACTCATATCCACGTTCTCTTTATTTCAATTAAATTTAATTCACTTTTCGTTCTCATTTGATAACTGGACTTATCTTCAAAGGTGGCATGGAGAAAATACGAAAAACACTAATATATCTCGAGAACGGCTAGTCCTAGTGTAATGGGGTTGGTCTTATTCTTTTCTTCGTTAAAAATTACGTATTAATCAAGCATTTAATGGATATATTTGAGCATACGTAGCTTTTTAGTGCAGATTTTGAAAATTTTTGCGGGCTATTCTGCAAAAAAAAGCAGGTTATTTTTTTCTGAATCGTACCAAAATCTAATGAGCACCAGGGTGACCTATACGTGACTCATATACCGAATTTTGTGAAATTCGGTCCATTAGTTTTACAGCTAGCGTGGATACAAACATTTGCGGGCCATTTCGCAAAAAAAGGCGGGTTCCTTTATCCCGAATCGTACCCAAAAACTAATCAGCACCAGACTCGCCCACAAGTGACTTACTTACAAAATTCTGTGAAATTCGGTGTATTAGTTTTTTAGTTAGAGTGGATAAAAAATCTGCACAGACAGACAGACACACACACAGACGTCACGCTAAAAATGGTTTTTTCGTATTCTAGAGGTCTTGAAACGTGTAGATCCGTCGAAAATTCGAGTTGTGATTTTCGACATGATTCCAATAATTTCCCTATACATTACCATGTATTGCAGGGAAAGTAAAAATCTGATGTGGGCAGCACATGACTTTCCCTGCAAACTTATATCCACGTTCTCTTTATTTTAATTAAATTTAATTCACTTTTAATTCAATTTTCGATCTCATTTGATTGGACTTCTTTTCAACGGTGGCGTAGAGAAAATACGAAAAAACTAAAATATCTCGAAAACGGCTTGTCCTAGTGTAATGGGCTTGATCTTATTCTTTTCTTCGTTAAAAATTACATATTAAACAAGCATTTAATGGATATATTTGAGCATACGTAGTGTTTTATTTTCGATTTTGGCGATTTTTGCGGGCCATTTTGCAAAAAAGGCAGGTTATTTTTTTCGGAATCATACCAAAATCTAATCAGCACCAGGGTGTCCCACACGTGACTCACCTGCCAAATTTTGTGGAATTCGGTCTATTAGTTTTTCAGCTAGAGTGGATACAAACTTTTGAGGGCCATTTCGCAAAAAAAGGCGGGTTCCTTTATCCCGAATTGTTCCCAAAACTTATCAGCACCAGATTCGCCCACAAGTGACTTACCTACCAAATATTATGGAATTCGGTCAATTACTTTTTCAGTTAGAGGGGGATACAAAATCTGCACAGACAGACACACAGACAGACGTCATGCTAAAAATAGTTTTTTTGTATTCTAGAGGTCTCGAAACGTGTAGATCCGTCGAAAAGTCGAGTTGCGATTTTCGGCATGATTCCAATACTTTCCCTATAGATTAAAATGTATTGCAGGGAAAGTAAAAAATCTGATGTGGGCAGCACACGACTTTCCCTGCAGACTTACATCCACGTTCTCTTTATTTTAATTAAATTTAATTCACTTTTGATTCGATTTTCGTTCTCATTTGATAACTGGACGTATTTTCAAAGGTGTACTGGAGAAAATACGAAAAACACTAATATAACTCGAGAATGGCTACTCCTAGTGTAATGGGGTTGGTCTTATTCTTTACTTCGTTAAAAATTACGTATTAAACAAGCATTTAATGGATATATTTGAGCATACGTTGCTTTTTAGTTTAGATTTTGACAATTTTTGCGGGCCATTTTGCAAAAAAAGGCGGGTTATTTTTTTCCGAATCGTACCAAAATCTAATCAGCACCAGGTTGAACCATAAGTGACTCATCTACCGAATTTTGTGAAATTCGGTCCGTTAGTTTTTTAGCTAGGGTGGATACAAACTTTTGAGAGCCATTTTGCAAAAACAGGCGGGTTCTTTTACCCCAATCGTACCCAAAACTAATCAGCACCAGACTCGCCCACAAGTGACTTACCTACCAAATTTTGTGAAATTCGGTCGATTAGCTTTTTAGTTAGAATGGATACAAAATCTGCACAGACAGACAGACCGACACACAGACGTCACGCTAAAAATGGTTTTTTCGTATTCTAGAGGTTTCGAAACGTGTAGATCAGTCGGAAACTCGAGTTGCGATTTTCGGCATGATTCCAATACTTTCCCTATACATTACCATGTATTGCAGGGAAAGTAAAAATAAAAATGATCTACGTGCGAAATCCGATAAATTAATAATTATCCTTTGATACTAATTATAAAAGTAGACTTAAACACTATGAATTATAAATGTATGAGAAATTCGATTGGAGATCCCTAATATTTACTTTTGTACTACGATTCTTATACATAATTTCTTATAAAATATATGATTGGCACATAAAAAACTAGATAGACCGAAACTGTAGGCATCGGAATATTTTTTTAATCATGGAATTTTCTAATCTATAATTATTTTATATACTGAAATAAATTGGAATTCAATATAATAAAATTTAGTAGAAACGATTTACTAATTATGAAATCTATGAAGTCAAAGTTCGAAAATTTTGGTATCAAATATAGTATTTATAAAAAAACAAACTTTATAAAATCAATTTAAATATTTCAAACGACACAATTAAAAAGTATTCAGAATTCAGAACATTGCCACTCCTGTTTTTAACACTTTACAACAAAGTTGAAAAGTGTTTATGACTTTGTTCATTCTGTCTGTCTGTCTGTCTGTCTGTCTGTCCGTTAGCACGATAACTGCCGTAAAAATGAGTTTATCAAAATGAAATTTTAGTATGTTGTTCAGTCGGTCTGTAGGACCTATGGGAATATAAATAAATAATATCACCCAATTAGTTTTTTATTGAACCCGGGTTGAAAAAATGAAATACATTGAACCCTATGGGACCTAATTTTTCAAACATTTTTTAAGTAAATTTAAAATTCACGAATTGCTTCGAAATTTTTAGGAAATATTCACATTATCCCATAGAATATATGAAAAAAAATTCAGTAAAATATGTTAAGTAGTTTTTTAATTAAAAAAAATTTTAATATAGGGAAAAAAACAAATTCAATTAAATTCTGACTTTGGGATATCTTCCAGAAAGAAAAGAAAGAGATATTATATAATAAATATCTCTCCATTTGTTTAAACGTTTTGCATATGGGAGTGGTTCATATTTTAAAGTAAATTTGTAGATAACAATTTTTCTTTTTTTTTTAAATTTTATATAACTCTTCATGATAAATTTATTTGATGGCATTTTAAATGCACTTCCCTACGTCCTAGAGAGTTAAAATTTGGTACACAGCTTAAATTTGTTAAACATTTTATTCGACAAAAATTTGATGGATCTTTAAATATAGATCATACATTTTTTTCGAAATGGCCTGAAAATAATCCCCGTTCACTTCTATAAATCATTGTTGTAATATTGTTAAAAATTCTGATGTGGACAGCACATGTCTTTCTCTGCAGACTCATATTCGTTCTCTTTATTTATTCAATGATAATTTGAGTTTATCTGCACAACATAAGTATTTTAAATGACATTGAATTTACACGTTAAACTTAAATTTGGTTCTCATTTGATAGCTGGACTTATTGTCAAAGGTGGCGTAGCGAAAACGCGAAAAAACTAGAATATCTCAAGAACGGCTAGTCCTAGAGTAATGGGGTTAGTCTTATTCTTTTTGTTGTCAAAAATCACATATAAAATAGGAATTTAATTGATATAATTGAGCACACGTAGTCTTTTATTTTTATATATAACGATTTTTGCTGGCCATTTCGCAAAAATAGCCCATTCCTTTTTCCCGAATCGTACTAGAATAACCTACAAATGACTTATATACACAATTTTGTTAAATTTGGTATATAAATCACTTGTCGGTTATTGAAATATTATACACCAAATTTTGTTAAATTTGGTTCATTAGTTTTTAGCTAGAGTGGATAAAGGCAATTTCTGCGGCCATTTCGCAAAGAAGGCAGATTCTTTTATTACGAATCGTACTACAATCTAATGAACATCAGGATTTCCCACAAAAAACATACCTACCAAATTGTATGAAATTCGGTCCATTGGTTTTTCAATTAGAGTGGATGTAATATCCACACAGACACACAGAAACATACACAG
Organism: Amaurobius ferox; assembly: GCA_951213105.1. Lineage (NCBI taxonomy): Eukaryota > Metazoa > Arthropoda > Arachnida > Araneae > Amaurobiidae > Amaurobius > Amaurobius ferox. Next base: position 104,196,336 of record OX578146.1, read on the forward strand.
ATACACCCCTACACACACAGACGTCTTCCTAAAAGTAGTTTTTTCGTGTTCTAGAAGTCCCAAAACGTGTAGATCCTTTGAAAATTCGAGTTCCGATCTTCGGCACGATTCCAATACTTTGAGTACATACACATACACATATATATTATCTGTGTATTATCTGTGTATCTAAATTCCGTGCCTATGCAATTACAATAGTTGTGATTTTAAATGATCCCTAAACTTTTATTATTTCTTCAAGGAAGCCTAATTTTAACATATGCAGAATGCAAATATCTCAAGCGATTGTAAGATGAATTACATAAGAATTTCTGTATTTTTTTCACACAAAATTATTTAGCTCTGGAGTCTGGAATACAAGTTATATGAATGAAATATTCATTGATTTTGCATAAAGAATCAGATGATTTATATTTCGATTCAGTTTTAAATATTTAAGTATAATAAATTACTGTAGTACTGTGATAATGTAAAAGATATTACCACTAAATGAATCACATTTTAGAAATTTTTAAATGAAATTACATTTCAGTTGAAAAGTGTTTCATAATCAATGCTTATGCATGATTGATCTTTCTTGTTTTCTTTTGTATTTGAATAATCGAATTGAGTTGAAGATTTGTATTTAACTTTGCATTGGAGAATCGAACATAATTCAAAATTAGTGTCTAATTCATCCTGATTTGTAGTCGGTGTTTCCAACTTTGGAACAAATAATATACAGCTGTATCAACTTTGAATGATCTATAATTAAAAGTTGCTTTAAATTACACCGAAACAATTTACAAAAAAAAAAAAAAAAATGATATGAATAACATCTATACTTTAGGTTTCAGTGGCGGGAAAACAGAGTGTCGTCATGAAAAATATAAACACTTCGGATACTTATGCCTCTGAACCCAATAGATAAATATATAAATAATTTTTCTTGTTTTGTCGGAAAAAGGGTCAGATTAAGAATATAAAAAAATAAATTCAATATTTCGAACTTTTTTTTTTTCAAAAATACTTTAAAAAGTATCTGTTTGAGAGAGTGTTAGTTTCATTTTTCTCAATTTTACTTGAAATATCTTCAAAACTATAAAAGAGATATAAATAGTGAGTGACAAAAGTATGTAGTTGGAAATTTAGTTTCTAAATCTATATTTATTTAAAAAAAAAACGTAATTATCTTGTTTTCACGTAATCATCTTGTAAAGTTGAAGAAGACTGAAAAATTTTCGTTTTCCAAGTTTGTGATCCTTTTTTTTCCCCCCCAATGGCCAGGCACTAGACTTACGTCTTTTTGCTCTATGTATGGCCGAAATCGTGAATTATTTAGCCGTCCAGGGATGTTGCCCCAGGCGCACCAGAGGGGGATGGAAAACACTGCGCCCACAACATCCATGTCTTACGTGGGACTCGAACTCACAAAGTGGCGGCCGATCAATCGCTGGAAACGCTCGCCTTGACCGTTCGGCCACCACGTCACCTGACATGTGCCAACAGTATGCGGTGTTTCCAGGTAGTCACCCACACAAATACTTACCGTGCCCGATGCTGCTTAACTTCAGTGATCTAACGAGAACGGGTGATTTCAGCACGGTATAGCCGTTTGTGATCCTTATATCTCAGAAACTGAAAGTGCTAGTATTGAACCATAAGTAAGAATGTGTAGCTCTTTGAAAAGCCCTACAATTGTATATGATGGGATTTTGTATCGAGCTCTTAGTTTTCGAAGAATAGTGGTTATAATTTCTGTAATAAGTGCTTACAATAATTAAAAAATCAGACCCTTGAATACAGTGAAATAAAAAATCATTTCAAACTTTAGAATGTTAGCACGAACCATACTGGAGATATTGCACAATTTTCAAAAAAATTTATGAAAAAACATTATGCAAAATTAAAAAAGCAGTACGTATATCGTCAAATATGTTCACTTTCCATATACAATATTAGGCAACATCATTCTCATGAATGCAAATAGTTCCATTTACAAGGGAAGACACTTTTACAGTAGTTTTGTATTTTGATGCCTATGAATTCGCCAATAGTCAATTATCTCATACAACTGATATTAATTAAATGTTAATTGCATTTTGATGAGCATTTTGCACGTGAGTATGAATAAGTCACTCAATTGAACTAGTAAGTTACCCAAAGTGCCCAATTTGAATTTATATGGTGTTATGCAATATCAAAATCATTGTTCTGTGGATCTTTTTATTTCTCTGTAAAAGTCATTGCATCATATAGTAGGAAAAGTCAAAATCATGTACTGTCCACGTAATATTTTTCACATACTGTATACATTCACATATTGAGCCAACGGCCCTATGGTGCTGAAAACACTGGTTCTTGTTAGATCACCGAATTCAAGCAGCATCGGCAGCGGTTAGTACTTGGGTGGGTGACCACCTGGCAACACCGTGTGCTGTTGGCACATTTCGGGCGCGGTAGCCCGGTGGTTTGCGCGCTGCCACAACTGCCGCCGTGTTCATGCGGAGTACGATCATGTTAAACATGAGAGTCCGAAAGTCCTTCCGAGAGGTTGGTGGTAGGGGAAGGAGGGTACGATCTCTGCGGATGCCTCCGCCACTGGGTTCCGGTCTATATTGGGTGGTACTTCCCGGCCGTCCAAATGACTTTCTGGTAGGTTGGATGGTCTGGGTCTCAAACAAACATACTGTATCCATACCTAAATTTTTACAGAGGTACGAACATTCATTCTTGAGTTATCGTGTTCACACCTTACTTACATACACACAGACGAAATGTATTCAAAAGGTCTTGAAACTTGCTTATCCGTAAAAATTTCGAATTCGGAAATCTTAAGAATATTTTTTGCATATAATATGCAAGTATTGTTTCATATATAAGTATCGTTTTCCCACAAAATTTTAAATTCTAGATTTTGATTCTATGAACCCACTTCAAGCACTTGTTTTTTTGGAAAGATAACCATCTTTGTGTATATTGTGGCATATAGACACTAAGTCAAGAACGAATGCTTGTACAACTAGGTGATGTGGATACGATATATATTACGTAAAAACTAGAACTAAATAGAATATTTTTCTATGTTTAGAAAATTACATTCTCACTTTCTTTAAAAGTGCTTAATCTTATAATTTTAATGCTGTTTTTTTTTCTAAGTATAATTTTTCTGAAATTTTGTTCAAGTACAAACTCTTTTCTAAGTGTCAGTTTTAAATTCACAAAATGTTTTAAGTAAGCGTTAAAATTTTCGAAGTTTTTTTAAAATTCACAAAAATCTTATTTTTGTACAGCTTTTATGAGTACTATTCATTTTATAAGTTTTTTATTCTGCCATTTTACAAAGTTATGCAATTTTCTTAAAAATCACAAAAGTCTTATTTTGTAACATTTTTATGAGTATGATTTATTCACTGCTATTCGAATTAAATTACACTATCATTTACATTAAAAAATCTTGTTCAGAACACAGTAGCAAACGTCATTTTGGTGGAGCTTATTTCCAAACACGGAAGAATACGTCACTTAGCCAGTTTCAAAGCAAAGGAGAATATGCCAACTTGGCACGATATATACTTAGAAAAAATATGGGGTTGGGCGGCTATTATCCAGATTTACCAAATCTAGTTTTTCTTTTATTTTGGAAACAAGCATGTGTCGCTGAAATGATGTTTTAATTAAGTTTACATTCAAAATGCCTTAAATAATGTTAAACAGCTAAGTCATCTATTAGAAATCATAAAAAAAATTACCAAGAACATATTCTAAACAAAAGTTTCTAGAAACTATGGCATACACATAGCCAAGGTGTGTGTGTGCACAGGCACACCCCACTCTGGTAAAGATTACCACAAAATTTCTGCTATAAGACAGTTACCAAAAGATTTTACCACCAGATTATTAAAAAAAAAAAAAAAAAAAAAACCCAGAAAACTGCTTCCGCATATAATACAAGAAATATTATTTTGTGGAAAACAGGGAATAGCTCTAAGAGGTCACCGTGAAAGTCTGGAAGATCAAGAAAATCCTGGAAATTTTTAGCAGCACTCAAAATGATTTCGTTATACAACGAAGATTTAAAAGAACACCTGGATTCTCCAATAATGAGAAATATGACTTATATCTCTTCCAACATACAAAACGAGTTACTCAATACTATCGCCCATCATGTAATACAAAAATATATCATAGAAGAAATTAAAAATGCTAAATATTTATTTCTCCATCATTGCAGATGAAGTGACTTCCCATAGTATGGAAATTCTATCACTTTGTATTAGATTTGTTGATAGAAAGAAAAGAATTAGAGAGGAATTTTTAGAATTTATTCAGGTTGACCACATCACAGGAGAATTTATCGCAGAAACAATCATGCGAATAATTGAGAAACTGGGGCTGGATACAAAAAATGCATTTGGCCAAAGTTACAATGATGCTCCAAACATGTCATCAGAAAGCGTTAGAGTTCAATCTAGAATTAAGAAGTATGCTCCAAAAGTTATATACGTTCACTGCAATTCACATTGCTTAAAACTGGTTATAGCGCAATCGAGCAAAATTCCAGAAATAAGGAATATGTTAGACAGACTGAAGGATGTGTGCCTTTTTTATCTAAATAGTCCAAAACTCCTTTTCATAGTTTATTACTCCTTACGGAAATAGTAAATCAGAGCACAGTACATGATTTGGGCAGACGAAAAGTTCTATTAGACCTCTGTAAAACAAGATGGGCCATGAGGCATAAAGCCTATCAATACTTCTATCAAAGTTTTATTTATATAGTTGAAGCATTTGAGCGCATTATATATGGCGCAAAGTCAGAATCAGACTCTGACGCTACCTGGAGTGCTCAGTGTAAAAGAGCATTCCTCAATTCTATAACATCGTTTGATTTTATAGCAACTTTTGTCACCACCTACCAGTATTTGTCACATTTAGAAGGGATAACTATCAAACTTCAAGGCCGAGCGACCAACATCGTTGAGGCCTACAATCAGATTGAAGAAATAATAAATTTGTACATTTCAGAAAGAAATACAGTGGATGAAGGTTATGAAAGTATCTATCAGTAAGCAGTTTTGATGGGTCAAAAAATTAATATAGAACCCTCAGTGCCACGAATTGCAGAAAGACAAGTTCATCAAAGTAATATGAAGTGCAATTCAAAATTTAATTTTTATAAAGTAAATTTAGCCATACCGTTACTCGACAGCATAATATCAAATTTAAAATCGCGATTCACTGGACTAGAAATAAAAGCTTCATCCTTACTCTCCATTTTACCTTCAATTTCATTGAACGAAAACTAAAGAAAATGCTTTAGAACAATTGAGGGAGATTTATAATGATGAATTGCCAACCCCAGGACTCTTAGCTCAAGAAATGAAGCACTGGTGTGCACATTTCAAATCTAATTCCCAATCAGATCTGCCAAACACACCAGTTATAGATTTAAAATATATACACGAAAATTTCTTTCCAAATATCAGCGTTCTTCTTCATATTGCAGCAACCTTTCCTGTGACATCTTGTGAATGTGAAAGTTTCGCAAGCAGTTTGAGGAGACTGAATAATTACACTAGAGCTACAATGACTGAAGAAAGAAATAGTTCCCCTGCTTTAATCCATATTCACTACAACAAAAAGATATCAATTGACAGAGTAATTGATGTTTTTGCTAGTATACACCCAAGAAAATTGTAGTTAGGAAATATTTTAAATGGCTGAAATAGAGTAAAACGACTTTTCAGTTACCGTAGGTCATTTCCAGATTCAAGAGCTTTTTTATTTTTATTGTAATTAATAATTAATGTGTATTAAGTGTTTAAAAAAGTTCCCTGTTTTCATTTGTAAATGAAGTTACTTATATTGTATACAGGGTCTGATGAAAGTATATTTTAATACATTTTTTCAATTGAAATTAATTTTTTTAAATATCTTTTATTTAGATACATTTCGAAAAGTCTTTAAAATCGGAGTGTGGCTTATAATTGCGCTCCTATAATAATTTTTTCACTTAAGAATTTTTTTAATCAGGGCACCTCCCAGAGCCAACAGCTGGCTACGCCTATGTACGGAATTTAAAAAAAAATTTTTGAAACCTGAAAATTGACAATTATCAGAAATTCATAAAGTACAAAAAACATTGTAAAGTAGCAAAATTCTTAACTTTATATTTAATTCAGTTTTATTTATTTATTTACTATTTTATAATTACAACTAATTTCTTTCGGCACTTCGTCCCCGATAGACATACTAATAATTATTACATTTTAATAAAAATTACACGCTTAATATTGCCCGGCCATCCAAATAGCCGCTCTAAGTCCTCAGACGAGTCGGGTGGTCTGGGCTTTCGACGCTCAATATTGCATGAAATTTAGTAAACTAAATTTTCAGATGCAGCTGAATTGATGCATAAGAATTTTGTTAGCATGTTTTAGTAAAAAAGTATACAAAAACAAATTTATTATAAAATGATGCACTATTATTTTAATCCGCTTGAAATTTTCTGTAGGATCTGAATATGTATTGATTAATTGGGTTGCCTACGAGGATTTCGAAGTTAGTGCCAAAATAACTATGAAGACAGTCCCATAAACAAATTTTAAAGACTTATATTTGTAGCAGATATTAATCTCTATCGAATGATGTCTTTCATTTTACTCTGCGATGCAAACTGTGCAATTGGGGGCTTCACATTTTTTTGTTGACAGCAGTACATTAACTATTTAATGGAAAATTAAGGGGTGATCTGCAGAATAGCCCACACCTCATTTTTCAAAGTACAAAATTGTGCCAAGTTGGCACGATGAACCAATTTACAATTTCATTCCGCTTACTTCGTCAATCTGGTATCCTACGACTTTCCAGACATCCAATCAGCACGCGGAATAGTATTTCAATAGTAATCTGTGTATTTCATCAGATCTTTTTCGTTCGAATTCATTGAACCTTGTTTTGAATAAATATTTGTTTTTTTTCATGTAATTAACGTACCAAAAGATTGCCGTAATTGCTATCAGTAGATATTTTTTATTGCAGATAAAGTTTCTAAATGTCATCTGGTAAGTGGCAAATGGATTCGAGCAATTGTTTTTGTAGATTTAGTACATATTGTTTTAAATTTAATTGGATTGTGTGAAATGTGTTCTAGTGTAGAATGTACATGTATGTTCAAGAAAAAGTGTTTATGTGGATGTACGAGAAAATATGGATATAAGTGTTCGTTCTTTTATTTATTCATCTCGTGTTTTGAAATTGTCATTTGTATTTTCCAATGTTTTTAAAATGGTTCCTCTAAGTTCTGTTTTTCCTTAAATATCATTAAAATCCAATCATTTTTCTAAGTATCGTTTTCTCTTGAATTTTGTTCAAGTATAATCTTTTTTCTAAGTATCATTTTTTCTTAAATTTAGTTAAAGTACAAACTTTTTTCTAAGTTGTGTTTTTTTTTAATTTTGTTAAAGTACAATCATTTCTTAAATTTTGTTAAAATTCAATCTTATTTCTAAGTATCGTTTTTATTAACTTTTGTTAAAGTACAATCTTTTATCTATGTATGGATTTTTCTTAGTATTTCATTAAAGTACAATCGTTTTTTTTAAATTTTCATATTTTTTCTAAGTATTGTTTTTTTTTTAATTTTCGATGTTTTGAGTTCAATGTTTTAAGTTTTTGACATTGATTTAAAATTTAAAAATATTTTAAGTATCACGTGCTTTAATATGGTTTCTAAAATTTAAAAAGTTTTTTATTCTGCCATTATGCAATATTTTTATAATGCATAAAAATCGTATTTTGTAAGCTTTTTATGAGTATTATTACCATTTATTAAAATTGAATTTCACTATCATTTACATTCAAAATTCCAGTTCATAAAACTAGAAAACATCACTTTGGTACGAGGAGCCTATTTTAAAACACGGAAATATAGTCACTTGAGTTGGGAGGAGCCAATTTCAAAACAAGGTAAAAAGTGCCAACTTGGTGCAATTTTACACTTAGAAAAATGAGATGTGGGGTATTCTACCGATTAAACAAAATAAGATTGTTATGTCATATTTAAAATGAAATGCCTTTAAATTCAGGTAATAAAATTGATAGTCAAACAACTATTACTTACAATTTTAATATTTCATCAGATTAAAAAAAAAAAAATCCAATTTAATTTGCCATTCAGTCATAAAAAATTATTTACATTTTCATACAAGCATTTTACAACGTATTATGAATTAGTATTTTTTGGGGTACATTTGATTTACAAATTGATAAGCTTTTATTGAAGATAATCATGGGGATATCAGATTAAAAATAGTTATGATACTTTATTCTAAGTAATGACTGACAGTGCTTTTATTGAAGATAATCATGGGGATATCAGATTAAAAATAGTTATGATACTTCATTCTAAGTAATGACTGACAGTGCATAAAGGGACCACACATTCATTTATTTGATTTCGCATATAGTTTCTCATCTTTGTGCAAAAGTGTGTGCTTTTTTAATTTAGCCTTAAGTGAAAATGCTTCTTGACATATTTCACATACAAAAGGTTTCTCACCTGTGTGCACACGTTTATGTGCATTTAAATTGACTTTGTGTGAATAAGCTTTTTGACACATTTCACATATAAATGGTTTCTCGCCTGTGTGCACACGCTTATGTGCATTTAAATTGACTTTGTGTGAATAAGCTTTTTGACATATTTCACACACAAATGGTTTCTCACCTGTATGCACACGTTTATGGCTTTTTAAAGTATCTTTTTTTAAAAATGCTTTTTCACACATATCACATGCAAAAGGTTTCTCATTCATATGCACACGTTTGTGTTTATTTAAACCAACTTTGTGTTTAAATGTCATTTGACACATGTCACATACAAATGGTCTCTCATCTGTATGCACACGTTTGTGTTCCTTTAAACCATATTTCTTTGTAAATACTTTTTGGCAAATTTCACATACAAAAGGTTTCTCACCTGTGTGCTCACGTTTGTGGTCATTCAGATTAACTTTTTGTGAAAATGCTTTCTCACACATATCACATACAAAAGGTTTCACATTTGTATGCACACGTTTATGTACATTTAAACTAACTCTATGTTTAAATGTCTTTTGACACATTTCACATACAAATGGTCTCTCATCTGTATGCACACGTTTATGTTCCCTTAAACTCGATTTGTTTGTAAATGCTACTTGGCAAATTTCACATACAAAAGGTTTCTCACCTGTGTGCACACGTTTGTGGTCATTCAAATGAATTTCTTGTGAAAATGCTTTCTGACACATTTCACATATGAAAGGTTTCTCACCTGTGTGCACACGTTTATGTGTATATAAATGATCTCTTCGTGAAAATGCTTTAAGACATATTTCACATACGAATGGTTTATCACCTGTGTGTTTAAGTTTGTGAACATTTAACATAGCTTTACGTGAAAATGCTTTCTGGCACGTTTCACATATAAAAGGTTTCTCGCCTGTATGTATGTGTTTATGTTCCTTTAAACTACGTCGGTGAGAAAATGATTTTTTACATATTTCACATACAAAAGGTTTCTTACCTGTGTGCACAAGTATATGTGCATTCAAATACGATTTGCATGAAAATGCTTTATGACACATTTCACATACAAAAGGTTTCTCACCAGTGTGCATATGATTATGTTTATTTAAATAACTTATGTGTGAAAATTTTTTGTGACATATTTCACATGCAAAAGGTTTTTCACCGGTGTGCACACGTTTATGTACCTCTAAAGTAAATTTGTGTGTAAATGCTTTACGACAGACTTCACATACAAATGGTTTCTCACCTGTGTGCACACGTTTATGTTCCTTTAAATTAAATTCACGTGAAAATGCTTTTTGACACAGTTCACATACAAAAGGTTTGTTATTTGTGTGCACACATTTAGGTTCATTTAACTGAACTTCTTGTGAAAATGCTTTCTTACTCATTTCACTTACATATGGTTCTTTGCCTGTATGCATTAAAGTTTATCTAAGGTAGATCTTTTGCAAAAGCTCTTTGCCACATATCACTTTCAAATGGTATCTCATCTGCATGCATAAGTTTCTGTCTATTTATATTATATTCTTAAAAATGCTTTCTCACATTTTGCAAATAGATTTTCACATGTATGCACAAGTGCTTAGTGTTCATTTAGGATGGACTTCTTTGCAAATGCTCCGACATATTTTTCCCTATAAAAATGTTTCTCACTTGTGTATTCAAACAAAATATAAATTACTTTTATTTTCAAAAGTTTTCTGAAATACCTTTTATACAAATGGTTTCACATCTGTGAGCATACACGTCTTGATTGAAATGAAGTTTTTTGTAAATGACTTCCAAGCCATTTGACATAGAATTATTATTCATAACGTAAAATTATTTTTCCTTAGTATATACAAAATGCATATATTTAATATCTATTATTTTGCAGAGAATATTGCTGGCATGTATCACTTGTAAATGTCTTTTTACTTTATGTACATGTTTGAAAATACAAATATGTCAACATTTTCTCATGTAAATGATTTCAAGTGAGCTCAATAATTTGAGGTTAGTTAAATATCTTGTGCAAATACACTTGACCAAGTTTCATATACAAATGGCATTTCGTTAGTATATGTCAACAAATACTAACGAAAATTAAAAAAAGTAGTACATAAATAATACACAAATATTGAAGAAAACAAAATTAAAAATTTTGGTAGAACACCATGTGAGCTAGCTGCATTTCTCTTAAAAGAGATATCGGGCTTCAGCATTAATAATTTCTTGTTTTATAACCACGGTAACACAATGATCCAAGCCAGGCAAAAGTCAGTAGAATAGAAATATACGACGCGTTAGAGACAGAGGCCGCTCCACTCACGCAAAGTACTCTGGGATCGTTTGGCGAATGCAGCGAGATTTAAGTTATAACAAAATTGGCGCACTATCGCCTATGTGGCGTGTAAAGTTTTATTGTAAGATAGCAGATATGCACCGTCGGTCAGTTCATTCGAAGGTGGGGGAATGGGTGCATTTTCGTCTTGGCCATTCCTTTCACAGTTCTGCAGTTTCAGTTGGCTGTCTGATAAGATTATAATGCGCTATCTGATAAGATTGTAATCGCTTTTAAGAAAAATATCTGAATATCGGCCCGGTCCAGACACAAATGCTATGTATTGTGAATTTTATGTACAAAAATTAAGATAAAAGTTAACTTATTTTTAAACATTATCTTTACATAACTGAAATCAACCTACACTATCTGATAAGATTGTAATCACTTTTCAGAAAAATATTTTAAAGTTTTGTCAAATATTTTATTTGATGACGTTGTAATTTAGAGATTGACTGCGAAATATAGCACTGTAATACATAATATAAAATATTCGCTGAACCTGCTTAAATAATCTGCAATTAAAAGATACGAAATATTCCCAACATCGCAGAGAACCTGAGGGGGTAATGCAAGAGCACTGAATACTATATTCAAAGGTTCACTCCCATAGGACCCTATGGCAACATTTTTAACATGGGATGTCGCATAGACACTAGCGCTAGTGAGATGGAACAACTCAAGGTAAATGGAAGTAAGAGAGGTAGGCCATTCGTTTCTGGCAACCTTCTCCTGTCCCGAGTTCTTGGAATTACTGACGTCACTGGTCCCTAGCCGGACCTTTCCGAAGCATAGGAAAATGTGTCGATGTTTTTAACTCTCGTGTTCCTAATGATGAAAATAAATCAAAGCTCTCAGCTTTTGGAAATAATATAAATGACCAAATGCAAATTCTGAGTCAAATGCAAGCGGATATTACGGAACTCAGAGTCATTTCTAAAACTTCAATACTGTCTTTCCAAAAAGGCATTCTTGTTTCAATAGCAAGCTTAAAAGGACTTGACGGCATGAAAGAAAATAATATTAAATACATAATGACAAGTAAGTCAATCAAGATGCTTTAGAAAATATATTTTCCCAAATTAGAGGTCTTGAACGATTTTATAACCATCCTCTTGCTACTGATTTCAAATCCCGACTTAAAACATTATTGATTGGGTCTAAGCTTCCTATGCCAATAAATACAAATGTGGAAAATGACCAAGATCAAACACTAACTACGACTTTATTTTTCAAATTAGAAGAAAAAGACGATGCAGTCAGTATCACTGCAGATATTGAGCCTCAACATGACATTCATTTCAGTCCTGATGTAAATGAAAAAGAAGCCTTGCGGGTTTTTTTTTTGGCAGGATATTTGGCATATCGTCACAAAGAAGCGCAGTTAGGAACTTATTCATATCTAGTGGAATCAACATCCGAAAATGACAAAAAATGGATTGAATATTTATCAAGAGGTGGTTTAATTGTTCCACATGATACCTGGGTAGAAACAGTCACCAAATTATAAGATTTTTTTAAAACTACACGGACATTTTATTTCTGATTCAAGAAATATTTTAGAGAACCTCCAACTGAAAATAAAAGAACAATTTCCTGAAATAGCTCTTGATGTTGTAAGAACATATACCAGAACCTTCTTTCGAATAAGTCACATAAATGAACAGATGAAAAGAAACGCCATGAAAAGAAAAGCTGAAAGAATTTCTGGTCATTCACGTGAAGAAATGAAAAATAAGCAATGGAGAGAGAGCTTTAAATTTTAAGGTTTACTCATGACCTAGTAGTTAGGAATTGACGGACTGCGTGTGTTAGGTTTTCATGGTTTTCCTAACATGTAACATAAATGTGACGCAGCTTCCCTTAAAAAGTCCTCCATGAAGGCATTCCTCCTTTATAGAATGGCCATTTTTAAAATTATTCTTCTCTCCCATAGGGGAAAATCCGTAACCCAGTCATTTGATCACTGACCTTTGTAACACCAGAATTAGTGAATTAGTTGAAAGATTGTGAGATCAAATCTAGTAAAGTCATTAAAGAGGTATTGGGAGATATACCCCCCCCCCCAGAAACCTATCGAAAACTATTGAAGTTAGAAGGAAGGATATTAGGAGAAATAGGAAACAACTCATTTCATTATCGTCCCCCCCCCCCACATTTTTTCTGTCGATGCAACCTACTGACTGGTTGGACGTGTTAGTTTTCATTGATTTTCAAACATATAGCTTAAATACGGCACAATTTCGGTAGATGTTCCTTTATGAAAGGCATTTTCAAAATCTGGTCACAACTGAACTTATCTAATCAATATCTCGTCCTATCTCTTTACTTTTTTAAATTTTTAATTTTTTTTTATCATGAAGTACCCATATTCAAAAATTGCCTATCGTTATATGAAATTCAGTGCTGATTTAATTTCTTGAATAATTCAATTTTTTGACCATCATGAAACAATAATAATACATAATTAAAGAAAATAATTGTACTGATCTTTTGTATCGTACAAAATATGATTTCCACATTTGTTCGCATTTGGAGAAGTCTTTAAATAATTGGATTTCGTACACATATCAATTTCATTATGAAAAAAAAAATAATAATACGAGCATTTTTCTGCCTGAAATCTTTAAGGACGTCACATATTTATTTATTTCTATAATTCTGAAAACTATTTTTGAATTACATTCAGCAAGTCATTCGCTGTCTTCTAATTTATTTTATCATGTCAAGTCTACAAGCATGATATTTTAAAGCAGTTCGATAAAAATGGACAGGTTTTGTTTGCTTATTATTCTAGTCTCAGATAGATTAATAGTGTCTTGTATTTTAGCTAAATCCTTTCAATAGACCTTGGAACAACTGAAGTACGATGTGAACAAAATAAGTCTGCCAGATTTGGCGCGTTATCGCTCGCTTGGTGATTTTTTTTTCAAAAGCGGGCAGGAAAAAAAAAATGTTCATGACTGTACTTTTATAATTTTTGAAACTATAGAAATGATCAGGATTTAAAAATACATTAATCTGCAACATAAATATGTTCATTAGTTTCAGTAAATTTAAATAAACATAGTTATATATTTCATTCAAATAATCAAAATGGATTAAAAAATAGACGCATTGCATTGTCTCACTGTAAAACATAATGCACAAAGAATTACAAGCTAACACACTCAAAAGACTGAAATATTATATAATATTTTCAGTCTAAAAGGTATACTAGCCAGTGGCGCACCTAGAATATTCCTAAAGGGGGGGGGGGACAGTGGTGCACAAAATTTTTATGAAGGAAGATGACTCCTCGATAAATTTTCCGAGAAAAAATGGTCAGAGGCCATAGCAATTAACAAGGCGGTTGTCTTTTTTGTACATTTATTTTTATCAAATTACTAACAATTCTGCAGTGCAGTGCAAGAAAATTAAATGATTAGAAGAAGAAGTAGTAGATATTTTTACAATACAACACAAATTAAGAAATAGATGAAGATAAAATTATTTGTTCTAGTTTGCTTATACTGTATACCTGTTTTCAACCACTCTCTCATGATTGCATATTGTTATATTATTCAATTATGATCTATACATATTCATAAAACGAAATCCAGCCTCCTGTTTTTCTTTGTAGCCAGAGCATTTATTATCTGGTCTGGATCAATTTCCACTTCAATGTGAATGTTCATTGACGCAAGTCCATTCAGTCTGGTTTCACTCATACTGTTTCTCAGTAAGTTTTCAATCTCTCCATTGTGGAGAATGACCTCTCAGCACTGCTTGTGAATACTTGGAGGGTGGCATACACTTTTAAAAGTTCAAACACAGTAGGAAAAGTCCTTTGGTCACAAAAGTTAAGCAGTTCGATTGGGCTTTTAGTTTCCTTGTTCAATGCAGAGACCTTCATGTACCACAGATGTAGTTCAGCTTTCTGAGTATTATCTGATCTAGGTCCTAAACCATCAGCAAATTTCCTTGATAAGGTAACAAATATCTCGTTTTCTTCCAGTGTCGGCTGCCTTCCATTAGGAACGACAGATGCAAAATTTTGTAGAAATTCCTTATGTTTGAGAAATTTTTCATGGGGGGAGTGATGAAATTATCAATCCATGGAATGAAAATAGAAAGTCTGTAGTATTCTTCAGGAGTCTGTACGTTGAAATTTGATCTGTAAATTTGTCTGGTGGCACGGCGTGGTAGAGTAATGTTTTCTCCATGCTGTTCCAGCTTCTTAACAGCTTGTTCAAACACATGGTGAAACTCGTTCTCTGCGTTCTCTCGAATTATAGATATAGCTTTCGCAACGTCTTCTACATCACTCACAGCAGTTGCCAGATCAAGGATCACTTCTTGCAGCTTTTCACTCAGACAATCACTGTAGCTGAGTAATCTGTCAGCTGAAAAAAGTGCTATGACAAACTGTGATGTTAACATTGAACATAACAAGGTATGAGCCTCTGTTGATATCTCCTTGTCATTCCAGGTAGTAAACTCCTCCAGAGCCTCAATTACTTCATCAAACAATGAAACCATAACTGTGACGGCATCATGTCTCTCCACCCAACGAGTAGGGCATAATTTCTTCAGTTTTTTGGCACTGATTTCTGTCTCTCCCTGATTAGCTGTATTAATTTTGCTGGTGAGAACAAGGTTTCGTTTTGGTGTATTGAAAAAACTAGAGATTTTCCCTATTATTCCAAAGCTGTTTCGGATATCTGGAACTCTAGATGAATAAGTTATGGCTAAGTTCAAACAGTGTGATACACAATGAACGTAGGGGGCTTTCGGGTGTTGCTCATATATAATTGCTTGGGCGCCATTGTACTCCCCACTCATTGCAGAAGCTCCATCGAACCCTTGTCCACGGAGGAAAGACGTATCAATGTTGCAGTCTGCAAATACTTTAAGAACAGCATCTGCAATTGCTCGACTTGTAGTTTCAGTCAGGGGCACAAACTTAAGGAAGTTCTCCACTATCTTAAATACAATTTTATATTTATCATTTATATCAAACCGTTTCAAATAACGAACGTAAAGTGTCATTTGCTCTACCGTTGCAATATCTGTGGTTTCGTCACATAAAACCGCAAAACATTTGGTCTCATTCACCTTAGTTGCTATGTGCTTCACAATGGAATCATTGCATGCTGAAATAATCTCATGTTGTATATTCCAACTTATGCAAGTTGCATTTTTTGCACAACCTTGTAGATGAGTTTTCAGCATTTCTTCTCCTGCATCAACTCGGAGTCGCAAAAGGGCTCTAAAATTTCCTTCGCTTTGGCATGGTTCTGACAATACGTCCAAATCCCCTCAGTCTCTATGCCTTCTCATGACCAACCCTTGTCTTCCACAAAAAATCTCTGTTTTGATAATAGGTTTAAGAATAGCCCTATTCTGCAAAACTTGTTTTTGCTTGCCTCTGTCCATTACTTGATCCACAGGAACAGTTTTTCCTTCCGTGACCCTTAAGAACTAATCGGCTTTGAGAACTGAATCCTTATGATAGAAAAAAGTTTCATCTTGACTGAACTTCTCCAAGGCCTTCTTCTAATTATTAAATCCTTTTGAAACAAGTTGACCTGTGGCTTGTGTCGATCTTAAACCGACTTCATGGGGTGCAAAGAGAACACAAAATTTGCAATAGGCACTGTCCTCTGCCTTTGTGTAAGCTAGCCAGTTATGCTTACTCAGCCAAGATGAGCAGAACTTCCGAGTGTGGTGAGGTTTTCCTTGACTTGATATAGCACTAGTGACAGTGGTAGGAAAACTGCAATTTGCATATGGTTCCCAAAGTTTTTTTAGCGCTGTTATCCTATCTTCATCAGTGAGTTAGTTCTTAATATAATTAGAAAGATCTGCAGCCAGAATTTCCATTTCAACTGTGTTTGATATTGTGCTTTGGCCTACCTTTACCTCCTCACAAGCGTTTGAGTACAGCCCGGGGTCACGGCTGCTGCTTGCTTCGACTGCAGTCTCATCAATGTAACCAGAGCTCAGGGAAACGTCGTTGGGAACGTCACTATTTTCAATATTACTTTTTTTTTTTAAAAATAATTTCCCAGTGTCTGTTGGCTTAGCCCTTTTCGTTTTTCACTCATTGTCGTTTGTTTGATCTGGCTCCTCAGTTATTCAAGCACAAAATTTGCTATATAGCCGAAATACACACATAAACACACACACTGATCCTTAAAGATGCATTTCACTGTTAGATCAGTTGAAAGTTCTGGACCATTATTAAATTCACCTATTCACCACGCAAGTCCTCGTTCCGAAACTACCAATTCACTGTTATCACACTGTGTCGTAACGTTGCACTTTATTTCAACTCACAGCAACACTTAATTCGCGAAGCGTTGGCACGATCTTTGTATTCACTTCCACAATTTTCTCACTGGGTAAACGAAATTCTTGAGTTTTCGAGCTAACAGCCGCTTCCCAGAGTGATGTCATAGCCGTGCTGGAGTGCCAAGCCCGAAGGCTGTAACCTCCGATCTGAATATTAGGTGTGAATACATGTCTTCATTTGAGCTACAGGATATAAGTACTTTGACGACGGACAACATTGTCCGTATTCCTTAAGGGAAGGGGTGAACAAATTATGCGCAGCAGTGCTGCCATCTATGAACAAGTAACTGAGGTAGTCTCAGAATCTAGAGTTAATGCAGAAATTGATACAAAGTTAAAAAATAATACTTAAAAGGAATGAAGCACTAAGTGCGGACTGGGAAGGAAGGAACTTAACAATGCTTAGGGCGGGTCAAAAAGAACAGCTCGGGGTCTCTTACGATTCGCCCGTGGATCGTAATCCTCTATGGTGAAGAGTGATTCGTTGGGGATTTTAGGGATGTTATTGAAGAATTTGGTGGCCTGGTTTTTAATAATTTGTTTAATAGTTTTGATTTTATAATCTTTCCGAATTATATCATTGCGCAGGTAGCGCGGGGCTTTTCTAATTATGCGTAGGACTCTGTTTTGCTCAATCTGGATTTTTTGTATGCTGGTCTTACATGCAAAACCCCAGATTGGGCACGCGTAAAGGAGGATGGGCTGGATTATGCTTTTATACAAGAGAATTTTGTTGTTGGTATCAAGATGATCGGAGAAGAGGAGATGGCCAAGGGTGCCTACAAGTTTTCTGGATTTTTTAATTACGTAGTTTAAGTGCGTACTCCAAGTAAGTCGGCTGTCCAAATGGACGCCGAGGTACTTGGCAGTACGCTGGAATGGGACGGGCTGGTTGTTGATCATTAAGGGGGGGGGATACGGACGCCGGAGAGGAAGACTGCCTGGGATTTGGTTGCGTTTATTTTAATTTTCCAATGAGAATAGTATTGTTCAAGTAAGTAAATGTGAGCTTGAAGGTGGGCGTGCAGGTAATTAATGTTTTTGTTGGAGGAAATAATGCAGGTATCGTCTGCATATAAGCAGAGGGTGGTATGCGGGGCGCGGGGGATGTCGTTTATATATAAATTAAAAAGGAGGGGGGCGAGGATGGAGCCTTGGGGCACACCTGCCTGGATATTTTTGATGTCTGAGAGGGTGTTAAGGGTGCGGACGTGAAATTTGCGGTTTTTTAGGTAGGAGTGGATGATGTGGATGTAGGGAGGGGGGATGCTGTACTGGATTAATTTATGGATGATTCCGGTGGTCCACGTTTTATCGAATGCCTTTTCGATGTCCAGGAGAAGTGCACCTACAGGAGATTTGTTTTTTAAGCCATTTGCTGTAAATTCTACTACGCGGAGGAGTTGGTGGGAGGTAGAATGCTGGGGGCGAAAGCCACACTGCTCGGGGATCATGATGCTGTGGTCTTTGATGAATTTACTGAGCCTTCTGTGAATAACTTTCTCTGTGATTTTACTAAGGGAGGGGAGGAGGGAGATGGGACGATAAGAGACGGGTTTGGCGGCTTCTGAGCCGGGTTTGAGGCAGGGGATAACGATTGCAGTTTTCCAACAATTGGGGAAGTGACAGAATTGGAGAATAGAATTAATCATTAATACAATATAAAATATTATGTTGAGAGGGAGGGATTTGAGGGCTCTGTTGGATATCTTGTCGATACCGGGGGACTTTTTGTTTTGAAGGTTTTGAATAATTTCGAGGATTTCGTCTACAGAGGTGGGTGGGCTGGGCGGGGGGGGGGAGGAGAGGAAATTGTTGACAGAATGAATGATTTGGTCGTGGAAGGAGCTGTTAGGAAGATCAATCGCAAATTGCTTTTCATAGCAATCCGCGATTGCATTAGCTTTTTCCTTTTCCGAGAAAGCGGTGCCCGTGTCAGTTCGGAGGGGGGGGGGAGCTGGGAGAAGGGTTTACGGGCTCTTTTGATGTCTTTCCATAAGGAGCGATCGCTGGGGGAGAGCGATTCAATATAGTTTTTCCAATTATTTTGGTTATGGTTGTAGATGTCTGTTCTAATTTTCCTGCTAATGGAATTGAGCTGAGTTTTGATGCGGGGGTTTCTAGAGGATTGCCACAGACGGCGGACGAAGTTGCGGTGGGCGATTTGATTTTGGATATGGGGTGGGAGAGAGTTGAAACGGGGGGGGGGGGCGGGCAGAGGAGGCTTTTTCGAGAGATCTTTGTATTTCTTCTGTGATTTCCTGGGCAGCAGAGTCAACGTCAGCGGTACAATTAATTTTAGGGATGAGCAAGGTGGTGTTGCGGAGATTATTTTTAAAATTTTCCCAATTAATAGTGGAGGGGAGGCTAGAGACGGGGAGGAGGGAGTTAAGCTGAAGGGTGAGGAGAATGGGGAGGTGATCTGAGTTTAGATCGTTAATGGTATCAAGGGTGTAAGGAAGATGAATGTTTTTTAGCAGACAAAGGTCGATGGTAGAAGGGTGGGGGGAACGGGAGTAATGGGTCGGCAAAGGCGGGACAGCAAGGTGGATTCCGCTAATGTTTAAGAAGTTTTGGAGAGCCTTACCATATTTATTGCGTCTACGACAGTTCCAACTTGGGCTATGGGCGTTGAAGTCTCCGAGCAGTATGGTGCGATGGTTAGTATTGCAGATATTGTGCAGGTCGGGGGTGATGTCGATACTTTGGTTGGGTTTTATATAGATCGATCCTATCGTAATGGGAGGGTAATTAGGGAGGGTAAGCTGAATTAATTTATTTTCTATGTGGTTGGAGTTAGCGGGGTTGAGTTCGTGATGTGGAAGGTTGCGTTTAATGTATACGGAGACACCTCCGTGGACAGACTGGGAGTTGGGGGTCTGGTTCCTAAGGGCAGTGTAATTATAATAGTTAGCAATTTTGAGGGGGGGGGGCGGGGTCCAGGCCTAATTTCTTGCACTAAAATGATGTCAATTTGTTTGGAGGTAGCAAAGTTGCGTAGCTCGGTGATCTTGCCGCGGAGGCCGTTGGCGTTCCACGACAAGATCTTAAGTTCAGTATTTTTACTCCCCATGATGGGGGGGGCTGTGCTAAACACCTCTCCGAGGGCTTTGGCATGGTTCTGACAATACGTCCAAATCCCCTCAGTCTCTATGCCTTCTCATGACCAACCCTTGTCTTCCACAAAAAATCTCTGTTTTGATAATAGGTTTAAGAATAGCCCTATTCTGCAAAACTTGTTTTTGCTTGCCTCTGTCCATTACTTGATCCACAGGAACAGTTTTTCCTTCCGTGACCCTTAAGAACTAATCGGCTTTGAGAACTGAATCCTTATGATAGAAAAAAGTTTCATCTTGACTGAACTTCTCCAAGGCCTTCTTCTAATTATTAAATCCTTTTGAAACAAGTTGACCTGTGGCTTGTGTCGATCTTAAACCGACTTCATGGGGTGCAAAGAGAACACAAAATTTGCAATAGGCACTGTCCTCTGCCTTTGTGTAAGCTAGCCAGTTATGCTTACTCAGCCAAGATGAGCAGAACTTCCGAGTGTGGTGAGGTTTTCCTTGACTTGATATAGCACTAGTGACAGTGGTAGGAAAACTGCAATTTGCATATGGTTCCCAAAGTTTTTTTAGCGCTGTTATCCTATCTTCATCAGTGAGTTAGTTCTTAATATAATTAGAAAGATCTGCAGCCAGAATTTCCATTTCAACTGTGTTTGATATTGTGCTTTGGCCTACCTTTACCTCCTCACAAGCGTTTGAGTACAGCCCGGGGTCACGGCTGCTGCTTGCTTCGACTGCAGTCTCATCAATGTAACCAGAGCTCAGGGAAACGTCGTTGGGAACGTCACTATTTTCAATATTACTTTTTTTTTTTAAAAATAATTTCCCAGTGTCTGTTGGCTTAGCCCTTTTCGTTTTTCACTCATTGTCGTTTGTTTGATCTGGCTCCTCAGTTATTCAAGCACAAAATTTGCTATATAGCCGAAATACACACATAAACACACACACTGATCCTTAAAGATGCATTTCACTGTTAGATCAGTTGAAAGTTCTGGACCATTATTAAATTCACCTATTCACCACGCAAGTCCTCGTTCCGAAACTACCAATTCACTGTTATCACACTGTGTCGTAACGTTGCACTTTATTTCAACTCACAGCAACACTTAATTCGCGAAGCGTTGGCACGATCTTTGTATTCACTTCCACAATTTTCTCACTGGGTAAACGAAATTCTTGAGTTTTCGAGCTAACAGCCGCTTCCCCGCCGTTCACTCTTTATATAGGGCCAGGGAGGCGCCTGTGACGTCACTCTTCAGAGCAGCTGGTACTTTCTCGAAGGCAGACCTAGTTCTCCCTTGCGCTAACAGCGCCCTTCGCTTTTTGCTTTGTCAGCCCAAGGGGGGCAGGGCCCCCTCAGCCCCCCCCGTGGGTGCGCCACTGATACTAGCGTGTTGATTTTTAAAATACTTGATCCTTAAGTTGTTCCGGGATACTGATAATAGACTTCTTTTTTATAAATATAAAAATATTCTTATAGTAAATATCGAATTTACATAAATGCACTATCAAAGTTGTGGAACTCAATCATTAATTACCCGGGGGTGGGGTGAATTTTCCACCATAAGGCACTTGATAAAAATTTTACATAAATTTATACACATACAGTATCACATTCAACTTAATTAGCTCTAATAAAAAGCTATCTAAATATCAATTATTATACATTTTATAAAAATACGGAAATATTTTTTAATTTATTATACCATTACTTCTTAGAATTGGTGTAATCGGCAATAATAACACAGCACTAATTTCGTATGAACACGTGTATACTTATGAACAGATGTATATTTATAATGAACACGTATATAGGATGGTGATAACTAATATAATTTCAATTTTAATAAAAATTAATTACATACCCTGTAACGCAACCAGTTTTCTTTTTTCAACTCATTTCTTGAAATGATCTAATCACTTAACAAATAATCCTTTTGCACGTTACTCAAACCACGCTACAATGCATGCTACAGGATTATAACATTGAAAATCGTCTTGGACCCAAACCAGACCATCGCCAAGAGCTCAGACCAAACCAGACCATCGCCAAGAGCGCGCCAACCCTGGTTTTGGTCTATCTCTAAAGGCCGCCGCGAAAACGAAACTATCGAGAGTGGCAGGTCTGTATAATATTAGTCTGTGTGGAAGAGTTTTGTGAGGGGGGCGAATATCTCCGCTTCATTACTGAGATCACAGAGTAATATAAATAGACTTTTTACTCGACCCCAGCGCCCTCAAACGCCAACCAAAATATCAAGGCTGACACGCTTGGCAATGGTCTGTGACGGTTTTCGCCAAGGTGTTCTGCTAATATAACCCTATTTGGCACTGAACGAAACTACAGTGTCTAGAACTAATTGTGTGCCGACCGCTTATACCTCCCAATGCTGGGAGACGTTTTTGAAAAGCCGCCTCCGCTAGACGGCGTTGGTTTCGAATAAGCGATCTAAAGCTGAGGAGTTAACGTTGAAACTCATGAGAATTTATTGCAAATAAAATGACCGATATCTTTCGAAATAAATGAAGAATTTGTGTGAAATTCGGTGTGATTATTGTAAGTGGTATACACAAAAAGTCATTTGATTTTCAGAGAGATTGAGCTGGGGATATATTCGTATTTTTAAAATTTTACTTAACTTGATTTGGTGTTCGTTCAAACCTTTGAGGTCCAAAATAATCAGGTTCATTTATCAGAGTAACGTGAAATTCGTTCTGACGTTTCCTCTTGTGGTACATTTCAATTCGATTTTGAAGCTTATTGGGCTAGTCCGTCCTGGGTCCGCCATAGGACTTTACCTGGTTTTAGAAAATAACTCGAAAATCAGAGAACGTTGGAAATCTAGATTTAATATATCGTTTTCTTTTGGGGTGTATTTTAATTCTTTAAATTTTGGACCGTACCGGGTTAGCCCGTCTTAGGCCAGCCTTAGAAACTCACCCGTTTTCGCACTATAACTCAAGAGCAAGTGTATCTAAAACTTCGAAGTTTAGAATATCCTTGTCATTCGCTGTATATTTCGACTCTTTGGATAAAAAATCTTATCGGGCTAGCCCGTCCTGAGCCCAATAAAAAGAATATATCGTTTTTTGAGAAAAACTAAAAATTCGGAGCATCTAGAATGTATAAATTTAATATGTCATTTTCGTTTGGGGTATATTACATTTCATCGCATTTCGAACCGTATCGGATTAGCCCGTTTTGGGCCCGTCATAGAAATTTACTTGGTTTTAAAAAATAACTCGATCAATTGGAGTAGCTAAAAATGTAAATTTAGTATATTATTTCCGTTTGGACGGATTTTAATTTAGATTTTGAACCTCGTCGGGCTAGCCCGCCTTGGATCAGCTGAAAAATGAATTCGTTTTTTAAAAAATAACTCGAGAACCGAAGTAGCTAAAAATTCCAAATTTAACATGTCGTTGGCTTTTGGGGTATATCTAAGTTTCGTCGCATTTGAACTTTATCGGGGTAGTCCATCCTGGACCCGACATAGGAATGGACCTGTTTTTTAGAATACCTGGAAAATCGGGGAGACTAGAAAATATAAATTTATTACATCTTTACCTTTTGGGGATTATTTTAATTCCTTTGTTTTTGAACCGTATCGGGCGAACCCTTTTTGATCCCGCCTTAGAAATTCACTTTTTTGGTGGAATAGCTCTAAAGCCGGAGTATCAAAAAGTTTCAAGTTTTGAATGTCGTTGTCATTTGCGGTATGTCTAAGCTCATTGGATTTAAAACCTGATCGGGCTAGCCCGTCCCGGTCCCAACAAAAAGAATGTGCTCGTTTTTTAAAAATAACTCCAAAACTGTAGCAGCTAGAATATCTAAATTTAGTATATCACGTTTTTTAGGGTATATATTATTTCTTTGGATTTTGAACCTTATCAGGCTTGCCCGTCTTGGGCCCGACATAGTGATAATGTACTCATTTTTTGAAAATAACTCGTAAATCGGAGCAGATAAAAATCTAAATTTAGTATATCAATTTTTTTGGGGTTTATCATAATTTATAATTTGAAGCTCATCGGGCTAGCCCGTCTTAAGAATGCGATCGTGTTTGATGCATAACTCGAGAACCGGAGTAGCTAAAAATTCCAAGTTTAGCATGTTATTGTCTTTTGTGATATATTTCATTTTTTCGACTTTAAACTTCATTCAGCTAGCTCGTGCTGGGCCTGCCATAGGAATATACTCATTTTTTTAGAATAACCCGAAAACTGGAGCAGATAGAAAATCCAAATTTAGTATATTAATTCCTTTTCGGGTAGAATTTAAAATTTTTGGAGTATATATAATTATAATTAGTGGCTTAGGCATGGGAGATAGAATGTGTCGTAAAAAACCTCATTTGCCGAACAATTACATTAGTTTTCAAACTTGTTTATATTTAAAAAAAACATGAATTTTGTACTATAAGCTCCATTCGATCGTCGACCATAGATACATAGTTACATACGACCATAGATACATAGTTTTCCTAGATACATAGTTACATCCATATGCAAATGAGCTAAGACGTGCGAAATTTGTTCACGGATGTTGGGTCGGTGCACTGGGAGTACAAGTGAAGGTTGCGGTTCGGTGTGATCTGACGATGAAGGTTTTATGCCTTCGAAACTGGTAAATATTAGTATTTTGAGTTGTATTCTGCTTTATACGAAGATAATTTTATTTCTTTTGCAGAAATTTGGACCGCACGTATTGATTTTGTTTACTTGAAATTGAAAATTTTCAATTATTTTTAAAAGCATTATATGAATAACTTGAACGAATGCTTTAAAACCAAACTTTTGTTTTGCATTTCGATACATATTAGCATGTAAACCTAAAAAATAATCTATGAGTATGTCTAGCAGATATTTTGTTTTATCTCATATGTTCGGCCACTAGGAAAAATGCCTGTCGGTGGCCTTGTGAATTTGGAAGAAAAATATGCGACGATCGAATGAGGGTTTACACAGATCGGGCTAGCCCGTTAAGGTTTTAAATCCAATGAGCTAAGGTATACCGCAAATGACAACGACATTCTAAACTTGAAACTTTTAGATTCTCCGATTATAGAGTTATTCCCCCAAAGAAGTGAATTTCTAAGGCAGGCCCAAAACGGGTTCGCCCGATACGGTTCAAAATCGAAGGAATTAAATTATTCTCTAAAGATAAGGATGTACTAAATTTATATTTTCCATCTGTCCCGATTTTTCAGTTATTCTCAAAAAACGGGTCCATTCCTATGTCGGGCCCATGACGGGCTATCCCGATAAAGTTCAAAATCGGAGAAATTAAAATATTCCCCAAAAGATACGGATGTACTAAATTTATATTTTCTAGTTGTCCCGATTTGTAAGTTATTCTAAAAAAACGGGTCCATTCCTATGTCGGGCCCAGGACGGGCTACCTCCGATAAAGTTCAAATCCGAAGAAACTTAAATATACCACAAAAGCCAACGACATGTTAAACTGGAATTTTTAGATATTGCTGTTCTCGAGTAATTCTTAAAAAATGAATGCATTTTTCAGCGGACCCAAAACGGGCTAGCCCGATGGGGTTCAAAATCTAAATTAAAATCCATCCAAAAGGAAATGATATACTAAATTTACATTTTTTTAGCTACTCCATTTGATCGAGTTATTCTTGAAAAAAGTTACTTAAACTATAAGGTATTTTCATAACACTTTAACAAAATTTATATATTGTTTATGTCTTTCTCATTAGATTTCTATAAAATAGTTTATTTTTATAATATCAAGTACCTGACATAAAATACCATCATCTGTTTCGTTACCGACAAAAAGAAAAACAAGTGGACATTATTTACTGGTGGTTTTCTTTGTATGTAGACATGTTTATTGACTGTAATTTGGATTTTAAATACATAATTTGAGAATAGCACATTCACATCAAACTGAATCTGACTTTATTTTTTAATTATCCCTGTGTGCTTAATTTGGAGGTAATTGGATAAATTCAAAACTATTGCAATGCATTAAATTATGGAATGCACTTAAACATTACAACATAGTACAACATGTGCTTAAATGAACACATGCGTAAATTTTCCAAAAACATTACAAAGATGTTTTTATATTCATGTAACAAGCTACTTTTGTACCAAATTTGGGTTGTGTAGATGTAGAAGACCAATAGGAAATAAACACCAATGTGTTTTCTTGTATTGTAATTGATACCCATCAAATTGTATATATTTTCATTTTAACTAAAAAGTATTGAAAGTAAAAAAATTCATATATTTTTTTTATTGTATATCCTCTATATCTTTACACAAGAAAATTCCATCATTATATATAATATTTTGAAATTCATACTTTTATAACACATAACCATCAAATTACAAAATATCTCACATCATATTTCATTAAAATATGCTTTGAGATTTCTATGCCAAACTTGAGTTTTAAACATTCTAATTAAATGTTGTACACAGATCTTTAAATTTAAAATTCCCAATATCCTTAAGTCACAATTAAACTTGCTAATTAAAGATAAAAAAATATATATACAGTGGGCTCTTATTAAGAAGGCACCCGTTTAAGATGAATTTCTTGTTATTACGTACAAATATGGGTGCCCAGGTTAAGGTCTATGGACGTTGCATGTTATAAACGTTGCTGAATACATTTATTTATTCGTTAAGATAGACAAAATTTATTCAATTTTTCAATCAGTAGAAGATGTTCCGAACATACATTTCGAGCAATTGACTAAAATTGAGAATGACTAAAAATTAGTGTTTACCCAGGAGAAATACATAAAGATTATTTCATTTTAAAAATACTAACATTAACATACAACTACATTTTGTTTATGCTTTGAAAGTTAACATTTGTTCATACTTACCTCATTGTACATATTAAAAATGTTTTTGAATAAATTTTTCTGTCTTTTTTTTTAAGGTTGTATTTTTCGATGCACCTATAAAATTGAGGGAAAAAATTTCATTACCGTTTTACAATTTCATTGCTATTTTACTTCAGATTTATGGACTCTCGCTAATACGTACAATAAATGTTGGTCCTTGACTGTCCGTCTTAATAAGAGATCATTGTATATTCATTTTGCGCTAATTTCATGAATGTTACAGAATTAGTAATTGTGCGAATTCTAAGAAAATGAATTAGGTATATTAATAAAGAAGTTTCAAATTTTAATAACTGTTATTTCTGTAAAAATAGCTAAAAAGTAACCTCTTCATGTTAAAATCACAGAATAAAACAATAAATGATACCATTACTAATTTGTTTTAATATATATTTATGTCATTTTTTATACTTTTGCTTTGTTGTTGGACCACTGTATCTGCATGCCAAATTTGAATTTCTATTGGATGGATGGTTCAGATTTATAAAAAAATAGGGGTCTTTATAACATATTGAACTTTTTTATATATAGTTTATGTGGCCCAGGCACCTATGTACAATTCAACCTTTTGCCCCTCCGCCCCTATTATTATCCCTGGGGGTTTCAGACAAATAAAAGTTGTCGTTAATAGGGATCCTGTTTTCAAATGTAGAGAGGATTCATGTGACATCATGAGATTGTTTTATTTGTACAAGCAATCACTGGACGACATTAGGTTTATAACAGAAGGTACTATTTCTTCAAGTATTTTGGTGGGTTTTTATTTTAATAAAAAGCTGTTTTATTTAGAACCAAGGTGTACATCAATATATATTGATGTATGCCTAACTAGAACTAACTAGAAAGCATAAAGGCGTGTGGTTGTCTCACTTTCATCATGAATCAGAAAATTTAAAACAGTAGTGCTATAATAGACTATTGTTGTGAAATGCTTGACCTCGTTTAATATTTAT
Organism: Amaurobius ferox; assembly: GCA_951213105.1. NCBI lineage: Eukaryota > Metazoa > Arthropoda > Arachnida > Araneae > Amaurobiidae > Amaurobius > Amaurobius ferox. The sequence continues at coordinate 104,224,456 of OX578146.1, forward strand.
TTTCTTTCAAAATTTAACTTTCCGCAAATTCTAATTCACTTTCGATTCTAAAACTTGTTCTCAGAATAATCCATCTCATAATAATCCAAATAAATTTTATTAATACATTTTTAAATATATTTACTTTTATGTTCATTATACATCATTCAGAAAGTTATCGATAAATTTCAATTTCTTTTTTTTTTATTTTAATCTTCATATTGTTTATATTAAGAAAGTGTCTTTACAGTGTATTGTTTGAATATCTGAAATAATAGTACCTCAAAATCCTGCTAAAATTTATTATTCAAAGCTATGAAAGTTTGAACTCTTAGTCTTATATGTTATAATAATGTTAATGTTTACTAATTATAATTTTAATACAAAAGAAAATTCTCTGAAAAGAAGTAAATTTTAAAAAGTTTCTTTTGAGTTTTCCTCGTTTCTACATTTAACACATAACAATATAAGTTTTTCTAAACTTTTGTGTAGCGTAAGCATTCGTGTTTTATTTTAAAATTTCCTTATATTTCTTAAGGAGGCATTGTGAATATAACTTAGTTTTTCATTAAATATAGCAATGTGCAGGTAAAAAAAATAAATAATTGGGATTGCTACTTTATATACACATACCTAGAAATGATCTATTCAATAACACTTCTGTAAAAAAAATCATGACAGCATTAGTATACACAGGCGTTTCTTCTAGAAAGTTATCGGTAACATGCAGTGGTATAAAAGTAAAAAGCAAGTAGGTATGTTTTCACGCTTTCAAGAAGCAATTAGATCATATCAAGGAATTTTGATATTCATAATACTATATTTCATAACACTATTGTTCTGTTTTTAAAATCTCGACAAATGATTCTAATTAGAGGCGAAATATTGCAAAAACTTTATACATAAGCAATTCACGATTGAATGAAATAAAAATGCATTCAGCACATCTATCGTCTGTGGCATACCACATGTTATATGGTTTGTATTTTTACAGAGTATATTAGACGAGATCTTGTAGAGATCAAAAATAAGTTTCAACATATTGCTGACTGACTATTTCAAGCCAAAGCTATTCCGGGTAGTGGGCTATGTTTCAGCAGTTGAAAATAAAATCAAAACATTTAAATAAGCTTCAATAAATTTTATTTACACAGCATGCGTTGAAATGAAACTTACTACATATATTTAATTTTTTTTTCTGGTACGGAATACTGTAAAGCATTTACTTATGTGCAATGGTACACAAGTTTTACAAACAAATCGAGTTTCACTGCACTTTCTTTGGAAGAGCATACTCCACATACTCTGGGATTCCCCCCCCCCCCAAGTAACATAAAAACATCTGAATAAGCTTCAAACTTTATTTACACATACTCTGGGATCCCCCCCCCCCAAGTAAAATCAAAACATCTAAATAAGCTTGAATAAATTTTATTTACACAGCATGCGTTGAAATGAAACTTACTGCATATATTTAATATTTTTTTCAGGAACAGTATACTGTAAGCATTTACCTACGTGCAATGATACACAAGTTTTACAAACATATCGAGTTTCACTGCACTTGCCTTTGGAAGAGCATACTCTACGTACTCTGGGATTCCCGCCCCCTCCCAAGTAAAATCAAAACATCTAAATAAGTTTCAATAAACTTCATTTACACATACTCTGGGATTCCTCCGCCCCCGCCCCCCCCGTAAGTAAAATCAAAGCATCTAAATAAGCTTCAATAAACTTTATTTATACAGCATGTATTGAAATGAAACTTACTACACATATTTAAGAATGTTTTGGGGTATGGTATGCAGTAAAGCATTTATCTACGTGCAATCATACACAACAAGTTTTAAAACATATCGAGTTTTTCTGCACTTTCCTTTGAAAAAGTATACTCCACATACTCTATGATCCCCCCTCAAGTAACAATACATTTTAAATATAGTGACATGAAAACAAGGTGACTGATACGCAACATGTGGCCATGCAAATATGAGTATACTCACAAGCTGCCAGCAAAGTGTCAGTTACAAATGATTTATTTCGACATTTCAAAGGAAGATTAATGAAAAACAGACAGCATCATACATACACCGTATATATATATATATATATTTACACAAAAGTTATAAAATTTGAAACCCTATACCATACCAAATGTTAACGAATCATATATATATATATATAGTATTCTATATATTGCAAAGAAAACAAACAAAAGCTTAAAAAATAAGTCTATTTTTTGTTCGTGCAACTCTAAATAATATCAAAACATAGGCAGCATATTAAAAATCATGTCTGTCTACTTAGGATACCATCTGGATCTGGCAAATGAAATTAAGTTTAAATCAATTTAATACCTCGAGTGAAATTACATAATTTCTCTTGTTCAGAGGTACTTATATTTCCCAAATTTTTTTTAAAACAAACTATTGCATAAAATAAAGTAAATAAATAGACATGAAAAGTACCTTGACTTCTTGTATTGTATCTGTATTTGGAGTAGAAGTAATACATGCTGATAGTATCCATTGGTTTTGTTGTATTCAGAAGAAGTTGTACACGCGATTCAGAAGTGACGAATATTATACGGTTCATCAGACAAATCCGTAAAAAGTAATTTTTCTCGTTACTTTTATTGACTTCTTAGGAGCAACGTTGTGGTATGAGGTATAATTTCACACTGAAATCTTGACAGTGTCAAGATAAAAAAAATCACTACATTGACAGGAATGGTAATAGCGGACGGCGTCTACAAAGAGTATGGCGATAGCAACCGTTGCTAGGGGGAATGTGACGTCGGTGCAACTCATCTATACTAGGTAAGGCTCCTCTATATACGAGCTGACTCATCAAGCATATTGAAGCCCACTATAGTTGGAAGCGCAATCCATTAGCATTAGCTCTATTTGTATTTTCACTTTAGGAAGTATAATTGAAATAATTATGAGTGGTTGATCTGCACCGAACTGCTCTAATCATTCTAGAAATGGTTTTAGGCGATTTCGCTTTCCTAGAAACGAAGAAAGAAGAAAACAATGGCTAATAAATAATTAGATACCCGATACTGGAGGATACTTGTTTGAGCTAAGTTCTACAATATTCTAATTGAAACTTCTTTTTCTATATAAAGTATTTATTTTAAGCACTTATTTTATAATTTCTGTAACAGTAGTATGGAACCCTATGGGCTTCAATATGCTTGATAAGTCAGCCTGTAGTAGAGGAGCTCTAATACTAGGGACGGGCTATTGTGACGTAGAACTAAGACTACGTAGAACTAGAGCTCCTCTACTAGGAGTTGAACTTATACGTTGTATGCTTACGAGTATGCTTACGTTGTACGAGTATGCTTATTTGTTTTAAACACACAAATTTAAAATCATGAAGTTATTATAAAATGGTTGAATCGTATTCCCGAGATAAAATCCGCTTAACAAAATTTTTGTGTTCACTGAAAATACCCAAGAATAATTTACTATTAGATTCGTTTTTAAATATACACACACTTAAAATGATTAAGTTAGCAGTCGAATCGTGTTCCCGAGATGAAATCCGCTTAACACAATTTTTGTATTCACTGAACATACCTAAGAATAATTTACTATTAAATTCGTTTTTAAACACACACACACACACTTAAAATCATTTCGTTAGCAGTCGAATCATATTCTGTAGATGTTAAAATTCACCAAACTCAAAATGGTTGAATCATATTCGAGATAAAATCCACTTAACGCAATTTTTGAAAATACCTAAGTATAATTTACTACTAGATTCATTTTAAACACACATACACTTAAAATCATTAAGTTATTAGAAAATACTAGATCTAATTCAAAATGGTTGAATCGTATACTGAAAATTCTAGAACCCTATTTCCCATAGTGTACAACGATAAAATCTATTTTAAAACTGCCCAAACATATACTGTAGATTTTAAAAATCGTTGTGTTAAAATTCACAACGTTTAAAATGGTCGAATCCTATTCACTAGATAAAATCCACTTCACACAATTTTTGAAAATACCTAAGTATAATTTACTATAAGATTCATTTTTAATATGCTAAAATCGTAGTGTTAAAATTCACAACTAAAATCCACTTAACACAATTTTTGAAAATACCTAAGTATAATTTACTATGAGATTCATTTTTAAACATATGCCGAAAATCGTAGTGTTAAAATTCACAACACTTAAAATGGTCGAATCCTATTCACGAGATAAAATCCGCTTAACACAATTTTTGTTTTCACTGAAAATACCTAAGAATAACTTACTGTTGCATTTTGTTTTTAAACACACACGAAATCATTACGTTATTATAAAAAAAAACATATTGCTATATACAAAACACTCCGAAAAATTTGCCAGCGTACTGTATTAAAACACACCGAAAAATTATGAAGTACCGCTTTTCCATGTACATCTATATTCCCTTTTCTAAAATACATATCATTTTCATTAAAAATATAGCTCCCTCTAATAATACTCGTTTATAACTCCATTCAAAGTTTTCTTAACACATCGAACGATCCCTCAAATAATCTATCCACTTACTTTCACAGAGTATAATGATAAGAATGTATCTACCAGCCTCCGATGGTCAGGTGGTTACGAGTTGCTGTTTGTAATCTCTTGGACTCGGGTTCGATCCCCTCGTCCGTCGGTAGTGTTATCTTTTACATTCGGAAATTAAAAAAAAATGCCGATAGATAGCAGCACTTTACCATCGTCTAAAAACTTTCGCCTGAAGGCGCTTCAACTACGTCAGCACTGATAATCATAGAGTTTCGTCCAGAACAGAGCACCAGGCGCGAAGCGCCTTTAATCTCCAATCTCTAGGTGTGGTTCTTATCTTCATACTGTGACATTATTTCATTGGTCCATAGTTGGAGGTTCGAGGTTTTTGATTTACTGTTTTTATTATTTGTCCTAGCTCCTAGTGTGGCAGTTTGTTGCACATTAAGAGTTTAAGCAGTTTGGGGGGGGTTGATGCAGATCTGAGGGTAACCTAGCATTTTAGCAGTTTAGGATTTTAAACATTTTGTAGAAAACCAAAGATCGCGAGTTTTCTTTAATATCAACTGAATAAGGTGGGACGTTCCTAGTACCGAATATCAAAGTTAAGTACCGAGCGGGGTCTCTTACGAGATTTAGCCTTGCGATGATCATAGTCATGCAGATTAAATAATAGTTCATTTGGGACAGATGGCAGATTTTTGTAGAATTTAAGCGCTAGCTTTTTGATTTGGGCTCTAACAGTTTTTATTTTGAAGTCTTTCCTAATTACCGAGTTTCTTAAGTATCTAGGGGCTTTCCTTATAATCCTTAGGGTTTTGTTTTGTCTTGTCTCTAATAAGTCTATGGTAGTTTTACAGGCATATCCCCATACGGGTGCTGCATACAGCATTCCCGGGCAGATGACCGATTTATAAATTAGGAGTTTATTTTGATAACTTAGATTTCCGTTTCCTATCATTGGGTATAAGGCTCCTATGGTTATATACGCTTTTTTGATTATGTTCGTTACGTGCAGTTTCCAAGTTAGGTGGGAGTCTATCGTTACACCTAGGTATTTAGTAGATTTTTCCGCTTTTAGGGCATGGTTGTTTATGTACAGAGGAGGCGGAGGTTTACGTTTTCTTGAGAAATAAATCCAATGACATTTATTGGGATTTAATTTTATTCGCCATTTTTCCAGCCATGTTTGGAGTATGTCTAAGTGTTGTTGTAGCTGTCTGTGCATTACTGAGACGTAAGGGTGTTTTGCAAGTATCGCGCTGTCGTCTACATAGAGTGCCAGCTCCGTGTCTGGGGTCCTGGGAATGTCATTTAGATATATGTTAAAGAGTGTCGGGCCCAAGATGGATCCTTGTGGTACACTACTTTTAATGAGCTTGGGTGTAGATAAGTTATTTTTTTACTCTGACTTGAAAGTGTCTGTTATTTAGGTATGAAATTAAAAGTTTGACAAGTGCGTCAGGTACTTTTAGAGTGATCAATTTGTAAGCTAATCCACAGTGCCACACTTTATCAAAGGCTTTTTGGATGTCAAGAAAAATCGCAGCTGTGGGTGTCTTATTATTAAAACCAGAAGAAATGTACTCTACCACTCTCAGCAATTGATGAGTGGTGGAGTGTTTTGGCCGAAATCCAAACTGCTCCGGAATGATAATGTCATTCTCACTAAGGTGTGTGTTCAGTCTCTTAAGAATTATTTTCTCAGTAATTTTACTAAGTGTCGGCAACAAACTGATTGGTCTGTAGTTGGCTGGAATTGAGGCATCCTCACCAGGTTTATGGATCGCTATAATTATCGCTTCCTTCCATTCTTTGGGGAAATAATTTAGTTCTAGTATTTTATTTATTAAGATGGTCAAGTAAAATATTATATTTAAGGGTAGGTTTTTTACCGCGATATTCCTGATTTTGTCGTGCCCTGGGCTTTTACGGTTTTTGATAATCTCTACTATTTCTTGCGGGGTGGCTGGGTTAATCTCAGCCGTGACCGAGGAGTTCCTGAAATTGTTCAGAGTTTGTCTAACCATTCTTAGGGTGTCCTGACACATTAGATCGTGGTTTGGTTCAAATTGCTTTTCGTAATGCCTAGCAAGCGCCTCTGCCTTTTCTTCGTCTGAGTACGCAATATTAGCGCCATCTATTAGTGGCGGGAGTTTAATTTGAGGTTTTCTGAGTCTTTTAGCGAATTGCCAGAGCGATACGTCTTCCTGGCTAAGGGATTCGATTAATTCTTTATACTGTTGCTGCTTTTCTGCGACAATTTTTTCACTGACTTTACACGTGAGTCTATTAAGCTCCCTTTTAAGGGTAGGGTCTCTGTTAGCCTGCCATGTCTTACGCATTCTATTTCTCTGTTTAACTAACTGTTTGACATGGTGGGAAAGTGTTGGCATTTTTGATGACTCACGATGTGTTGTGGCAGATGCAATAGCTCTCCTGATTTCTGTTGTGAGTGTGTGCGTGGCAGAGTCAATATCCGCCGTGCTCATAATGTTGGGTACTGCTAAATGCGGCTCGAAAAGTGCTCTTTTGAAAACGTTCCAGTTCACCCTCTCTTGTCCCAGAGAGGCTGGAAGGGGAGTGTTCAAATCGAATGTCACCAGTACCGGTAGATGATCCGAGTCGAATTCATCCAGGGTATCAATTGTGTGAGCGTATTCTATGTTTCTCGTTAGGACAAAGTCTATGAATGAGCCATTGGCACCTGAGAAGCAGGTTGGTCTCGACGGTGCAATGATGTCAGTGTTTGTTGTGTTTAGCAATCTATGTATCTGTGTACCGCGTGTGTTGGCTCTCCTGCTGCCCCACGCTCGGTGGTGTACATTGAAGTCGCCCGCGAGTATTGTGTTTGGATATCGCGAGAAAAGCAGTTCCAGCTGCGCAGCTACATTTATACCACTCATGTTTTTGACATATATTGAAGTTAGGATAAATGGATTTACATTATTTATTTTAATTTTTATACTAGTATTTTCTATACCTTGAAGATTTATGTTGTTTATTTCCTCGTGGGGAATATTACTTTTAATATATATTGCTGTTCTTCCATGGGGATTTCTAGCAGTTATATTTGAGCTAAGGGTATGATAGCTATTATAGTTTGCTATATTTAGTTTTTTGTTTTCTCTAACTTTAGTTTCCTGGATTAGCAGGGCATCTACATCATTTTCATTTACGTAGCTCCTAAGTTCATTTATTCTTGGAGATATGCCGTTCGCATTCCAAAATATTATTTTAAAACTTTCTTTTTGGGACCTATTCATGGCGGGTTTGTTTCTCACTGTTTTTATTAAATTCCGCGATTAATTTAAAAGCCTCAAAGACCATTTGCATTGGATCGCTCTTTTTTTGAATTAACTCAGCGAGCTGCATCAACAGATGTTTTATATCGTCTGGGTTGAACATACTGATAAATCCTCTGACGAGGTTGAGGATTTCATCCATCTTTTCATCATTGGATTTATCAGCAAGTTCAGTCTCAGCTTCCATTTCCTCAGTCTCAGCTACAATTTCCTCAGCCTCAACCGCGGTTTGATCTGTTTTGTGAGTATCCTTTTGGACCTCGGTAGTCTTTTGTTTTTTTTCAGCCGATTTGTCTAACTGCTGTGTTTGCGCGAGCTCTTCTCGGGCGCGTTTAGTTTTCTGCCATTCCTGAACCTTTTTTTCTAATCTTTGTTTTGCTTCTCTTGCCTCTTTGGCGGCTTTATCAATTGCTATCCTCTGATTTATGTCTTCATGAGCTATTCTCACTTCCTCCACAGTCATTTCTCTGGAGGTCGACGGTTTAGGGGCCTGTTCTTGCACCGATCTGGTAGGTGCTGAAGTTTGAGTTCTTTTAACCTGTGGCACAGAGTGCGAGGAGTCCTGATGGGGTGTCTGAGGGTTTAGACCGAGGGCCTTTTGCCTCCAAGGGGGTATCTGATTTTTGGGGGGGAGGGGGGGCATACCCCGGTGCCTTTCCTCTGTTCCAGGGGTTCTTCGGGAATTGCCTGAAGTTCGCCGGGTGATCTCCATTGCAGTTAGCACACGTCGCCTTCTCTGTCCTGGGTCTCTGGCAGTCACGTGTGAAGTGTTCTTCAGCACACTTAAGGCACTTTGGTGGCATGCTGCAATTCTCAGAGGAATGATTGAATTGCTGGCATCGGTAGCAGATTTTGAAGCCCCGTGCTCTGAAGGCCTCTACCTTCACAGCCAAGTATCCTAATCTTGTCAGTCGGTATACCCTCTGCCAGTCTTCCGTAGGCCTAATGCTGACTAAGAAGATCGGCAGGGGCAATCTAGTTTTTGTGTTTCTCAGTTGAGAAACCCGGACTACATCTAATCCTTCGGATGTTAGAGTGATTTTTATTTCCTCAATGTTATAGTTTGTTGGTAGCCCCTTCAAAACTACCTTTTTGGGCCTTTCCGTCTTTAAGTTTAAACTGTGGAAGGGGATTTTCTCACTAGATAAATGGCGTTGTACAACCCTATAGGCGTCAGCGTCATTTGGAATCAATTTTAGCATGTCTCCTGTGAGCTTGCCAGATACTTTATTACCTGAGATTTCATTTAATTTTTTAAGGAGAGCCTGGTAATTGTCATTAAACTTGATGAAAAAACATTCCGCTTTTGGGTCTTTTTTCTCAACCACTACACTATTTTGCCTGTCACTATTTTGAACCATTTTTGGTTTTGGTGCACTTTTGAACACTATAGGTTGCGCGACAATTTCAGCATAACTCTTAGTTTTAACATTATCATTTACATCTTTATCAATTTTTTCACTACAATCCATGTTATCCTTGTCATTAGATTTTAAGTTTAATTCTCCATTCTGGTTTTTAGTAGGAGCATCCATAGTAGATTGCCCCTCTATCCTCCTCTTTTTATTTGGATTTTCAACAGGTTTAAGTTTATCTTCATCTTTAATTTCTTTAATTAAGCCTAGTTCTATCATTTCACATTTAATTACATCACTAGAATTACTTCCTTCACAGTTATAAATCTCATTTAAATTACTAGCATAAAACCTATCCAAATTCTGGACCAACAAAAAAGAATTTACAGAAAGAAACGAACCCAGAATCTTGGAGACTTGGTCCTCGTCCCGTCCGAGTAGTCCATTCGTCAGTAGCTCCCTGATGTGTAGCGTCAGAGTGTAGATTGCCAGTGCACAAAAGTTCACAGCGTTTTTCACTTCTTCCTTCCAAGCGGGCATCAATCCATCCTTGGGCAGAGTATCACAATATTCAATCATGGCATCCCTGAGAGGCCGCAGTCCATCTTCGTCTAGCTCACCAGCAAGTCCGCGAGTAGCTTCCGTATCGAATGCATCCAAATCCATGTCGTCAGCGTAGAAACGATCAAAGCAATAGCACTACCACGTGGGAAAAACACACGTGGCACTCCAAAGTTGAAAAAGCACGAGTCCAAAATGGCGAGAAATCCGTACACAACAAAGCTGTAATTGCTTAGCCCGACGTGTTCTATCGTAACTAGATATAACACGCCAAACTTAAGCAAAGAAAGTCACCACAATCAAAAAGCAGCAGCTTCACAAAATCACAACCTCGTAGCTCGGAGTCTGAGCTCCGAATCAGTCGAGCATGCATTCAAACCGTCCTTTACAAAGACTGCCATTGACGATAAGACACTGACATGAGAGATTGCAATGATGTCGGGTCTGAGCCTCTTGGACGACTGAATGCGACAGGGTGGTGTTCAGCGACAAGTCTCGGTTAATGACAGTCACCGCGTGAGTCTGTAGGCGTTGTGGATCCAATGCTGCTGCGATGGTTGAACGCCATACTGCTTGACAACGCGGTTTCATGGTTGGGGTGCCATCGGCTTCGATAACAGGTCACCTGTGGTTCGTATCAGAGGCACAATGACGCATGATGATATATGGATGAGTGTTGCCGCCGATTGCACAGCTTTACCTTCAGCGGTTGCAAAATGCTGTTTTCCAGCAAGATAACGCGCAATAGCACATGACAGTCATCAGCAGACTAGCCTTGCAAGGTATCCAGGTGCTTTCTTGGCACCCGCTGTTGCCAGATCTCTCATACAACGAGCATGTATGGGACGTGATTGGCCGTCGTTTAACTGCCTTGCCCCCGAATGAAATAGATGAAGACCTGGGGAGGATAGTCGAAGGCATGTGGTCATTAATCTCTCAGGAAACTATCCGCTCGCTCATTGCATCTGTTCTTCAAAAGTTTGCTACTTATATCGCCGCAGGAGGTGGTCATACTGCCCACTGATTACCTTATCTATTCCATTACTGTATTACATTATCCTTATGGAATTAACATTACTTATTAATATATGCCATGTCGGTGTGTGTCCTTTACCATCCCACATTCGCTCTTTCATGGTGTTAAATTTCCTGTGTAGAGTAGTGTATATATAAGCAGTCGTTTCTTTTAACGCTTTACACCAGCATTTTTATCACCTTCTCCCAAAATAATTTTTCATTTATACGTTTTCTACTTTCAGATGTTTGTAGCAAACTGAATTTTTTCACTTATTAACCTAATGTCAAAATTATAATTTAGAACTGGAACACAGAGAGGGAGAAAGACATAAAGATGTTATATTTGCATATTCTATTAAAAGCTTCTGAGTATCGCGATTCTCATTATCTCTTAACTGTCCTCCAAGGCTTCATCGCACACTCTGTAAGTCCATTTCGACGCCCAATTGACTGACTGCAGGTACAATTGTATAAGAAAGGGATTTATAAGTATTTGACGTTCTTTCTCAAAATGGAAGATTTTAGTTTTTACTGTCAACATTGTTATGGATATTATTTATAGCAATTGTTTCAGAAGGTAATTTGTGATAAATGAATATGAATAATTACGTAAATTTCCTAAATGTGAAATTATAATTGTATCTTAAAATACTTTTTTTGTGTGTCACATTGGTTAAGTATACGCAGTGTTTCCTTCAGGACTTTTTGGCCGAGGGGTATAATGGAATTTTAGAGGGGGGGGGAATTTAGAGGGGCCCAAATGACCACAATTATAGCATGTTACCCTTCATTTAAACCGGCTTGAAAAATATTTCGATTTATGCCAAGTTTGATATTATACCGCCGGGGGGGGGGGGGATTTGCTGCCCAGCGGTGCTAAAAACGTCACTGATATTAAAATTGTATCGCGGCTATTTCTCATTACAATTTTTAAAACTATTAAGTTTCGTGATTAATTGAGCCATAAGTAACCCCTTTTATGCATGTTTATGTCAGATTTTGTCCTATGTTGCAATGTTAAGAAAATACAAAATTTCGAAAACGTATTGAAGTGGTGGTTGAAATTTAAAAATATTCTATCTAGTTCTACATTTTTCATTAACAAAGCCGAATATATTCGTGAAAATTCATTAATATTTGCAGCAACTATCGAGTAAACAAGAAATCGACTACAGACAGACGGACATCACTCCAAAAATAGTCAAAACATGTTCAGGGGTTTTTGAAACATATATTGATATCAAAATGTCGAAATCGAAATTTTTTGTGAAAACAATAATTTCTCAATAGTACGGAAAGTAAAAAGTTGCAGCTCAACATTTTTAAGAGTGTTAGTATGTCAGCTGTCTTGGATAGTACAGCTGACATAAATACAGCTGACATACACAATATATATATGTATTATGAGTTACTACTTACATTCTAACATTGGATTTACTAATTTATATATATATATATATATATATATATATATATATATATGAACATTACAAGGAAAAAGGGGTATTTTATACCAATTTAGTACCTGTTTTATTTATAATGTTCTCTTAACAAATTTTTTTAAAATATTCAGCGGCTAGTCGTATAGCAATTTTGAAGTCACATTTACATTTCAGTCCATCTTTCTTTCACTTATGCTATACAGAACATTTTCTATTAATGATCAATCTCAGGTATATATAATACAAGTAAAATAAAAATTCTTCAATTATATATATATATATATATATATATATATATATATATATATATATATATATATATATATATATATGTGTGTGTAAAAACTAATCGTACATGATACCGTTATTGTATAAATAGCAAGTTAATAAGTAATCCATGTTAATAAGTAATCTCACTAGTTTCCTTTAACAATTTATACTACCATCTCTCTTATCACCTATCCTCTAAATAAATTCTCATTTTTACGCAAACCACTTTCAGAACTTTAGAACAAACTCAATTTTCTTCACTTACTAATCTAATGTCGAACTTGCAGATAGGATTCTAACACAGCTGTTAAATTTGCATATTCGATTAAAATCTTCAGAGGATCGCGATTCTCATTATCTCTTAACGGCCGTTCAAACTTTTCTTTTCCGACAAATCTAAAATATCCTTGAAAAGACCGACGTGCTGCAAGTGTGTTGGTTAAAAAGCAAATTTATATATATTTAATTTCACATTTATTCCTGAAACTTTGTTTTAATGTGAATTTAGTTTTGTGTTTCTTGATGAAACTTTTGTTTTAACTGTCTGCACCGTTATGGCTATCATCCGTAGACAATAGGGATTAGCAATATCTGTATGTACCAGCATATAAATGCATACAAATTAAACTCAACGAAAAATTTTATTTTTATCTTGAATTAATATTTTGGTTACTTCCGTTACCCCTTTTATAATTAACCAGTTAATAATACTGATATTAAATTAGTTATCGGTAAACCGGTTATTAAATATAAATTTTTTCTTTATTTCCCACACAAATTATATTATGTTTTATAATAATTTTTAGCTATTCTTTACTTTGTCCAACATTTATTATTAATCGGATTATAATAAAAACTTCTTTATGAATACTCGTTAAATATTTTCAATCTGAAAATTAAATAAATTAATTAATTTCTTTATACAATATTAAAATTTATTTGAATAGTAAATTAAATTTTAAATTCTATATTTGAATGTGAACTAATGAATGAATTAAGTTTTCTTTTAATAAATACCACTAAGCACTTTTAAAACAATTATTATATAAAATTCTATTTTAGTATAGGATTGGGCAAGAAAGTGTTTATCTCAAACGTGACTGTGTTTTTTTTTATTCTGTCTCTAAACATATGATGGAAAGGGAATTGCAAACGCACTCATTTTGTTCTCCGACTCTCTGAAGAGACCGAGAATCTCTTTTAACATCACTGAGGAAGGTATGCAGAGTCCAATTAAAATTCTCTGCACATATTGTTTACGTCTGGATATTGTCACTTTAAAATTAACAAACAATTTTTAATTGTAATAATGGGAAAACTTACTGTGTTTTGGCAACAACTCTCCTGGCCCGTGGCGTCACGAATGACGAAATGCTACTCTCGTTGGCGTCGGCCGACAACTTTTTGATTGGTTGTCAGGCGCATAGCCAAACCCTATATTAAAGAACCTTGGATTGGATTATATAAATGTCTCAATTCAAATATTTTAAATTTTATAAAATGTTTACATTACGTTTTTAAGCGTACACACGATTTTTTTTTAACATTTATACTGAAAATAAATGCGAGTTTTATTTAAAACATATGTATCATTTTAACAAATTAAAAATTGACTGGATCACGTATAATATTTTCTTTATATTGAATCTTTTATTCCATTAACAATCTTTTGGAGTTATTTTTAAAATGATACCCCGAGTTGAATTTTTCATCATTTTTAAATAAAATTTCTAGTCAACTATATTAATCTCATATTTTGTTTTGTTCCTTTAAATATTTCTTTTGACGTTATGTTTCACCTTTTATGTATATTATTGATTAAAAATGAATAACTTTTTATGCAAGATCATAATAGATATGTCTTCATGGATAAAAAGAAAACTGAAAATATTTATGTTTTATGCTCGTAAAGCCATTTAAATTCTGAATCCTGAAAATACCTTTTACTATGTTCACAATTTATTGTAATCGGATTATAATGAAAACTTTAAATGGATATACATTGAATATTCAGATACATAAACACAGGATATTATAGTTTTAATTTCTATATTCTATTTAACATTAAAATTTATTTGCATATTAAATGAAATCACAAATGCTATATTAATAAAATGACACTAATGAAAAAAACAAGCCTGAATAAATTCTACGTATTATTAAAAGCAATTTATCAAATTAAATTCCCTCTTTCATCTCAGATGAAATAAATTTTTAAGAGTTTTTATCTTCTTTTTACTTTTATAAGTTTTTATACCGTTATTAAATCTTGCAAATTATTTTTAAAAGGATTTCTTAAAATAAAAATTTTTAATGATTTCTCAATAAATATGATAGTTACAGTAATATCATGTTCTGCTTCCTTAATTCGTTTTAGCATTCTTTGAGGCATAACATATTATTTCTGTATACATTATTTATGTACATATTATTTATGTATTATGTATTTAAAATCTCACAAAAACACCACTTCTTGATGTTCTAAAACTTCCCGCTGAGAACGAAAAACAGAAACCCTCTACCTAAAAAATTATGAAATCTTAAAATGATTTGCTCCCAGATCCTGCAAAACCGCAGCTGAACTTTCTTTCAGGTCTGAGCTACTCTGCTGAAGTATTTTCACTTCTTTAAATCACGTGGATCACACTTCTTTAAATCACACGTATCATTTTTTAGTCTTAGTTAAATTTTTATTGTAATGCAATTATTTTAATTGCGAATTTTTAATTGCAATGTCTGCTATATCATTGTCGCATAATCATGTTGATATAATTTCTACAAAATATATAGGAATCTAATAAAAACACTGGTTGATCCGTTTTCTGTTAGCTAACGCTTACCAACCAGGGGATTCAACCTGCGCCCGTAGCAGGTGGGAGCCCCCTTTTTGCCACTTCGTGGACGCACCCATTCGCGCTCTGTCTTAAATTGGACGGCCTATCAGAATCTTTAGAGCGTTATGCAAATTCCTTTATACCAAGTATGAAAATGATTGAATTTGCAAAGCCAATGAGTGTTAACTTCGGTCATAGCGCGCGTTTCTACTGCGCAACTAGCATCGTATAAAACAGGTTAAAAATGTGGACGGTTTATCTTTGCTCTATATCGGCTTTGCAGTTCCGTGGAGACACAACCAATAATGACGTTACGAAGTTGCCGAATACCTTATAAGCAATTAGACGAGCTCCAACGCGATCGTGTAGTCGGGATGCTTGAAGCTGGCTGGTCTTACCGAGCAATAAGCCGCCACCAGCACTGAACGGGCACTGTGCAAAGGTGCTGGCAGCAATGGTTGCTGCAAAGAACTCATCGACAGAATAAAGGCTCTGGAAGGTCAAGGTGCACGAATGCGTGGCAAGATTGGATGATTGTGCGACAGGCACGAACTGGCCCAATGGCATCATTGTCCGCCATTCAACGTGCTACAACCTCTTCCATACCACCCGTGGTTCCTTCCACCATGTCACGGCGCTTGGCTGAGGGGGGGGGGGTTATGCACACGGCGGCCTTTAAGACGTCTTCCCATAACCCCACAATATCGACGGAGTCGTTTGGAGTGGTGGCGTAGCCGAGCACCATGGCTGCCAGCAGACTGGCATTGCATAATGTTCATTGATGAATCACGCTTCAGTCTTTCAGCAGATGACCATCGGGTACGTGTGTGGAGGCGCCAGGGTCAGCGGTCCCAATCAGCCTTTGTTTTGCAAAGGGACACAGCCATTTGCATGCTGCCACAACTGCCGCCGTGTTCATGCGGAGTACGATCATGTTAAACATGTGGGTCCGTAAGTCCTTCCAAGAGGTTGGTGGTAGGGGAAGGAGGGTACGGTCCCTGTGGATGCCCTCCCACTGGGTTCAGGTCTAAATTGGGTGGTACTTCCCGGCCGTCAAAACGGTTACCTTACACCTTTCTGGTAGGTCGGACGGTTTGGGTCTCAACAACAACAACAGGCACACAGCTATTACCCCTAGTGTGATGGTGTGGGAGTGCCATCTCTTACGACAGCAGGTCACCCCTAGTCATCCTGCGTATAACTTTAACAGCTCAACGATATGTTGATGAAATCCTGCGGCCGTTTGCTTTACCTTTCATGGCACGTTATTCTGGGGCATGTTTTCAACATGATAGTGCTATGCCACATACGGCTCGCATATTTGTGGACCGTCTCCCTCATGTTGATACTGTTCCTTGGCCAGCTAAGTCACTAGACCTTTCGCCAATCGAACGTGTATGGGACATGCCAGACCGCCAGATTCGAGCACCCTGAAATGTAACAGACCTGGAGCAACAATTGAGGAATGTCTGGCTGAATATATCGCAGGATGGCATTAGGAAACTTTATCACTCCTTACCTAGACGTATACAAGCATGCATGCAAGCAAGTATCAATTACTGATTTGAAAATTCAATGTGCAATTGCTAACCATTGATGGGTCCTGCTGCCTTGATTTTGTAGTAATTTCATTACCTGTGTATGAGCTGTACGCATATTTAATTTCAATAAAAACAGTCACTTTCTTCATGGTGCTTCGTTTTTTTTTGTTTGTAAAAGAGCGTAGTTTTCGCTTGAAATTTTATGGTATTGTAAGAAGGCGAATCCGAACGGAATTAAAAATAAGAAAACACTTAATTTAATATTTAACTGGTTGTACCACGGACGCGGTTTAAACAAATTATAAATATTTTCAACTAAACAGACAGTTAAGACACTACAAGTTCTAACAATCGTGATTATGAAATATTAGTTTTCAAAATTACTCTGTTTAACTCTTTATAAGAATAAACAATAAAACATATAATTGTGAACTGCATTAATATTTACATTTTAATCGTAATTGTTCCTGATAACAAAAACTGCGAAACGCTCTGTTTATTAGAATCACTAATAAGGCATATCATTGAACTTGGACATCTTTGTGACGTTTGCGCCAGTAACCAATCACAGAGAAGTTGAAAATTAGCTCGACCCATGTAAAATTTGCCCATATACTGGCAATGCAAAATTGTATTAATTAATATTTAATTAATTAAAGCCTAAATAAAAATTCTAAGCCCATTTCATCATTAAGATTGCTTAAATAATCTACATATGTATTTGTTTGTAAGTAAAATTTCAAAACTGTACATTTTGCTGTCTGCTGGTAATATAGTGTTGAAGACCCAGACCGTCCGACTCATCCAAAGGACTCGAGTAGCTGCTTGGACGGCCGGTGGTAATATAGTGTTGTTGTTGTTGAGACCCAGACCGTCCGACCTACCAGAAAGGTGTAAGGTAACTGTTTGGACGGCCGGGATGTGCCACCCAATTTAGACCGGAACCCAGTGGGGGAGGCATCCACAGGGACCGTACCCTCCTTCCCCTACCACCAACCTCTCGGAAGGACTTACGGACCCACATGTTTAACGTGATCGTACTCCGCGTGAACACGGCGGCAGTTTTGGCAGCGGCTGGAATCGAACCCGGGTCTACCGAGTGCAACTCCAGCGCGCTAACCAATGGGCTACCGCGCCCTTTGGTAATATAGTGTCGAAAGCCCAGGCCAGCCGACTCGTCCAAAGACTTAGAGCAGCAACAGGGTAATATAGTGTTGTTGAAACCCAGACCGTCCGACCTACCAGAAAGGTGTAAGGTAACAGTTTGGACGGTCGGGAAGTGCCACCCAATTTAGACCGGATCCCAGTGGGGGAGGCATCCACAGGGACCGTACCCTCCTTCCCCTACCACCAACCTCTCGGAAGGACTTTCGGACCCACATGTTTAACGTGATCGCACTCCGCATGAACACGGCGGCAGTTTTGGCAGTGGCTGGAATCGAACCCGGGCCTACCGAGTGCAACTCCAGCGCGCTAACCAATGGGCTACCGCGCCCGAGGGTAATATAGTGTTGTTGTTGTTACCCAGACCGTCCGACCTACCAGAAAGGTGCAAGGTAACTGTTTGGACGGCCGGGAAGTGCCACCCAATTTAGACCGGAACCCAGTGGGGGAGGCATCCACAGGGACCGTACCCTCCTTCCCCTACCACCAACCTCTCGGAAGGACTTACGGACCCACATGTTTAACGTGATCGTACTCCGCGTGAACACGGCGGCAGTTTTGGCAGTGGCTGGAATCGAACCCGGGCCTACCGAGTGCAACTCCAGCGCGCTAACCAATGGGCTACCGCGCCCAGGGTAATATAGTGTGAAAAAATTTCAGGAATTTTCTTTTTAGCAAACTCTTTCTATAACGAATAAAATATAAATATTGAAAATTATTTTAATTAAATGCTTATTTTATATGTAATGTTTCATTACAAAACGATTCAGACCAACCCTTATCACACTACTAAAAACAGTATTCAAGATATTTTCGTATGGTGCGTTTGTGCCAATGAAAAATGTACGAATGAATTGAAAAAAAAAATATATGAATTTCATATTTTGTAGCTATGCTAGGCATTTGTATGCTAGAACAGTAAAAAGCAATAGTCAAGGAAGTATTATAGAATTTCTAGTTAAATCAACGTAAGTAGAAATTAAAAATAAATTTTTGGACGATTCGAATGAAATGTCAATGATTTTCACCCGACTTCGTGAGGAAAATTATTCGGTGGACTTGAGGGAGCTAATTTTTTGATTTTATAAACCTAAAAATTATATAAAACTTTAATATTAATGGTTAAATCGAGGTTAATCCTTGGAAATGGTTAAATCCTTTATAAAACTAAAATATTAATGGTTAAAAATGCGTCTACGCTGTCCCTAAAATTCACGGGAACTGGACCCTACAAGGCTTTTGATATAACTCCTATTTGTACAGAATGTGCAATATCAACGAAATAGGTATGTATAACTGTAGCGTATGCATAACATTAATTTTCCTACCTTAAATATGGAGACCGATATCGAACGATTTGTTCCGTGTATCTCCCATATTTATGGTCAGAATCGCACAAGTATTTATATTTAGGATACTGTCAAAATGAAAAATCTAATAATGACATAAGAAATGGATGTTGCCATTTGAATTTTCCGAAATAATGAGCAACTACATGCGAAGACTGCTCCCTTATGCAAATTGGATGTACATTAATGTATAGTAGATATTATTCCGAATTTCGAATCTAATGATACTTTTGGTTTGATTGCACGACCCAAGGAGCCGGAGTAAAGAGTGATGTTCGGATTGTTTTTTATCCGACTGTACATGTTTTATCCTCTAAAATATAAAACTCTTGTGTTTTTTTTTAAACTTGTAATATATATATAGCTATTTACAGGAAATCAAATTGTGAAACCAGTAAGCACCATTTTCAGATTAGCTATTTGCAATCGAACAAAAGACGAAGGCAAGGGATGCCAGTTTCGACAGTCTTCGTCCAGAAAGTTAAAGACCCCAATAAATGCATGCCATCTAAATTACGAGGATGACTTGGGGCATAAACAATGCTCACGACCAGGACTTAACTCATCACACACATTTATAAAAATTACAATATATTAATTGAAATTCTTAAGAGGGTAGTTTAATTGTAATATATTGATACAGTGGTTATAATGGAAATATATGGACAGACCAATCAAGGGGTACAATTATAAAACATAAGAAAATATGGAGTCCAATGCAAAAAAATGACCATCAGGGAGTACAATTAAAATAGATTGATAGTTAGTGGTTTTCGGGCGATAAAAGGTTGGGTCCCGCTGATCTGTTCTATTGCATTAAAAGGCTGATCTACTTTTATGTATTTCTTTCAATTTTCATTTTTATCTATTATTAAGAAGATTTGATTATAAACAAATAAAATTTGCATTTTATATAGTACAGCTTTTGCAATCTGCTCGATAGATCTAAATCTTGTACGATCTGTAACTTTTGTGAAGATATATGACATTTAAATAAATATTTAATAATTTGTACAAACTTGAGGACAGAGGATGTTTAACATTTTGATTAATATTTTTGTAAGGTAAGTATAATATAACGTTTTCTATCTAAAATTAAAGTGATAGATTTTTCACAATTTATTTTTTTAATCACCTTTCATGAAATTTTCCTGAACATTTGGCCTCAAAGGGTACCGCAAAATAAACTACTCTCTGTTAAACAAATTAATTAGAAAGTCCAGTTAGTTAATTTCGAATTAAATGGGAAGTTTTATTTTACCCAATCGCACCAAAATTTAATCAGTATTAGTAAATTAATTATTTCTTGAACATTTGATAATTTTTAATAAATTTCAATTTTGTGGGAGGGAAATTAGAGGATTTTTTACCCAAATCAAGGGTTTTTACCCAAGTTTTATTTTACCCAATCGTACCAAAATTTAATCAGCATTAGTAAATGAATTATTTCTTGAACATTTGATAATTTTTAATAAATTTCTATTTTGTGGGAGGGAAATTAGAGGATTTTTTACCCAAATCAAGGGTTTTTACCCAAGTTTTATTTTACCCAATCGTACCAAAATTTAATCAGCATTAGTAAATGAATTATTTCTTGAACATTTGATAATTTTTAATAAATTTCAATTTTGTGGGAGGGAAATTAGAGGATTTTTTACCCAAATCAAGGGTTTTTACCCAAGTTTTATTTTACCCAATCGTACCAAAATTTAATCAGCATTAGTAAATGAATTATTTCTTGAACATTTGATAATTTTTAATAAATTTCAATTTTGTGGGAGGGAAATTAGAGGATTTTTTACCCAAATCAAGGGTTTTTACCCAAGTTTTATTTTACCCAATCGTACCAAAATTTAATCAGCATTAGTAAATGAATTATTTCTTGAGCATTTGATAATTTTTAATAAATTTCTATTTTGTGGGAGGGAAATTAGAGGATTTTTTACCCAAATCAAGGGTTTTTACCCAAGTTTTGTTTTACCCAATCGCACCAAAGTTTTATCAGTATTAGTAAATTAATTATTTCTTGAACTTTTGATAATTTTTAATAAATTTCGATTTTGTGGGAGGGCTATTAGAGGGTTTTTTTTATAACTAGATTTCATTGATATTGAGTAGGCTTTGTTGTTGCAGATTGAAATAGTTGAATTTCATGTTATTCGCTTGGTTAATTCGAAGGATATTAAATTGTCTGTGGAAAAATACAATTTTTATAGCTGATGAAAGGCTCATGATAATTATTATACAATAGTGCAAATTTATTTTTGGTCAAAAGTACTTACAAAGCAGTCAGACAATTGATATTAGCGTAATTTAGATTTTTTACAACTTTTTCTGTTTTAGTATAAAAACGTGCAATATCTTAAGAACGGAACAAAATAATCATTCTACAACTCGCGGTGAAGTAAAACAAGTTCCATATAAAATGGTTATTTTTTCAAAAATCTTAGCATAATTATGGTTTCTAAATTATATTTCGAATTTTTTAAATAGAATATTCAAAATTCTAAATTAAACCTTCAAATATTCATCTACTCGTATCTTAAACCAATACGCCAAATATCAATAGGCCGTGTATGGTAAGAGAAGTAATAATTGAGCGAAATATTTTATCAGAACTATTTATCTAAAGATTATTCATAAATATTTAATAGTATTATCAGATGATTAAGAATAATAAAATTTCTATCTAAAACATTTAAATTATAAAGTGTAAAAAAAATTGTGGTCTCTAAATAGATGTATATTTCATTTATTAAATTGGAGCATTTTGAATATTTTACACCTATATCAAAATGTAATTATTTACTTTGTTCGTTGTAATGCTTTGTTTTATTAGTTGGTTCTTAAATACTCAATAACTGTTACAAAATTACCATTATTTGTTTTCATTGTTTATAAAATAATTGTACTAAGTATAATTTATTATCGAACAATTTTATTTGCTCATTAACAACCGGAAATATACAGAAAAACATTTCTATTAAATTGTTACTAAATTTTGTTCATTTACATTAAGTAAATTATAGTGCATTTTATTTGAAAAGATGATCACGCATTTTGTCGCAGATCATCTAATATGGATAAATAAGCTCCACTCGAAACATGATGTGTTAACTACGGCAAACACCTGTAGTATAGATCATTTTGAATATTTTTCGAACAATGCCCTTAGACACGCTTTAATCTTTATTTCTATCCCAACTCTTGGATTAAAATATTTTCCTTGTACTGAATTTGCCGTATAAAATACTGATAATACCCCCCTTTTTTTCAAAGTTGATAACTTGATATGCAAACATTCAGTCGAAAAAGAGTTCGATAAATGTACCGATTTCTAAACAAATTTTGATTTTGAATTGTGAAATTGGAGATAAGTTGCTTACTTACTTTTTCACTTTCTTACCAAAAGTCATCAAATTGGTCAAATTAAATGAAAAATCAAAGTTTAACTATGCAAACAAACGAACTATGTCGTCTGTGGTCCCTTTACCGAATTGTCTTTTTAATTCCCAAAACATGATTTTTTATTTTTGCTCTAACTTTTGTTTCAATAGGATTTCTTTACGCAAGTTGAACCAAAATGTTCAGAATTAGTTAAAGTTTTGTGTACCAAATCTCAGATATTTAGGACACAGGAAAGTATGTTAAAAATGCCATACAAGAAGTTGAAGCAGACAGACGGATAGACAACCATCGGTCATGCCGAATTCAATAAAATATTTTTACAAGATTGCTGCACTATAAAGAAAATATAAAATCGAGAGAATTATTTTACACCATCAACTAACTTCTACGTTACTAGTGTATCTTTTGAAACTCAATGTTTCTATGTTTTCCATCATATGACATGTAGTTCTTAGTTGCATGTACGGGGAAAGTGTTTTGAATCCTGCTGCTCCTTTTCCTTTCTTCCCGAATTTTTCTTTTCATTTTTCTAATAATTTTTTGACAACAGCTTTTTTGGTATCACGTGATACAGTTTTTTGAAGACTTTTATTACAGTTTTTTAAAGACTTTGTTATTTAGTCGTGAATGCTTTTTCTAACGTAGTTTGGTTTTACAGATTCAGACAGACAGTTGCCAGAGTGAATTTTATTTTGAATTTCTCTGTTTATATTAAAGCTTGCGAAATAGAATTATTGAATTAATTTTAGGACATTATATATAAATCCGAGTATTTCATGTAACTTTTAAGGGAATTATTTTTAAGGTGCAAATGTCAACAAGTACTACTGTGAATGAAAATTTTGATAATTTAAAAAAAATATCTAAACGGTAATCACTGATCCACTCTAGTTTTAAAATTAGTTGTTTTGAAATAAAACGTAATGAAATTTTATAGTAAAACAGCATAAATATAAAAAAATGTATTTAAAATATTAAAATTTAATTTTAATATTTTAAAAATCATTTTTTGAAAGGGAAAGTTGAAAGGTTTGTAAAGTAGTAGTGTCGTACAAGACAGAGCACCAGGCGCGAAGCGCCTTTAATCTCCAGTTTCAATATGTGGTTCTTATCGTCAAACTGTGACATTAATTCAGTGACCCTAATTGGAGGTTCGAGGTTTTTATTTACTACTTTTTATTATTTGTCCTAGCTCCTAGTGTGGCAGTTTGTTGCACATTTAGAGTTTAAGCAGTTTGGGGGGTTGATGCAGATCTAAGGGTTACCTAGCGTTTTGGCAGTTTAGAGTTTAGAATATTTTTTTTTTTTATAAAATAAAAGTTGCGAGTTTTATTTAAAAATCAGATCTTTGAGGTGGGATCTTTTAATTCCGATTATCGATGTTTAGAACAGCGCGGGGTCTCTTACGAGATTTGGCCTTGCGATGATCATAGTCATGCAGATTGAATAACAGTTCGTTTGGGACGGATGGCAAATTTCTGTAAAATTTAAGCGCTAGCTTTTTAATTTGGGCTCTAACAGTTTTTATTTTGAAGTCATTCCTAATTACCGAGTTTCTTAAGTACCTGGGAGATTTCCTGATAATCCGTAGGATTTTGTTTTGTTTTGTCTCTAGGAGGTCTATTGTAGTTTTACAGGCATATCCCCATACGGGTGCTGCATACAGCATTCCCGGGCGGATGACCGATTTATAAATTAGAAGTTTATTTTGATAACTTAGATTTCCGTTTCCTATCATTGGGTATAAGGCTCCTGTGGCCATATACGCTTTTTTGATTAAGTTCGTTACGTGCTGTTTCCAGGTTAGGTGGGAATCTATCGTTACACCTAGGTATTTAGTAGATTTTTCCGCTTTTAGGGCATGGTTGTTTATGTACAGAGGCGGCGGAGGTTTACGTTTTCTAGAGAAATAAATCCAATGACATTTATTGGGGTTTAATTTTATTCGCCATTTTTCCAGCCAAGTTTGGAGTATGTCTAAGTGTTGTTGTAGCTGTCTGTGCATTACTGAGACATAGGGGTGTTTTGCAAGTATCGCACTGTCGTCTGCATAGAGTGCCAGCTCTGTGTTTGGAGTCCTAGGGATGTCGTTCAGGTATATGTTAAAGAGTGTCGGGCCCAGGATAGAACCTTGCGGTACACTACTTTTAATGAGCTTGGGTGTAGATAAGTTACCTCCTACTCTGACTTGAAAGTGTCTGTTATTTAAGTATGAGATTAAAAGTTTGACAAGAGCGTCAGGGACTTTTAAAGTGATCAATTTGTACGCTAATCCACAGTGCCATACTGAAAGGTTTGTAATTATTAAGAATTCTAAAATAAATACAAAATTTTTAATTTTAGTGTGGTAGCTAAACGTTTAACTATTTAAATTAAAATGTTTAAAAAGAGGTTTTTGCTTTCATCATGTTTATATATTTAAATTTCTTTATAACTGCAAAGAGTAAGTAACTGCACAGTATTTTTTAAATTATAATATTAATTTTGATAAATTTAAAAAGTGAATAAAATATCCCTACAGTTAAAATATAATAAATATATATATATACTCGGTGGCCATAAAATATCGTGATGTGTTTTAGAGCCCTCTAGCGGTAATGTATTGGACGAAACGTAACAAAATTCGGTGGGCGTACACAGTGGAACATGCACTTCCCGGCTGTCCAAACAATTACCTTACACCTTACTGGTAGGTCGGACGGTCTGGGTTTCAACAACAACAGTGGAACATGCGGTTTCGATTTCTAAAACAGAGAAAACAATAATTCCAAACGTCGCCTCCAGGGGAAATTTTATCGCTGCAAAAGTGTAGTAGTGTGGATAATGAATGAGTAAATGCCAAATGAGACAGTACACACCAATTTTGTTAACAATGCATGACAGCGTTTATTGTTAATTATAAGTGAGGTTTAATATGACCGCCATTGTGATGTTTCAACAAATGCATGTTTTGCATGATATTTTCCATCGGTAGTTTCAAATCATTGAATCATGTTTCGTAAGTTTGTTAAGCTCATCGGTCCTCGTCGCAACTTCTTCAACCCCCGAAATTCACGAAGGGCAGCATTGTCATTCTCGTTTCGCTGATAATATAGCTTGATTAACAAAGCGCGGTCACGTAAGAGCCATCGAAAAGTACTAGGTAGTTCGCCTCCGAATTGTGAGAATTCTCCTAGCCTTTCCTTTTATCCACATGATCGCTACACGGAAGGCGATCATGCAAACTAAGGCATTTTACTCGGTAAACATAGCTAAAATTTCCCCTGGGGGCGACTATTGCAACTAATTTTATTTTTTTTTTTGGAAATCGAAACCTCATATTCCACTGTGTACGCTCACCGAATTTTGTTATGTTTCGTCCAATACATTTCTCTCTAGAGGCCTATAAACACCTCACGTTATTTTATGGCCACTGGATATATCAATAATTCCCAACACTTGCCTTAAATGCCGACACTTTTCCAGTCTGACGATTATTGGAAATTATCGTCAATACATTTATGGGGCAGAAAATGTATTGACGATAATTCTACTACAGTTACCGAGAAAATGTTCACATCATTCCTTTATAATTTACTTACGCTCTATGTTTTGAAATATATTATTTAAGGGGACAGTGGACGTTGAAATGAGCAAATATTGAATAAAAAAAGTTTTTTTTAAATATATAACATTGTTTTACACATTTAACCTTTTGCTTACGGGTGGGACAGTGTCCATCCCAAACGAAGAACCTCCCAAAAAGATAAGTATTTAACATACCCTATCCCAAACAGTTGGAGTCAAATACCTGTCTTTTTGGGAGGTTTTTCGTTTGGGATGGACGCTGTCCCACCCGTAAGCAAAAGATTAAATGCATTTTTTTCGAAACGGAATTTTCAAAGGTTTTACATTTTTAAAATGCTACATGCGTCTTAATTTTTGTTTGAAATACATGAAATTTAATAAGACACATTTCTTTCTTTTTAATGAAACTGGGTATACATTTTATAATTGAACTTTATTAAGGTAATTAAAAGTGAATAATAACCCAATTAAATGATGAAAATTAAGTTTTAATGCAGAAAAATATTTTTAAAAAATTAACTTTCTAGGGGATTTAAAAATGAATACCCAAATGTGTTCATAATGTGTTTTTGAGTGATCATAATGTAAAATTAATCAAAAATGTGAGCAAATGGCATACAAGGAGTATTTTCAAATTTCCTTTAAAAAAATTAAATTAAAAAAAAATACAAAATTTAAACAAAAATGAAAAAAAAATTGAATGGTATTTTATATAGTACTGTTAAGAAGAATATTTATACAAATTTTCATGTTTCTAAGTCAATAAATAAAAAAAGTTTCAACGTCCACCGTCCCCTTAAGAAAATAAGTAATAAACTGTAGTTTATAGAAGTAAAAAGGAATTGTCTTTCAAAAAGTGGAATAAAAATTTATTTTTAAGTTGTTTCAAATAAACGTTGAACAGAACTGTGTGTACTCTTAAAACTAGTTGGACTTTTGAAAATTTCGTGCGAGTCTTCAATAAGAATGTTTCAATTTTTAATTTAAGCTATCTAAACTTTGATTGTAGATTTCGATTTGAATAAATCATAATTTAAGAAGCATACGGGTTTTCGGGTGAATTTTGAATGTTTGGGCGTGGAGAACTGCTAATTTCTTAAAATGACGTTTCAATGCTTGTAATTAAATATTGGTGACTTATAAATTTGAATTCTGTAGTCTTTCTTTCCCTGAAGGCGGATAAACGAGTTTTCTTTTTAAAGGGTTTGAAAAGTTTTTGACCCTCCAGAAGCCCTTCTTCCCCTCTAAAAGGTGACCTAGAAATCCGAATCTTTGCACAGAGAGGTATTTTTAAGTATATTAGGCTCGAGAAGTATTTTTAGACACTAAGAAGTATTCCGGGCGATCTAGAAGGCTAAATATTTGCACTTTTTAAATATTGATTGACGGACAGAACTTAGTGTAGCCAGATTTTCGATCCCCTGTCCTGAGGGCGGATATACTGGGCTTTCGATAGAGTTCGAGAAGTATTTTTAGACCCCCAGAAGTATTCCTGGAGATCTACTAGAAGGTTAAATATTTGCACACTTTAAATATTAATCGATGGACAGAATTTAATGTAGCCAGATTTTCGAACCCTTCTCCTGAGGGCGGATATACCGGGATTTCGATAGAGTTCGAGAAGTATTTTTAGACCCCCAGAAGTATTCCTGGAGATCTAGAAGGCTAAATATTTGCACACTTTAAATATTGATCTTCGGATAGAACTTAACGTAGCCAGATTTTCGATCCCCCCCTCTTGAGGGCGGATAAACGGGGGTTTCGATAGTGCCCGAGAAGTATATTTAGGCCCCCATTTCTGGAGATCTAGAATCCTAAATATTTGCATACTTTAAAAATTGATCGTCGAACAGAATTTAACGCAGCCGGATTTTCGACCCCGTCCCCTCCTGCTGACGGATAAAAGGGGGGTTTCGAAGGTCTTGAGAAGTATTCCTGGCGATCTAGAGGCCTAAATATGTGCACACTTTAAGTATTGATTATCGGGTAGAATTTAACGTAGCCGGATTTTCGATTTACTTCCTGTGAGGGGGAAAATTCTTTTTAAAAAGTCTTTGCAGACTCTCTAGAATCTCTCCTTAAGACCCATAAAGCTGAATCTTTGCACATTTATAGTATCGACCATCGGAGAGGAAGTAAAGTAGTCGTATGTTTTACACCTCTCCTTTGGGGTGGAGATAATGGATTTTAAAAATGTCTTTACAGACCCTCAAACAACTCTTCTGTGTCTTTAATAGCTGAATTTTTGCAGACTTAGAAGATCGACCGATAGACTGAATGTAACGTAATTGGATTTTTGATATTTCTTCTATGGCGAAGAAAGTAGGGGGATGGGGAGAAGGGTAACGTTTCTCAGATCCCCAAACCCCCACAGGGGAGACAAAAGTCTAAAATACGACCACAGGGCAGGACCTAACTGGACCAAATTTCAATTGAGACAGCTGTATTCATTGATAAGACCCATACATTGTTAAGCAAAATAAAACTTAATAAAAGGAGGATGCTGTTTATTTATTTTTTAGAATAATGTTTGTATTTCTGTCTTCGACAAACTTAAATACTATCATCCATATATCCATATATACTATCATACCGTATATACTATATATACTATCGTCCATATATATTGTTTTATACAAAAATGGCAAGAATTGTCTTCTGAATCTCTAGGTTTTTAATATTTACATTAAAAATTTAAATAATAGACACACCTATCAAAAATATCACCTAAGGTTAAATTAACAACGCTGCCTTGTTTGTTACACGTAGCTAAGTATTTTTGAAGAATAAATATCACTACGTTTACTCAGATAAAGTTCCCTCCATTCTGCTATAATTTGATTACGTTGCAAAGTTTCTAAATATATTATTTAACAAAATAAGGAATTACCTGGAGCATAAAAGATAAGCATAATTATGTTATCATAAGTTTGTTTACATCTGTTGCTTATGCATATTTATTATGTTCTTTTTAAATGATGTTATCAAATTAAATGTTTGATCAAGACGCGAAGCCAGTGACTTGTATTTCACAAAATGTATTTTTAAAATAAGTAAAGCAAATATTTGTTTGAATCTATCGTTGTTTAAGTTTCTCGGTTATTTGTTGAAATAAATTTAATTGAATGATAATAAATTTCTAAAAACAATAAAATAGATTTCTAATCATGAACAGGCGTTATAACTTCCATGAATTTAAATATTTAATAAGAAATATAATATTAAGAAATTACTGATTGATACTTATTATGTTTTAAAATTTTTCTGGCTGAATCTTTGGTTATTGAAACAAATTATCTGGAGTTCTGCTCAACTCGACTGTCTTAACCAGAACCCATTTATAAAAATATTGCAATTTTTTTCCTTTGTAAATTTTACAAGGGGAAAAAAAATCTGCATCGTTTTTCCAAATGATCACAGTTATGGCACGTTAATATTCATTTTCAAGGGCAATGCATTCTCGGGGAATAATTTAACTCCCCACCTCCACCGAAGGGACTTTCAACGTGATGAACATAAAAATTGTATCGCGGCTATTTTTCACTACACTGATACAGTTTCTACCCCTCGGTCGAAACCATACCATATTTTTAACTTTTATATATAGTTCAACTTTTTGGGTACTAACTTAATGGGCCTTTTGAATTGTGCCTAACCATAGTATCAGATATTAGTCGTAATACATTTCTTTGAACCAGATTAACTCTTAACTGCAAATCAAGCCTTAGTGTCACAAAATTTAATACATTGAAATGTTGAGGTTAAATTGAAAATTTAATATCAAATATTATTGCTTCTGCAAATAATGAATAATTTGAACCACGCTAACATTTCTCTTTACAGAAATTATTATTTGCATTTAAATATTACCCGGATGTTACCGGGGTTATGTTATTTTCATTTTATCGCCTTTATGTGTATTTAAGAATTTATAGGAAATAAATGTGCCAAATGCAGTTAATGAAAAAGTTAGCTCCATTTCATCGTGATATGACACTGCAAGGCTTTGATTTATATTATTCGATACGGGCTGTATAATTTCGATAACAAATGACAGGTATAATTGTATTTTCACAAGTTTATGTACAGTTGCATTTTATGCGTATTTATCATGTTCTTTTTAGTGGTTTTATGAAATGAAATATTTGAACGAGGAACATATTAATGAGGCAAAATTCTACGGAGAATAAGGGATAAAATAAGCAAAATGAATATTTATTAAATTTGTCGTTGTTTAGCATCTGTACTAGTGTCTTTTAATGCACAGTATCTGTTGCAAACTTATTAACAAGCATCTAAGTATGAATCTCTAATCGAATTCTTAATCGAATTCTTCTAATCTTTAATCGAATTTTTCTCTAATCATTCATATTCCATGGTACCAAACCATTATCAGAATGAAGGTTGCATAATATTATGTTAAAAAATCCCTCTGAACCACCCACATACAGTACTCGCACTCCTAATATCTCCGGTCACATAATGATCATGCGCCTTTCTTAATCAATATTATCAATTATTAAAAGACTTCTAATGAAACACAACCACTATTACTTATTATTTAGATGAAATTAACTTCAAATCATATAATATATAATGTGCATTGCACAAAGTGCTAAAGAAATTATGACAAAATCCTGCTTATTTTGTAAACTGTTCATAATTAAATTACTGACTTTAATTAAATTTTGAAGTAATATTTTTCATTCTTCAGCAAAAATTAAATATTTTAGATTTTACCAAGGAGCTAGAAATACACTCTTTACCTCAAAGTGTATAACAATTTATGAACTTTTAATCCTTTTATCTTCATGTTTTAAACAATGTAATTTATGCAAACTTCGTTGCCATTCAGCAAATGATAACTACAACTATTTTTTGCGGAACGTATCTAAGAAAAATGCATGCAAAATACCGTAACTAATACGTTATGTATACAGTTATGGCACCTAACAAATCTTTTCGTATTAAGGGCGTGGTCTTTTCCAGTGGTGCACGACCACTGGGGCATCGAAACTCACTTTTGATATGGATTTTAGATAAATATAGACTTCTATCTGTAGCCAACATAACATATTACCAGGAACATATTTAAGGAGAGAAAGGGTCAGTCTCCTCCTCAGAACTGATGAACATTTAAGAAAATCTCAATCAAATTGTAAATTTTATTTTTTTGTAATTTTAGATGAAAATATCTTCGAAATTTCTATCAAATGTCAATTCAAAATACGACACTAATATCTCATAATTAAAAAGGAGAGAGAAAGGACGAGAGACAGAGTGGGAGAGAGAGAGAGAGAAATCGAGAGCGAGAGAGAAATTAAGAGAGAGAGAGAGCAATAAAGAGAGAGCGAGAGAGAAATTGAGAGAGAGAGAGCGATAAAGAGAGAGCGAGAGAAAATTTGAGAGAGAGAGCGATAAAGGGAGAGCGAGAAAAATAGAGCGAGAAAGAGAGAGAGCAAAAAAGAGAAAAATAGAGCGTAAAAGACAGCAAAATAGAGCGCAAAATAGAGCAAAATAGAGCAAAATAGATCGCAAAGGAGAGCAAAATAGAGCACAAAAGAGAGCGCGCGCAAAATAAAGAGAGAAAGAGGGAGAGTAAGGAGTTTCATAGAAAATTTACTTATCTACCACTTTTTAATAAACCAAATTTATTTAATTAAATAATGTCATGTTTCTAAGAATCTAACACAAACACATATCGGTGGTTTAAACATTTGATCTAAGAACACTTCTAAAGTCAAATCGGTCTGAGTT
This sequence comes from Amaurobius ferox, assembly GCA_951213105.1. Lineage (NCBI taxonomy): Eukaryota > Metazoa > Arthropoda > Arachnida > Araneae > Amaurobiidae > Amaurobius > Amaurobius ferox. The sequence continues at coordinate 104,256,525 of OX578146.1, forward strand.
TCTGAGCAGTGATGTGAACTTTTATGTGAACTTAAAATTAACACACGAAATTAAAATAAAACCCAGTTAAATGTACACTTAAAATGAAAACGTTATAAATATATTTATTCTCACTCGTTTACATAATGAGAGTTTTAAGGCAAAATTTAATTTTTGTTTCCGTAAAGTACAAATCAAAACTACTCCCCCCCCCAAATGATCCAAAGATCTATCTAACAAGTCCTGGCGATCGACCGGTAGATCTCGATCGATGGGTTGAGCACCACTGCTCTATTCCAAGATGATGAGCACACAATAAGCGTGTTACAGGTCAATAAATGATTTTACCTGCAATGGAATCGTGATCCTATAATGTAATTATATACCTGAGTATATATTGTCTCTAAATGTTTGACAGCATTTTGTCTCAAAATATTGTTACAGACAATATTGTTTCAGTAAATAGAGCTCCGGACAAATACGCTAACGGTGACATTTCCATTTCCATTCTAAGTTATTGTTTGCAATAAAATTTCCAGCTACGACTACTCGATCTAAGACATCACCGGAGGTTATACAATGCACGAATCAGCGCCTTTCATGTAACTAAGCATTTATTGGAATTAAATGCGTGAAACAGGGGGGATACTCAGAAAATATTCATTCCACTTCGGTATAATTTGATTATGCTGCAAGGACTTAAAATGTTATTTATCAGAATAAGGGATATTGAGATAGTAGAAGGGGGGCTAAATTGTTTTGCTTTTTAAGTTTGTTTTGAGTTGATTTCTTATTTGTGTTTGCCCCGTTCTTTTCAGTGTTTCAATGAAATTAAGTGTTTGCTCGAATAGTGGAACAGGAATTGATATTTGTATAAGAAGAAAAAATAATTTAAGTAAACATCTAGAAAAATCGGTCAGGATGTTTTGCTGCTACTTTTACGAATAAAATTAATTAAATTAAATTAAAATATAGTAAGCAAAATAAAGCGGAGATAAAATCAAACTTTGCTTCGAGTGAATTTTTTTAAAAATAAATTAATGAAACTTTAAAAGTGGTGTATAATTTTTTAGGGTTTAGATATGTATGGTAAGTACAAGAGATCTGGCTTATTTTGTAAAAAATGATTCTGGTGAGTTGTGTAAGCAAACAATCTGAAGTGAGAAGTTTATGACTTTCCCCTATACAGGTTGATTAAAAAAAGATGGGCTAAACTGTAGGAGGTAGTAGTACACACCAAACCAAGCATTTTTTTACCGGGTCAGAAATGAAATGTAAAGGCGTTACAGGATGATGGATTGGGTGAGGTGGTTCCAAAGCTTGGTCCCAAGATCTCCCTATTTGTCGTGTCTTGACTTCTTTTTGTGCGGATATCACGAGTCTCGTCCATGACTCTCCCCTTGAATCTGAAGAGGAACTCGTCGTCAGAATTTCGGCCACTGCTACCGAAGTGCGTGACATGCTTGGTCTGTTCGAGAGAGTTCGTCAATCCCTCCATCGCCACTGTGAGACATGCATTGAGGTTGACGGTCGTTCATTGAGCCATTACTGTAATTATTGTTTATTAAATGTCATTTTATAACTTCTAAGTCATTCTTGTGTTTTCCCCTCACATCATCCATTTCACCATTAAGAGCCCACTGGCGCCTTTACGTTTCATTTCCGACCCAGTAAACTATGACGAAAAATGCTTGGTTTGGTGTATACTTTCACTTCGTAAAGTTTGAATCTTTTTTAATCACTCTGTATAGCGCAAGTATTTTAATTATTTCAATGCGAAATAATGATGGATAAGATCCACGGTATAATGGTTTTAATGTTGAAAAAGCAAATTGACATTTACCATTTTTCTGGATGACAACATGTAAAACTATTTTAAAATACCAAATTCACCTATATTTTGCGCAAATATAACTTGACAATTTGAAGTATCGCTAACATCCGCTAGGAAATATACTCCGTTATACCCAAACATGTTAATTATTAATTCATCAATTTGGAGTCATTTTCGTAACTTTACAGTCATTTATGTCAATTTGACCACATTTTCGTCCATTTGGCTCCACATTGAAAAACTCTACAAGTTGGTGATATTTCTCCAAATTAGTTGCCAAAGCCGCGAAATTTTTCGCTAAATGTTGGATATTTGATGATACGATATAATCATTTTATACGGAATTTTTTAGAATTAAAAATTGCGTATAAAATAATTATTTAACAATATTGAATGTTCTGATTTTTGTTCTGTTTTTTCCAAAATTCATTCGTAAATTTGCGGGTTTTCCGAACGCTTGATCGTGTTTAAAATCAATACGGTTTCAGTATTCACAGATTGTAATAAACGTACCAAATTACGTTCGAAAGAAATTTATGTAATGATAATTGAAATACATATTTGAAACAACAATGTTGTTCGCATTGTAAAAACCGGTTTATGGTATCTTAAAAATCAAAATAGGAAAGAGATAAATATGGAATTTTGTACGTATATTTTTATTTAAAGTGTTAAAATATAAATACACACATTATGACATTATTATATAATATATTATATAAAATATTTCGTACATTGTCAGTTCAATCGCTGCTTCTTATATAATTAAAGAAGAGGTTTGTTTTGCTGGTATGTATGTGTATCGTCTATAGCGGAAAACTGAAAAATCGCCCAACTGCGAAATTTGCGGTAGAGGTACTTCACGTTCCCAGACAATGCATCTAGGTGATATTTTTATAAATTTTGAATTAGTTTATAAGTTACGAATTAAGTAAAATATTAGCCATTTCGTCAAATCAAATCAATTCATTCTTTGCTACTGCAGGCGATATTCAAGAGAAGGTGTTTTGATTAAATGACAAACATTTTGTCTGGACTAGAAAACGCCTGTTTGCAAACTAAGTGGATTGAATATATTGGTTTTCAAATATTGCGAATTAAAAATAAATCGTTCTATATTTTTTTAATTTGGTATTATATTATCATTATGAGTATTGTGCAGAAATCTGACTGCCAGAGAAAACAATATTCTTATAAATTTTACTTCTGGGATAAATGAATTTTTGCTTTTTGAGACTTCAAGAATTTTTATTTGAATTTTGATTTTCTAACTTCGCGAATTAAAGAAAAAATATAGCAGATAATGTTTATAAGATCGTTCTGCTAACGATCGGCGGTCGAACTCATATTTTGGGCATATTAAAGGAGCTTATTTAGGCATATCAAAGGATTTCCTTTAGTGGGTAACAAAAGACCTTATTTAGGATGTATAACACGCACGTTGAATGATTGATATGATTGCGTTTGGGGAAAAATGGAACTCGGGTATGATTTTAATTCAAAACAGGCTATATGAAAACTGAGTGGCATTATTTGTATCTGTATTATTTAAGAAGCGGGGGTTAGTTAAGACCCAGGCAGCGCTGGGAAATTCGTTCTAGTTCAAAATAAATCATGACGATAAGTGTTGTATGGCGACATATATCCCGATATTAAAATTGCCCCATTTCGCGAATTTATATTTTAACACCTGAAACTGACACATAGACGTAAGTTTCATATTTGCATTTTTTCCGATTTTTTTATTTAAGAAAACGGAAATCGGTTTTTACAGTATTAACAGCATTATTGCTGCTAATTTCATTTAATACTTTGTATAATCTATTGCGTACGAAGTCAAATATTTGTCCACTATAGCTAATTATTTCCTTAAAAATTGCAGATTAGAAATTCAGCTACATTTACATTGGTTATGCAATGAGATCAAACACAAATTGCATAACCAATGTTAAATTTACATTAGCTATACAATGACATCAAACACAAGTTGCATAACCAAAGTTAAATTTACATTTGTTATGCATTGATATCAAACACAAATTGCCATTGTTATTATTATATTTGCTGCGACGTATACACCAAATAGGGGCGTTTTGCTACGTTTCAAGGGTATTTTCTAGTGCGATATGTAGTCCTTACGACATGTACGTAGCTTCGGTCTACTTAAATTACGGTAGTGTATAAATACAAAATGCAAAATACACTGATTCTTCTACTTACTAGCAACTAATATACTGTATTGGCGCCCAAATTGCATACTAATATACTGTCCTGGCGCCCAAATTGCCAGGACTTTTTGCTGTAAAATTAACAGTGCTTTTTCTTACAGTGTAATCGAGATTTTTTGCCTGCGAAACCGATTGTTTAAACTGATGCTTAAAGTACTGCGAAACCGGCTGTTTAAACTGATGTCTAAAGTAATCTGCCATAAAAATACTTCGTTTATAACTGCATAAACAGTGGATTTAATGCAAAGACCGGTTTTGGAGGGAAAAAACATCCTCTTTTTTCAAAAATTACCGAACAACCGTACAAACAAAGTCAGGAATCGATTTGTTAAACAACGTCTATTCCAAACTACACGATGAACATCCTCAAGAATCTTAAAAATTCTTGCACAAAAAAAATTGCAAAAATACTTTTGCGTAAAAAGTCTCAAAATTATGCAGTATATAACAAAAATTAAAGAAGCAAGTAGTTTCGGGAGCTAAATGATCTAACTTCATCAAAATCTTTAAAAAAGCATTAGTTTAAATTACAGTAAAACAATAGTAGTCCATAAAAGTCTGTTAAAATAAGAAAAAAAAAGAATTCAAACAATAAAATAATTTCTTTAGAAGTACAGTAAAAACTGCTAAAAATATAGTAAAACTGCTGTAAAATTTACAGTAATAAACACTGTAAATATTACAGCAAAAAGTGTAGTAGAAGTTTACAGTAGTACTGTAAAATTTACAGCAAAAAGTCCTGGTGCCCAAATTGCCAGGACATTTTGCTATAAAATTAACAGTGCTTTTTCTTACAGTGTAATCGAGATTTTTTGCCTGCGAAAACGATTGATGCTATTTTGTATGTGCTGCTTCTGACGAAGGCATTTTTGTGTATTAATTTAGCAGCAGTTTGAGCTGAACGCAAAAAAGAAAGATTTTTTGCCTTCGAAACCGATTGAAACTATTATGTGCGTGTTGCTTCTGACGAAGTTCTTTTAGTGAATTAATTTAGCAGCAGTTTGAGCTGTATGTAAAAAATAAATAAATTAAAATAACCGATATTAAAAACCTACGTGAGCTATTTTTCACCAACTACATTCAAATAACATGCAAAATTATTACAATATGCTGTAATTATAGCTTGCGTCTGAATATTTGAAACTATTTAATCTTCAAATATCATGATAGGCAATATTGCCTCAGTAAATAAAGCTTAAGACAAACAATCCAACGACAATAATTCTATTTATAGTCATGTTATTGTTTGCATTAAAATTTTGAGCTGCAATTCGACTGAAAACATTACCCAAGGTTAAATAATGCACGAATCTGAGCGTTTTGATGTATCTAAGCATTTATCGAAAAAAACATGTTAATTATTTGTACGTACCTTATATCTAAACTATAGGATAAAGTCCCAACGGCAGATGGATAAAATTGCAAAAGCAAATATGAAAATATTTCCAGTGACGTAGCATGATAAAGTAAAATAGGGAGATGTTTATTTATTTTTTTAATATAGAGAGATACGGGTTTATCTCACAACTTACATTTGTACTGTTTAAGCACTTTTTTTTCGAATCTATCAAATGTTTCAATCTGCTATTTATACCATTTATACCATTAAAACTAAGATGCCTATGCGTACAAACAGATAAAGCAGAATTCAGTATCTAACTTTTAAAAATAAAATGTATGTGAAAATTATTAAATATATATACAGTATATTAAAATGTTAATTTTCGAAAAACTGAAATATTGATAAAAAACTGTCGTTAAAACGCATACAAATTTCTAATAAATAACTAGTAATTTTTTTAAAAAAATATATTTAATAGCTTACGAGAAAAATGTATCTAGAAAAAGCTTATTTTACATGGGGTCCAATGGAGGCTACCGATCCTCCTTAAACATGAACGCAACCAATTCCCCAAGTTAAGGTTTAAACTAATTGTTTTTCAATTCATAAGTAAGTGTATACTAGGGGCGGGGGATCATCTCGGGGCATGACTGACTTAATTATTTTTACCTAGTTCTGCGCATATGACGACATAGGAATTAAGAACGCGCATCATGTTCTTGTGCTCTCAAGAGGGACCAAATTTATTAACTGCGACTGTCATCTTACTCCTACGACTTCACTAAATTTCCTTGGACGTCACTGGATCTTGTGTGCACAGCACAATTTAATATGTTTGTGCAAGTTGTTTACGCCTGGATACTGCCACTTCAAAATGAACAAATTATTTTTAATTGTAATGTGTGTGGTTTGGCAATTCTTCTCAAAGTTTACTCTGGACCGTGACATCACGAATGACGAAACTTAATTCCTATTACGAGAAGCTGGCAACTTTTTCATTGGTTGCCGGGCAGAGTGCCCAACCTTATATTAAAAAACGTTTATGTACACAGTGGCGTACCGTCGAGGAGTGAGACGGGACGATCGCTTCGGAGCGCCGAACTAGAAGGGGTGTCTGGGGTGATAAACATAATTTTGGTTTAAGGAGCAAATGCTATGTATTATGAGAAAGGACATCCTGAAATAACTTGTTCCAGTGTATCAAAAATGTTATTACACCAGTGTGTTAATCATAATATAAAGCACCGAAAGCACTAGAAAAATCTGTGTAAATGACAGCAAGTTGATCTGTGATATTATTGCTATATATTTTGCTTTCTAATAATTGTACTGGAATGGATCATTGGTTCTTTTATGTTGCAAATATTTATTGCTAGACTTTTCTTTGATATTTTAAATGGTATACCTGCTGAACAAAGTTGGGTATTTCCATTTTAAAAATATTTTTCAGGTGAACAAATATGTATGTTTAAATACAGATAAAAATAATATTTAGATTATAATAAGATTAGTAACAGTAGGTATTTTGCTTATGAAACTAAACAATGCTGATTGACAGAAATATAAGATTTCACATGAATATAAATTTTATTGTGTAAAATAGATTTAAAAAATTATGCATATGGGGATATAATAACAATTGGTCTACAGTTTTAAATAAAACCTTTATTACCTTTCTTTCTATATTAAAAAACATTCTCGAAAAAATATTAAATTTCATGAACCTTTCAGGAGAAATCTTTAAGTTTGATAGACAAATTGAAAATGATTAGCACATAAAAGATGAAATAGACAAAATAGGCTTCAATGATATAAGTTGGTATATCATCTCAGTACTTTAAGGGTACTAAGTAACCCCAAAATTTTTATTGACCATTAAATCTGAGACATCACGAAATTCAACAACATCTGTGAAGAAATCGCTTATAAAATGGCATCGCTTATATAATTATCATTATTAGTAGGTGCAGTAACAGCATAGTTATATTTGAAAAATTCAAAAACTTTAACTCATATCCGGCATTACCACATTATTGTTAGAGGAGATACTATTAGATATATTTCTACTTTTAACATTACAGAAAGAGCAAAAATATCTTAGATTGTTTTTTAAATATAAATCAATAAAATTAAGATAATGATTGTACCCAATTGAAGTATAAAGTTTGATTTTTGCTTTCTAAAAGTTGCAACATAAAATAACCTATGATCTAGTGCAAGTATTTGTTGATAAACTTTACTTCATTGTAAATAGTATACATACTGAACAAAGGCAGATATTTCCGTTTTAAAAATATTTTCAGGTGCACAAATATCTATGATCAAATACAGATAAAAATAAAATAATCGAACAGAACGATTAATACATTGTTTTAAAGGTTTAAGAAATTTCAATAAAAATCCCTAACAAATTTTTACAGTGACTCAAAATTAGCTTTTAAAAACTTATAACTAAAACGTTAAATTTATTTTTAGAACCTCTGATGATTCCAATAATTTTAACCGATATAATAAACGGATGGCGATAGCTATCTTTATTCAAAAACGGGGAAATTTCCTTTATTACATAAGCCAGAATTAATCAAGAAGGAACAATTTCAATATCTAAATATCTATTGAAAATACAAGCCAGAAATAATGGAGAAGGAACAATTTCAACATCTAAACCTCTATTGAAAACACAAGCCAAGAATAATCGAGAATGGACAAGTACAATATTTAAATCTGAGACAGTTTACACACTACACAAATCCGTTCAATTGCAAAAAGTTAAAAAGTTCAATGGCATTGTATCTTAAATTATATGAAAGTAGATTATATAATTAATTTAATTATCAGAAAGTACAGTACACTGTACAAGTATTCCAATCATGCTCAGAAATATTAAAATCACCAATAATAATTAAATTACTTTTTTATGAAAAAAAAATAACAAAATTCTTTAAAATTCAATATAATATTGCAAATCACAAGTTAGGCTGCAATAAACATTATACAAATGCAAAGTTTTGTCGGACTCACAAAACATTTTAATAGAAATGACTTTATAACCATCATTTTCCAAAACACCTTCGCTAACCTTAAACTTATTTTTGACTGCAATAAGAACCCCATTATCTCTAAAGAGCATAGCATTGAAATTTTATTCCCTTCGAAGGCCACCATATTTTACTAACAAGAAAGTGCTTAACTGTGCATCCTTTATCACATATGAATCATGAATACGGTGTTATTGCCGTTCGTCAACACAAAGCTAGCGATGAGATAATGCGCACAAAACTTTTTAAAGTAAGGATTATAGAATTTTCTTTGAACCTATAATGATTAACAAAATTCTAAGTGCTCAGATCATCGCTTGCCCTATTCTATTTAAAGAGCAGAAATAACTGCAAAACAATGCGCTACAGGTGATGATGATGACCAGTTGAGTACTTTCTTGCTATTTTCAAATGCTTGTTATAGGGCAAATGTCACTTCACTGTTATATTGAGTGTTTAGAACTTTGTTGTAGGTGGTCTGCATTAATACTGCTTTCGAAGAAAATACTTCTACCAAAAAAAAAAAAAAAATCCAAAATTCCTTGCTTTGAAAAATTTTGTTTCACTTTTCATCTCCTATATTGTATTAATGGTCAACAATGGCCACGAAACCATGACCCACAGGTGATGAGAAAAGATAAGTTGAGCACATTTTTGGTATTATGCAAAGCAAATCCTTGTATTTTGGTAAAATTCGCTTCATATATCTTACATTAAACATTTCAGCATTGGAGATATCAATGGAAAGCCATGTTTCAGTAAAACAGATAAAATCATAATTATTTGCAAGATTAGTAAGCAATAAATTTCGGAAGCAACAATCTTGAACCTAACCCCCACAAATATTTTGCTCATACATTGTGATACTCTCATTTGATAAACTCGAATTTCCGTACTTAACAGTATCCTCATCTTGACCGAAAATATCAACTTGCAATTTGTGTAAGCGATCATGCAACCTTCAATCATGCAATAAAAATATGCATAAAAATTTGTATAAAAATCATGCAACCTTCCCGCAAAAATTGTCATCCAGCAAGACATCATTATCACGCTGCAGTATCTCAGCATGAAACGAAGCATTTGATTGATAGTCAGTTTATATTTCCATTCACAAAAAGCAGCTTAGATTGTATTAATATCAATTATTGTATTAATATCATCTTAAATGTATTAATATCATGTCTTGTTGAACCAGTACTTAACCGGAATAAGAAAACATCGTATTTTTTCGGCTGTTTGTTCGTAGTTTTCAAATACGGATATTTTGCATTACACTTATTATTGTTTCTTTTTTGTTTGTTTATTTGTTTTCTTTTATCTGGTTAGAACATGCCATTGGAAATTGAATTGGCACGGGTGTTTGTAATTGATCTGTGATATTCGATTTTTTTTAGATAAAATATTTACATTTGAAATATTTACATTACTGGATGAAACATTCGAGGAAACATTCAAGGAAATATTAGAAAATAATTTGACATTACATGCATTCTGATGGCTAGCTTGACATTCAAAAGTAAACCAAAGCTTTTAAACTTAGCGGTTATCTTAACTAAACGATAACCTTATTAATGATTTCATAATTCCAGCTTACCTTATCATTTGCAGATCTCACAAGGTCAATCACATGATCTAAGTTCGAGTTTGAAGCAGTTGAAATCACAGTCATTTATAAGTCAATAGTTGTAGCCATTAATTCACTGACAGCCGATATGCATCAAACTCAGTAAATCTGCAGAATAGTTTCGAAGGGTTTTATATCAGTTGCATTTTATGATGCACTTACACACAGATGATTTACTTATACTCTTTTTATTAATTACACCGATAATGTACACAAACAAAGTGAAAACCAGCTTTAAATTTTCTTGTCAAATTCCCCAATAAGCGGCTTTTTCATGTTTTCAAGATTATTCACAAGCAGAGCTTCACACGACGTACACAGGAACCATTCTTCTTCTTCTTCTTCTTCTTCTGGATTCCAACTGAAACCGGTTTTTTTTTACTGCAGCACAGCTCTCAAAAAGGCATGTTTCAGCTCCTTTACCCCCCTCCCAATATATAATATATATATATATATATATATATATATATATATATATATATATATATATATATATATATATATATATATATATATATATATATATATATATATATATATATAAAGGATGGGGGAGAACTGTTTCAAACGCGCTTCCCTCTAACTTTTAAGGGACTAAACTTCACAAAAATGAAATTTATATCAGTGGTCGCATTCCTCCAGCAGGAAGAACATCAGGACCGAAATCAAGATTTCAGAGAATTACTCAAGCACACTTGTTATTGTAAATAAGTTCGTTTAATACCAGAACCAGTAGATAGGTGAAATGGGAATTATTTAGTTTGTGCACCCTTTTTTCTTTCTGTGCTTACCACGAGGATTGGTTTTAACCTCATCAGCTGCACCTCCCCACAGGGAGATGGTCGGTTTTTCTTTTACTCAGGGCTTTGGGTCCAATGTGCTTTGAGTGACTGGTTTTCCAGTTATATCGCTCACTTCACTAGTGTTTGCAGAGTCATCTTCACTTGAGCTACTTTCTTCCATGCCACTTTCAGTTTCCTTAGTTTGTTCATTTTTGTCCTTTAGGAACTTAGTCAAGTCCTCAAGTTTTTCTATAATTAAGAAGGTGTTTTTATTCAGCATATTCATATAGTCTTGAATCCACCTGCACTGTATATTCATATTTTTGGGATTTTTTTAGATCAGCCACTACGACATTTAGCTTCTCGATATTTTCCGTGAGTTTAGCTTGTTTTCGTCTATTTTCACTGTCATCAGTCACTGTTTTCCCCCTTATTTTGTTGTATTTCACACACCGTAGCGTATTCTAGTTTTTGTTCTATTCTTTTTTGTTTGCTTCACCATGGGAGTTGTTGTTAGTTTTTATAGCAATTTGTATTTCTGTTTTTTTCCCTAACACTGTTTGCTTGTAGCAGTGTGCTTTCCCCCGCATCGAAACCATTTCAGGTGCTCCGCTAAGCATTCTGCAACGTCGTCTTTCCAACCACATATATAACATGTTGTGGTTTTACTTTCCCATTCCTGTTTATAATGATTAAATTTTAAGCATTTTAGGTATATTTTTGGGCTTTCTACATATGAGAGAACTTTATATCAGGAATGTCCAATGTTCACATTGCTTCTGTTTGTTTTACCTAGTTCACGTAATAAGATAACTGGTATTTTCTCTGTGCTTTTAGATTTAGTGAACAGCGTTAATTCACTCCAATTTATCTCTTGCTCCTTGAGTTCTTCAGTAATTTCCTCTAGAATCACTTTTGGAGATATGTCCCGTATTATCCATTTGGTTGTGATACAATCTTCTATTATTCTCGCCCCTATAGGTACACCACGAAATTTTGTTTTTCCCAAGAGACGGGTAGCACTTTCGCCTGATTTGACAACCACAGCCACGTTGCCATTCCTTGTTATGAAGATATTACTAATATCTTCATCAATGACCTCTTTTTGAAGTTCTTTTTTACAGGAGATTGGGTTAAATGGGATCTTCTTCTGAGCCCCGGTTAGAATATTTATATCCTCTGTAGTTCCATGTAGAAATGCAGTTTGGATTTTTTGTTACCTTTCCATAGACCCGCACCCCTAAAGATTTTCCGCCGACTTACTTCCGTTCCTTCGTTGTTTTCACCTTTTCATTTTCCCGAGTTACTAGGAAACTCCTCCATTTACTGCTCGTAAAAATTTTGATAGAGCAGAAAAGATCTGACCGACCACTTTCATGGCCAACGACCAAGATCATGGGAACCATTGTTAAAGGTTCTTTAATATAAGTTGGGCACTCACCACTGGCAACCACTAAAAGTTGTCACTTGACGTGATAGGATTTAAGATTCGTTCAGGATCTAGAGTAAACTTTGAGAAGAGTTTCCAAAACACACGCATTATTACAGTCAAAAATAGTTTGTTAATTTTGAAGTGGCAATATCCAGGCGTAAAAAGCTTGCACAAAGATTTTAAGTTGTGCTATGCATACAGAATTCAGTGACGTTTAAGGTAATTTAGTGGCGTCGGTTGAGTAAGATGGCAGTCGCAGTTAGAAAATTAGGTCCCACTCGAGAGTCCGAAAACAAAATGCGCGCGTTCTTAATTCATATGTTGTCATATGCGCAGAGCGAGATAAAACTAATTAAGCCAGTCATGTCCCCGGATGATATCCCCTGCCATTGTTGATATTGACGTTGCCATTTAGATTTTTAGTTAATTGTTTCTAGCCGAATTGGTTATTCGAGTTTCTTGGGTTCCGTTTCGGGTTTAAATGAAATCGAATGTTTGCTTGATTGATGAAACAGCAAATAATATTCTGTTTAAAATGATTTGTTTTGCAAAAGGAAAAACAAATTAATTATTATTAGTAAACATTTAAAAGATTTTGGTAGGATTTATGGTCTTTCTTTTACTGCGACTTGTTCAAATAAAATTAATAAAATTAAATGGAAGTACTGAAAATCTAAACGTTGCCATTCAAATTTTCAGTTAATTGTTATTCTAGTTTATCGGATTCCGTTTAGTGTTAAAATGAAACTGAATGTTTTGTTCAAGTGGTGAAAGAGCAACTGATATTTGGAAAAAGCAAAAATAACTAATTACTTTTAGAAATACATTTAAAAGATCTTGATATGATTTATGGTTTTTCACTGCGACTTGTATGGATAAAATGAATAAAATTAAATTAAAATACTGTGAATAAAACAAAACGAGTATACAAGTATAAGAGTAACTAAGAATCCGCAATAAGAATATTGATTGGATTATCGTCGTTTTTCCAGGACACATGCATATGAATAACGAATTCAGTAGTTTGTAAGACGTCGTTATGCTTCTTCAAGGAAGAATTGCATAAAATATAGTGGCTTACTGTGTATCTGCCTATTGTCTCCTTCAAATGAAGACATATTCAAATATTATTTATTCTTCCTAGTGGTAACATTGATCCATTGATTCTTGGTAAGAATTTCTCAAACTAGTTTTTTTTCGTAGAAATCTTAATTGAATGTGCTGAAAAATATACCTATTCAGCCAAGGATCATAGAGATTTCTATTAAAGTCCTTAAACACCACTATAATTTTGTAAGAAAATGTCCTTTAGTGTAAACGTTAGGGTTATTTATAGTAAAGAAACCATGCTGAACTGAATAAAAGGTATTGCAACCCCAACGAGAAGTTAAAAAGTTTGGATATCGCCAACCACAGAATACTATATTCAGAAGGTTCACTCCCATAGGAACCTATGGCAACATCGTTAACATAGGATTTCGCATAGACACTAGCGTTCGAAGAGCCAACCATTGCAGCTATGACGTATAAAGAGCTCGACTGCTAGATTTGGCGACTATCGCTCAATTGGCGATTTTATGTTAATACGGCCCAAAAAAAAAAAAATTACGGAACTTTACTTTTATAATTTTTAAAACTATAAACATAATCAGCATTTAAAAATACTTTTATCTGTAATATGTGTAAATTTAAATAAATAAACATAGATATATATTTAATTCATGCAATCATAAACTAAATAAAAAAATGACGCATTGCATCACTGTAAATCATTATACACTAAAAATTACAAGCTAACATACCCAAAAGACTAAAATATTATATAATATTTTCAGCCTAAAAAGTATACTAGCATGTTGATAGTTAAATTGCTTAGTTCTTAATTTATTTTGGGATGCTGCTATTATATATATATATATTTTTAAATGCACTAATATTCTTATACTAAATAACAAATTTACATAAATGCATTATCAAAGGCGTCGAACTCAATCGTTAATTAGAAAGGGGGGGGATTATTTTCCATATTACGCCAGTTAGTGAAAAGCATTTAAATATATACACATTCAACTTCCTCTAGAAAAAACTATCCAAATATCAATTTTTATACATTTTATATAAATGTGGAAAAGGTTTTTTAACTAATAATGCCACTGCTTCTTAGAATTTAATCTAGGCGGCAGTGATAATATTGCTCCAATTTCTTATGATGAACACGTGCATAGGATGAAATATGGGATAAATAACAAATATTTTTTTTATTTAAATTAAAATAACTTGCATACCTTTGTAAACATAATTCCTTTTCTTTTAGTAATCCATAAAAAATAAAATAATTGATTATAAAATCCAAAATAGCAGCGAAAATATGTTAACCACATGTAAACATGCGACAAAGTTCTTCCAAGTTCCAAGTGTTTCGTTCAGTGCCAAATAGTGTTATATTAGCAGAATATCTTGGCGAAAACCGTCACAGACCATCGCCAAGCGCGCCAACCTTGATATTTTGGTTGGCGGTTGGGGGCGCTGAAAGTTGAGTGAAATATCTGTATTTATTAATCTGTGTCGCCAACAAAGCGAGGTAGACCAAAAAAAAAGGAAATTACAACGTTGTAGAGCATTGTACAAGGAGTAAGAGTCGGCAATAAAACTGTTGCAGAAGGAATACAATGTGATTATTGACGAATTCCTGTGATATTAAGAATAATACAACAAACGATTATTACATGACAGAGATCTAGTGTAGAAACTGTTTAAAATGTTCTCCGTCAAATATAAGGCAAATTTGAATTCCAATAATATTATTACCGCATATTTTGACAACCATTGCAGGTATCATCGTGTTAGAGACCCTAATGTTGTTACTAAGCCCTTTGATTTAGAAAATGCTAGGTCAAGTCCAAAAGATTACCAATGAGGCTACCCTCCCCTAGTCCTCTACTAGAAGATTTAAAGAGGCTCCCTTGAGAAGCCCTAATGATACTACTTTCTGACAGGTATCTATTACCCTCCGTATAAGTGTTTCGTTCGTATCTGGTGCCGGTTTCTACTAATTATATAATACTTTACAACTTATACGGACTGGCTAAACTGGCTTAACTTATAACTGGCTTTTTGGCCTATCTCGTTTTAATGCTAAGTTCGTTTACATTACATTTTGAATTCTCCTCTAGGGGCGCTTTAATCAATTTCAGTCGATTGGATGTAGCTACTTTTTAAAAAATATAGTTAACGTGTATGCACATAGTCTTTTCTTTACAAAGTTCTTCGAGCGCCTTTGGACTTACGCAGGAATCTTGTATACATATGGTTGCACCAGTTGATTCCTAGCCAAGCAGTTCCTGTAACGCTCTTGATGATTTTTGACGATATGCAAGTTTTAATTAGCGCTCCTAAGTTTACGTATTAAATTTGCTCCAATCACCGAAGCCGCTTATGATTCTGGATGACGTCCTTCTCAGAAAGAAAATGTAAACGAAACATCTGAGCTTGCTAACCTCAGCCTCCTGCCATTAAATTTGCGTTTCAGACACTAGATATCTCTAATGCCGTAAAAATTTTAAATATCTCCGAGGAAAGCGATGATGCTAAGTATCTGAGAAAGTCTTTAGCAAGACTACTTCAGTTATTATTACCCATTATATACGCACATCTGATTGCCGTATCATTCTTTACCATTTATAAGACCCATTATTTGTCCCTGTTAACCTAAATGATCAATCAATCCGTCCTAATTAGCTCTAATGACTTCTTATTAAAGGCACCGTAAAGATTAAATATTAGCATCTATCTTCGATTAGTTTTATCTTAGATACATTAGCTGTTATTAGATAGTTTTAGCTTTCTATTAAAGGCATTTAAGGGATATATCAACGTGGATTACATTATATTACATTATTATACCGAGATGAATTAAAAGTAATAATCAAATGATAAATTAGCAATTTTTATTATTTAACTGATTATATTGTTGCAAAGTGTAAAAATCCCTTTCTTCTGGCATCTTTAATTTCTTTCGAAAACCAGACCAAAAAAATACCCGTAAATGCATTCTTTCACATGACTTCAATCTAGTGTTGCTCCTCGCGGAACTTCGAAGAAAGGTTGCCATATTTGGCGATTCATCACCAATTTGGCGATATTTGGCGACTTCCCGAATCTTCGAAAAGAAACTCAAAATGACGATTCTACGTGATATGAGAGATTTCCAAAAGTTTTTGTGGTGAGTCTGTAAAAGGAATCATCACCCAGTTGGAGCAATAGTTGACGTGACACCAGTTACATTGAACTGCGATTTTTGTCAATGTTTTGAGAATAGTAGTGGCTGTTTCGTGAAATTACTTTCGTCAATGTTTTGAGAATAGTATCAGCCATTTTGTGAAATTAGATAAGCATTTAAGTCTTGTTTTACTGTATATTGTTCGTGTTTATGCTGTACTTTTGAATAAACGCTTTAGTCATCCAGAAATTTGGACTTATTTTTGTATCCTGAATGCATACCCACGATTCCAGAGGATACATTGTAACAATACATTTAAATGGCTGTAACATATTTTGCCAACATAAAACGACTCTGATCAAGAAGAAACATTCTCGATTTATTATAATTTTTTAAACTAGTGAAAATAAAAAGTAATGTTTTACTGAAATTATTTGACAAATTTGAAATTTAGACAGAAAAAAAACAGACGGTTTGAACACACTTCCAATATTTTCCAACATATGCCCATCTCCCTATGTATTTGTCAGCGTGTTGCAGACACCGAATGTTTGATAATTCACGATAAATGATAGCTGTATATTTTATACGGTATAATGGTGGGTTAAAATACCTTAACGACGTTAATGGTAATTAATATTTTATAATCTTACATAAGAAAAGAATATGTCTGTCTGCTTGTCAGACTGCGCCTTCTGTAGCAGAAAATCTAAACTTTGACAGCCACTAAATTCGGTACTAGGTTAGATGAACCTCTGGTACGACAGTCAACGCCGAGTTTTTTTTTCTGTTAATTCGAATTAGGTTTTCGTTATTTTATATTTATGCACAAGTTTGAGCGAATTTCCCACGAATCGGTTCCTTAGCGACCGAAAATATTATCACAGGGTTTCCAACATGACATCATTGAAAAGAGCTATGAACGTTCTTCTAACGATGTTTAATCCGAATCCATAGGATAATTGCATACTAGTTTTTTTAAATACATTGAAATGTGTATTTTTTATTTTTATTTACTTATTCCGCCGCATCAGGCAAAGGAAGATTAGCACAATTTTGTAGTTCGACAAAAAGTATGTGTGTGCATCTTTGCATTCCAACAGATATTTTTTTTAGTCGCAGTTAACAACAAATTTGAAAAGAAAAATAACTTACTCGAGCTCATTAGAGATATCTGAGGCGATTTTATGGCATTAAAAAAAATAGATAGCGGGTTAGCCAGAACCCTAGAAAACCACAGAGCTCTGTTTTCAACCAAGGCTTTAGAAAAGTGAAAATTTAAAGTATTTGGGCAATCAAAAATATAATGCTCAGCATCACCTGCTGTATTATATTTGAAATTAAGAGATCTTTTAACAAGGTAAATAACTAATAAATGGACCATGACTGGTGAGAAAGAAAACCATAGACCTATTCTTGATAAGAGTTTTCGGCGAGGCCCTCGGATGACAGGTTCCCCTGAGGATGAGGACCCCCTCTTGCGACCCCCCATCTGAGGAGTCCCTCACAATTGGATTACACAGTCCAACAACGGAACAATGACTAGATGTGTAAACTAAGGGATATGTTTACATCTACCACACAGAGAGATATCAAACAGGAAATATTACAAACAGGTCTTGTATACAAATATAATTAAGTATGCATATATTAAATTTTTGTATTAATATACTATGCATTCTGTTAATTCTCTTACGTTTTGGGAAGATATATCCCAGCAATTGAAGTACATAGTCCAGCAATGGGACCACGTCTAGATGGGCAAATTAAGGGATATGACTACATTTACAATACAGAGGGATATCAAACAGGAAATATTACAAACAGGTCTTGTACACCAGAGATTCCCAATTTTTCTGGACCACCGCCCCCTTTACAAGAAAAAAAAATTCATTGCCCCCCTCTCCCATGATAGTTATACCAAATATTAAAATATTGTTGCACATTTTCTATTAAGAATCACAAAGTAGAAATTAAAAAGACTATCAAAAGTAGAAAATTGTTTATTAAAAATTTAAAAATTAACACAAAAATAGTAATAAAAAAATTAATGAGATGGTTGAGGCTGGTGGAGTTTTATCAATTTGTTGATGTCGGGTTACAATTTTGTCAACATCACTTGTAAATCGCCACGCTCAGTGATTTGCAGTCTGTTTCTTTTCTTAGAAAGTAAATTTGCTACAGCACTGAATCCATTCTCAACCAAATTCGATGAAGGAAATTCAATTAAAAATTTCTGTTCTATTTCTCACAGTTCAGGGTGAAGTGTTGGTATTGATTTTTGAAGCCAGAATTCTTGGTATCCATTTCTGAAATTTACTTTTCGTTCTTCGTTTGTTGTGAGTTCTACGAGTTCCTCTTCTAAATATGATGATTCTGCTGTATCTGCATTTGGAAAAGAAACCCAGTTCGGTACATTCGTGCCTAAAATATCCTGGAATCGCTCCTTAAAATCAGCACGAAGAACGACCAAGTGTTGGCAGTAAGTAAGTAAATCTTCCTGTTTCGGAGAGACTGCTGATAATGTGGGAAAGTGGCTGTATTCACCTCTACCTAAATTTCGTTTGAACAGAAGAAGTTTCCCTACAAAAGCAGCTGTGACGTTTTTGTTTTAATTAAATTCAACACCTTTTAATTGTAAATTCACTTCATTAAATATTTTAAACAGGTCTGTCAAATAAGCGATGCCATATTTGGATGTAATCAGGTTTACGTCTCTGCTTTCAAGGAAATCTAGTACTGAGTCAAATAGATTGTAAAAACGATTCAGACAAGCACCTTTTGAGAGCCAACAAACTTCTGTGTACAACAGCAAGCGATAATAATCTTCATCATTTTCACTACAAAGTTGGCCAAACAGTCTCTTACTCAATGAATTGCTTCTAATCTTATTGACTGCTCTAATAACGTAATCGAGCGACGTATGCAGGCGTTCATTCAAATTTTTTTGCAACCAAATGCGGACGATGAATAACAGAGTCTACAGCTAGTACATTTGGTATTGCTTGTTTTACATCCGCTATGAAACCCTTATGACGCCCCGTTATTGCTGGGGCACCATCAGTAGCAACTGATAAAATATTACGAAAAGAAATTTCTTTCTCTTGAGAAAACTTATTCATGGTATTAAATACCAATTCTCCCTTTGTATCGGTTTCCAATTTTTTGGCAAATAATAACTCTTGACAAATTTTTTCTTCTTTCATGAATCGAACGTATGATAAGAGTAGTGCCTCGTTATTTGGTAGAGTTGATTCATTGAGTTGAATGGGAAATTTTCAAGTCTTCAAGTAATCGCATAATGATATTTCAACGTCTTTAGCCATTTTATCTATTCTTCTTTGCACTGAATTATTACTCAAAGGTATTTTCCTAATGATATCTGATGGTGTCTTATGATGAAGAACAGTTTTTATTACTTCTTTGACAAATTAATTAATTAAGATTAATTAATTAATTAATTAAGATTAATTAATTAAGATTAATTCCTCGCCAATTGTGTGGTTTTCCCGATTTTGCGATTAGCAATGAAATATTATATGGAGCTCAGTCTATCATCTTCTTGTTTAGAAGACGACGCAAAAAGGTTAAATATAGTTGTCTGTTTTAAATATTTCTTTTCCAGTCCTTGAAAATAGGATAATTATTTGTCCTTTTTATCAGCATGCGTTTTATTCAAATGCTCTTGTAGCCTAGAAGGCTTATGAATGCCCTTTACTAACAATTATACAATATACCATTATAAAAACTATATTTATGCACAGTTATATGTACATAAAACATATATTGTTTCAAGTAATGTTCATTAGTCTTCATTTGTACCAGCAAATACACTTCTAATGAATAAATTATCCATTTTACATCTAATCATACAAAGAGCATCAACAGGATTGTTATGAATGCTATTTACTAACAATTATACGATATAAAATTAGAATCTATTCAATAATAATAATTACTTATAGGTCAAATTAACGCAAAATACAAAACAACCATCAACAGATCGAGATCCCGATGAAAAGGCATGTAGCGTCGATTTAGATCGTGACCAATCAGAATGGGCCTTTGAAAACACACGAATATCCAATGAAATGTCTTGAAATCTTAGGACTCTTTCACTATGGGTAGAGGCTTCTGTTACTTACCAACTAGCAAAGACTTGTCACCGACAATACTGAAACCGAATTAGGTGTACATATACCTAATGCTAATTTAATTTTTTTAATGCTTATTTACGCGATAACAATAAGATGAAAATTTTAGAGATAGGTAAAATATTTTTTCATGAAAACAGTATTTTCAATGTATTTTATTCACGGCCGCCCCCTTGACTGCCTTAACGCCCCTCATTTGCCTCTGGGCCAGCTACCGTCCCCATGGAAGACTCCAGCGCCCACTGGGGGGCGGTATCGCCCCCGTTGGGAACCTCTGTTGTATACAAATATAATTAAGTATGCATATATTAAATGTTTTTATTAATGTATTATGTATTATGTTAATTCTCTTACGTTTTGGGAAGATATATCCTAACAATTGAAATACATAGTCCAGCAATAGGACCACGTCTAGATGGGCAAACGAAGGTATATGTCTACATCTACAATACAGAGGGATATCAAACAGGAAATATTACAAACAGGTCTTGTGTACAAATATAATTAAGTATGCGTATATTAAATATTTTTTATTAATATGTAATGCATTCTGTTAATTCTCTTACGTTTTGAGAAGATATATCCTAACAATTGAAATACATAGTCCAGCAACTGGACCACGTCTATATGTGCAAACTAAGGGATATGTCTATATCTATACCACAGAGGAATATTAGAAATTAAATATTACAAACAGGTTTTGTATACAAATATAATTAAGTATGCATATATTAAATATTTTTTATTAATATATCATGCATTCTGTTAATTCTCTTACGTTTTGAGAAGATATATCCTAACAATTGAAATACATAGTATACTGATTTTGAATAGAAATATAACTTTTAACAATATTTGCTGTGTAATGTTGATTTTACAACTTTTATCTTTTTGTTGATACATTATACTTTAGATAAATGTGCTTATTCGAAGTAAGTTGCATGAAAAAAAAAATTAACTAGAGTGCGACTAAATTCGACTTTCTCATGCCAGAATCCGATTTTAGTAGAGTTTTTTTCCAAATATTTACAAGAAAAATTTTGAACAATCTGTATTATGGGTCCAAATGATTACATGTATAGCGTATTACCTTTCACTTAAAAGGGCTTGAAAAAAATCTTGATTGATACCATACTTGACAATGTATTCCTGAGGGGGGGGGGTAATATGCCCCCCCCCTCTTCCGAGAGGGCTAATGACGTCACGAACAAAAAAAATTGTATCTCGCTATTTTCACACCAATGATTGAAACTATTAAGTCTTGTGATCATTGAACCATAAATAAACCCTTTTTTGCATGATTTTATCAAATTTTTTCTATGCTGCCATGTTAAAATAACATGATATTTCGAATATATTTAAAAGTTTTCGCTCGAATTAAAAAAAAATCTACCTAGTTCTAGATTTCTTAATAATAAAATCGCATAAAGTCTTATGAAAATCCATTAATATTGTGGCTTCTATTGTGTACACAAGAATCGGCCGCAGACAGACAGACAAACATACAGATAAACAGACTTCATGCCAAAAACATTCAAAAAGTGTTCTCAGGAGGTCTTAAAACATATATTGGCATCAAAATCTCTAAATCAAAAATTTTCGTGAAAACAATACTTTCTCAATATTACGTATGAGAAAGTAAAAATATGTATGAGAAACTGTGTCTCTCTTTAGCGCTAATTATAGTTTGTATTCTGCATTAGATCGGCCTTCATGTACTTATTTTGCATTGGTCAGTCCCATTTTGTGTTTCTATTAAACTAAATGCAAGCCCTATTCGTCTTAATTAACCACTAATGACTGCTTGTTAATTACAGCCTAAAGGTTAAATATTCGAATAAATTGCCAATTAGTTCTTTATAAAATTTATTACGTGCAATTAACTAGTCGTAGAAGAAATCAATTGATTTTTATACTGTTAATATAGATTATGTTTATTTGAGATCGTTCATAGCTACGTGAATTAAATATAAATCTATTTTTAAGATTTAATTAGCGCTAGATAAAGGTAAAATTTTAAAATTTCAGAATTTCATGATCATTCGGCTAATGATATTTGCTTTAAAGTTTATATTATTTGCATTGAATATACAAACTGTTAAAGAAATAGTATTAAATATTGTATTATTATATGAGCATGATATATAATTGCATATTGAAAGAATCGAAAAGAACAACATATCAAGATAGTCACAAGAACAGAGAGAGAGGGGGGGAAGAGAGAGGGAGAGAGAAATAGATAGAGAGATAGATAGAAAAGATAGATAGGTCGATAGATAGATAAAGAGAGAGAAAGAGAGAGAGGAAGAAAGAGATAAGCTAATATAGAAATTGTTTCCGATAAATGGAAGTATAGAACGAAAGATATAAAACCATATAGAGAGAAAACCAAATCGACTAGCATATATAGAGAGTCAGACAGGTTTGGGTGTAGAAAGTGAAAAAGAAACTACATATAGAGAAAGTCATGCAAACTCATACGTAGAAAAAATGTGACAAACTAATTATATGTAAAACCAGACCGACTCACATATAGAGAGAACTAGACTCACAGAGATTCTTTCAGCCTCACATATGCCTCACATATAAAAAAAGTCTGACAGATTAACATACATATTCTGATAGGTTAGCACATATAAAGAGAGTATGTCAGGCTAGCATATACAGAAAGAGACAGACTGGTTACATATAGCTAGCCTATTTAGAGCCAGACTTTTATTGAGTCAGACTGTGGTATAGAGATAATCATGCAAGTTAGCATATAAAGAATCACATGAGTGTTTAGTTGAAACAATATCGTTTGTAGCCAAGATTAACACTGCATTTGACAACGCATTACATTTCATTATAAAATTGCTTTGAAAAAAACACTTCATACATACTATTTCGTTTTATTTTATAGTTGCTTTGAAAAAGTTTTCTCTGACTTTTTGCAGAAGCACCAATTACTTTCATCATGGAAACTATCACGTGCAACAACCATTTATTACAGCGATTAAATGAATTACGACTATTTACGTGCAACTATTAAGCTTCTAAGATTATCAAAACAAATTTATTTGTTTAGAAATAATTTATTTTACAACTTTGTTCATTTTTTTCTTTATATATAATATATATTGTACTGAAAAGCAAAACGGTTTTCAGTTTTATTCATTATAATAAACGGAGACACAGACAAAATAGAAAATAATTGTTTACATCGGAGCAAATTACATTTGATACATTGCATTAGTTTGAGTTTGATCTCTTTTCTTGTTTCTTTAACACTGGTAAGCAGCGTGCAGTGCCCTGTTAAACTAAGTATACAAACTATCCATCTTGATCAACAGCAATGACTGCTTGTTAACTGAGACGTAAATGTTAAATATTTGAATTAATTGTCGATTAGTTTGTTATCTCTTTTGAATACATTAGTCACAATTAACTAAAGGCGAAGTTAGTGTTGTAGACGTATATTAGCGCAAATACTATTAATCAATAAAATGTCTTTATTTCATCGAAGAAACAGTTTACAGAAAAATACACTGTGTGCATGTAAAATATTTTTTCTTTGTATTTATACATCGTTTTAATTGGACAGGATGTCACAAATTGATCATTTCCATTAAACTACAAGACGCGCATTTTTACTTTCTCATATACTATTGAATATATAGTAAAGAGAAACTATTGTTTTTACGAACTATTGTTTTTACTTTCGATTTACAGATATTAATGCCAATATATATTTTAGGACCTCCTTAACACATTTCGACTATTTTTAGATTGATATCGGTCTTTCTGTGGTGGATTTTTTGTATACACGATAGCTGCCACAAATATTAATGGATTTTCACGAAAATTTATATCCGGCTTTGCTAACTTAAAATCTAGAACTAGATAGAATTTTTTGAATATCGAGCAAAAATTTATTAGAAATTTAACATTTTCTTATTGTGGCAGCATAGGACAAAATTTGACATCAATACGCATAAAATGCGTTATTTTTGGCTTACTGATTACGAAACTTGACAGTTTCCACCAGTGTAGTGGAAACTAGCAGCGGTGTAATTTTTGTGTTCACCCCCTTGGATGTGTGTGTGTGTGTGTGTGTAGGGGGGTGTACCCCCCATACGGAGGTACGCTATCAAACTTGATATTAATCGAAATATGTTTTCAAGCCCTTTAAAATGAAGGGTAAGATGCTATAATTCTGGTCGAATTAACTAACGATACACATTTTCCAAATTTTTTCTTCCAAAATTTAAAGGGGGAAAACAAAAGCTACTTAAAAATGAATTTTGGTGTGAGACAGTCGTGTCGAGTCCAGTTATCACTCAAGTTAATTTTACGAACTTAATTTTGATAGCAGCATTACAAATTGTTTTTCTACATAGTATTTATTTATTATCTTTTAAATTCGACTGATAGTTGATATTGTAGATTTCTGATAACACTTATTTAATCTGAGTGTTACTTTCTTAACGAAATTGTAACTGTTATTTTCATATAAACAGCGAAAAGGAAACACCTAACATTTAAAGATTTACCGAAGCGAATTTCAAGAGAACGAACTATTAATTTCACTGTGTTAAAATTAATTATAGACGTTTAATATTTAATAGATAGTCATACATGATAACCATAAAGAGAATCCAATAGAAATACATTGAACCTTTTGCTTACTGGTGGGATTGCTTACTGGTGGGACTCCAATCCCAAACGAAGATTGGAGTCCATAGACGACAATGTCTGCAAAGGGGGATCGAACTGTTTGGGATCGGGTATATCAAATACCTGTCTTTTTGAGAGGTTCGTCGTTTGGGAATTAACGCTGTCCCACCCATAAGCGAAAGGTTAAGATTGCCCATCCTAATTTAATCACAACCATGTATCATGAACACTCGTAATATTGCATAGATTATTTTTTCAAGCGTAAGGTTCTTGCTCTTTTGACTCGTGCACCAAATATCATGTCTCTAGCTCTCTTAAAAGAAGAAGCTTTTTATTTGTTCGGCAAATCGAACATCTGGGAGTGCGTCACCCCTAAAGCAGAAAATATGGGAAAACTAAAATTGTACATTTTCCTTAGATAGACAGACAAACAGATGGACACTTGAAAATTAATATATACTAGCCGAATAGCCATTGAAAATCAAGGATGTCTCAATAAACTTGTTCCGAACAGTGATATATGAACAGTTTTATAACTGGGAGAATTGAAATGTTCCTTATTTTGTTTGTAAATGATTAGAATTATAAAGTATCTCGTTAGCTTTATTAATCTGTGTTCCTTGTATTAAATTCCAAGTTTCCATCTTATTTATATCCATCTTACTTCCATCGTATACAATTACTTTCTTAATTATTGACAAGTGTATCAAATTCCACATTTCTATCTCATTTAAAAGGGGTTTTATTTATTCGGCAAATCGAGCATTTTGGCGTGTGGTACTCCTAAAGTAGCAATATATTGGAAACCTGAAATTGTACACTTTCTTTGTATATAACGATTTATTCATGCTCCAATTTTGAAGTATCTATCTCATCGCCTAGCACGTTTTCCCATCATTTCACCTTTCGAATGTTATGATGTGGAGCACCTATTATTTCTATATAGACAATGGATAGAAGGCAAAGAATGTGCAAAATCATCAGGAACGCAAAACGTTTTGAAATTATCAAAACATACGTTCATATAATTTTTTGAACATGAACATAAATTCACATTCTCATTAAAATATCTCCAATAATAAATGTATAATTTTATCCATTTAAATTCCCAATGAATTCTTTAAAAACTTTTTAGATTTAATTCTTTTCACAGTCACGAAGTTTTGTGTATTTCCGCAAACTTAGAAAGTTAAACCCGAAAGTCTAACTTGTGTAATAAAAAGTATTTTTTTTTCTTATTTGCCCTTCCATTCTCTTCTTTAAGAAATAAAAAGATAAGAAATAAAAATGATTTACGGAATTCTTCGCATGTTTCATGTTCAATAGAAGATAAAATCTTTGATATATTCCAATACACGACTTTCTCTAAAGATTGACAATTTCGATAGAGTGTGTGTGTGTGTGTGTGGGGGGGGGGGGGGAGTGTTTTCACAAAGTGTTTTCCAGTGTTTTCACATGGGGGGGGAGTGTTTTCACAAAATATAGATTTCTTATAATTAGATGTTGCCGGAAATCCATCTATATCACGATAAATTAAAACATCTTAAAATACAGCATTTATACAAAAGTCAACTGGTCAATTGGCTTCAAACGCAAAAACTTCTTCGGCAAAACGGACAAGAAGCACAATTCAGGTCAGGTTAATAACTGTCGGCCGGATTTTAATAAGTGAGGTAGCGCTTCTTGTAGGTCCTGAGGAAGAAGGCTCTATTTTGCTTTTAAAACCGGTTGATCAGTTTATTTTTGTATATATGACAGTTATACCAGTTTATTTTTGTTATATATTGTACAGGGTGTTTTATTCGCTCTCGTTCCCTCATTTCCCTTTAACTTTCAAACTGAAGGATGCAATTCAATGAAATTCCACATGGACATAAATTGGTTTATAGAAAGTGTAGTTAAGGAAGAACACGAGTGGCGGCGCTACACTCCAGCCCAAACAAGGGATCGCAATAAAATTTTTTTAAATATAGCGAAAAACTGCGAGATTAAAGATGTGCAATTTTGCATAGTCATAAAAAGTCCATCTGAATCTCTCTCCATCAAAATGTATCAAGGTTGCTTTACATATTTTTTCCCGAAATATTCCTTTCATAATTCAAATGACATACAAAAATTATTTATAAAAAAAGAAAAAATTGCATAGCTGTTGTTTGAGTTGTATTGTAAGGTAATAAAAAAATCAGCATGATAAGGAGAAGAATATATGAATAAAAGATGATATAATAATATAAGATATGAATAAAGATATGAATAAAAGTGTAAGAAACTTATTTAACGTTAAGAGCATGAAACTTTACATACTCAAAATTTAGAAACGGCTGGACTAAATGTATTTGGAATCAGTTTATTGGTTACATTTTATTGTAGATTTGAATTCTGACGTCAAAATTGGTTGTTGCCATTGTAATTTTTGAAGTTGGGGTGCATTTAGATATGAAAGCTGATTTTCACACACTATGTTAGTGCCAAATTTTACTGAATGACATCCGCGCGCTAGTTTGAAAGTAATAAGAGGAATCAGGGGTCGGGAGCTAGTGAAACACCCTGTATATACTTTTAATTTATTGTGTTATCATTGCAGCAGTTTTTGACCGATTATTTGAAAAATAATCTGCAATCTACAATGATACCTACTTATTCATGGCTAAAGTAGTAGAGTCGCATTTTATGAATAAAGTAAATTATTAAAGTATTTTTTTGCAAGTTAAGGATACTTTATTTTTAAAATGTAAAATATTTTTTTTAAATTCTAGAGATTTATGTCTCACATAAACATTTTGGAAATTCAATTATAAAATAAAAACTGAAATTTATAAAGTTTGAATGAAGATAAGTTTAAATGTGACACTGGTTTTAATAAATTAAGGAGAAAAGAGTGTGATTATTTAGACACCGTCTGTTTCGGAGGAAGTACAGATTTTGTATTTTGCTTATATATTTCTTGAGTTATCACGATATTTCTGTTTATTCTAGAATTTATGAAAACCAAATCAGTTTGCATCTATTATATACTGAAATTTTCAGCACACTTCTGATACTTTCGAGATCTACTGCAGATATTAGAACAAATAATCAATCTTACAATGAAATGATCCATTCTATAAGATATAAGTAAGAGGTATAGGGTATACATTTATGTACAAGACGATAATACTTGGCCACACGAGCTAAACTTGTACAGCTATATCCTTAGGCAGATACAATCATATTTACGGATAGGAAAGCTAAGTCTTCTGCCAATTACCCTGCACAGCAAGTTTGAGGGCCAACGGCCGTACCGTGCTGAAAACACCGGTTCTCGTTAGATCACCGAAGTGAAGCAGCATCGGGCGCGGTTAGTACTTGGTGGGTGACCACCTCGGAACGCCGCGTGCTGTTGGCCATCTCGGGTGCGGTATCCCCGTGGTTTGCGCGCTAGATTTGCACGCTGCCACAAATGCCGCCGTGTTCATGCGGAGTACGATCACGTTAAACATGTGGGTCCGTAAGTCCTTCCGAGAGGTTGGTGGTAGGGGAAGGAGGGTACGGTCCCTGTGGATGCCTCCCCCACTGGGTTCCGGTCTAAATTGGGTGGCACTTCCCGGCCGTCCATACAGTTACCTTACACCTTTCTGGTAGGTCGGACGGTCTGGGTCTCAACAGCACAGCAAGTTTGAGATGCTCTAGGGAGATGTGTTGTTGCTCCCAATCCTCCCCCTCAGAATGTTTAATAGGCTGAAAGTGTTTTTGAGAATGGCGTGTTTTTGTTTTACTAACTGAGTTTCTAGACACTATGATAAACAGCATAAATATTGTTATAAGTTCTGCATTACTGTAAAGGGTAACCACACTCCATAATGGGCATTTTGTATATTTCATTTTAACCCATTTTTTTATCGTTCATATACCAATATTTATCTTGCATAATAAAGGAATATATCAATAAGTGCATGTGTCTCGTGTGTGTGTGTGCGGGTGTGGCTGGAAATCTAAGCATCGTACGACCATGGAATTTGGTACAACAGCTACTTCAAGACCCGAATAGGTACATGTCGGCGTTATTTTTTTAAATGTCGAATTAGTATTTTAATTATGTTATGTTTTAGGCCGATATTCGCAAAATTCGATTGATTAGTGACCTAAAATTTCATTATAGAGTTTCCATCTTGACACTATCGGAAAGATTGAAAAATTCTCTTTCAAACAAACTTTAAACGAGCCCATACGATGAATAGAAAAATCTTCATAAACCTATCCTTTGATTAATTATAATTTTTTTTTATCCGAGGCAGACCAAATTAGAGGGTGAAACTTACGAGGAAATGGACCAGACTCATTTGTTTAAGGTAGTGGATATTTTGGGACTGAGTATGAGGATCCGTTGTATAGGGTCGAGAAGTTACAGATTTAGAACGCTGCACGAAGTAACGTCATCTGATTTATGACTTATTTGGATGCTAATTGTAGCTAGACTCGAAATTATTGATGTGTTTAGTGCCTAGATAAAAGTGTATTACGTACCCGAGCAGCGGTCTAAGGTGTGTTTAGGTGCTAGGGCGAGGTGCTAGGGTGAGGTTGTGCTCGCCTGTGTTTGCACAGCAGGCGACTAAGCTTTTCGAAAATTTTAATTAATTTAGTTAATCCTTGTTTTAAATTCCGAGCAATGGCAGGTAGAGTTTCGAGTAGGAAATAAGTCCATCATATATTTAGTATCTTTAACTAACGCCTGTATAAAATAATGCAGGTTTTCATCGAATTTAGTACAAATTGCTAATATATTTCTTGAGTTATCACGATATTTCTGTTTGTTCTAGAATTAATGAAAACCAGTGTACAATAAGTTTGCAGCCAATATATCCAGAAATTTTCAGCACGCTTCTGATACTTTAGAGATCTGGTGCAGATATTGTAACAAATAATCAATCTTACGAGGAAACTGACAGAGAAATTTCAGTTTATATTCTAAATGTATGAATAATGTGGTAAGTAGTTAACTTACAAGTTTTTGCACCAGGATTGCTGATACAAATGGTGTAGTTCTTTCCGTCTCATTTTTCCATGAGTAATAGAAAATACAACTTCAAGCTACGTAAGATAGATTTGATTATGGAAAAGCCATAAATGTACATTATATAATCTTTAAGTTCTGTCAAAAGAATTCAGTGATTCAAAGTACATTTTATGATGTTTTCTTGGGACTTGATATGTCTCTTAGCAAATCATGTAAAATGTATAATTTGGAAAAGATGATGTGATTACTCACCAACTACTGATGTTCTTAAATTTTTAGCACATTCATAAAATTATAGTCCTGATGAAGTGTTTGGTTAGCTACAGCGTTATCTTGTGATTTGGCATTGTTTAACAAACAAATCTCAAATTGGAAATAATGGCTAACAAAACCTTTTTATTTGGCAAAAAGGAACAATGGTAATTATTATTCCATTACCAATGAAAATTATAACTCCAATTCCTATTCGAAATTGTATATAATTGCTAATATATTTCTTGATAATATAAAGTTTAATGCTAATATATGTATAATTTTAATAGTTCTTCTTCTTAATTGCTAATATAAAGTTCAATTTTCTGTAAATTTATGCACCTCGGACGGCGTTGCTGCAAAAGTGGAAATATGTAGGAACAGTTCTAAAATCTTTACATTATAACATTTTGGTGGTCGGATGGCTAGAACACTATCTTCTCTGTCTAGCCAACTCATACAGAAGTGCTGAAGCATTTAGAGAATTTATGAGCTGCCAGTAGAAAAATGATTTTCCTTTATTTTTCATTAATTGGAAAAGCTTTCTAAATGGATTTATTTTGCATATGTTAATGTTTATAGAATAAGTTAAGAAATAAAAGATACACTATAAATGGTGTTATGTTCTTACATAATATCCAGAAACTTATTTATACAAAAATAATTGAAAGAATTTTAAATAACGTTATTCCCTGGTTTTAATATTTGTAGTCTCGTATTCAAGAACCACGATTTTGCATTTTGCAAGTCATGAAAATAAATATAGATAACGCCTCTACACGCGTATTTCATGCTGTAAAATAAGCAAATACGCTTCATAAATTAAGTCATGCGTATTTTTACTCACCGATTTTGTAAACAAAATGAATTTTTTGAGGGTAATTCTTCTTCTTCGACCCAGACCGTCCGACCTACCAGAAAGGTGTAAGGTATCTGTTTGGACGGCCGGGAAGCGCCACCCAATTTAGACCGGAACCCAGTGGGGGAGGCATCCACAGGGACCGTACCCTCCTTCCCCTACCACCAACCTCTCGGAAGGACTTACGCACCCACATGTTTAACGTGATCGTACTCCGCGTGAACACGACGGCAGTTTGGGCAGCGGCTGGAATCGAACCCGGGCCTACCGAGTGCAACTCCAGCGCGCTAACCACAGGGCTACCGCGCCCCTTTGAGGGTAATTGTACATTTGTTAAAAATTACTCCTCTGGAAAGCAAAATACTCCTTCAAATCAAGTCAGGGAGTGTTACGCGGGAATTTCCACACGCCCGGTTTAGGCGCGATAAATACCTATCATGTTCATTAAACAGAAAGTTAACGGCTGTCGTGATCGTCTAGATTTAATCTGAAAATTAAGAAGTAATTAAAAGGTTTTGAAATGAGGACACCGATTAGATTTAAAATAACAATAACAAGTTTATTTACACAATTTAACATTAAAATATGAAAACATCTGAGCTTCAAAGTTGCTCCCTTAAAATATTAACACACCGTAAATCATTAACACTTTGTGAATCATTAATACATCGTAAATCATTAATCACTAATTCTACCATATCCTTACTCGCAATTCTCAAGTATTAAAAATAGTCACACACTTCAAAAGGTTATCTTTTCTTTAAATTACGGAGTATTATTTGGCACCAAAATACGTATTTCGAGAGTCTGACTTGTGGCCTTTAAATAAACGCATTTGGCTTGGGGCCACCATGCAAGACCATTAATCCCTTCAGGTAGCGATAATTAAAAGAGAGGAGAGAGAGATAATCAACTTAGAGTAATGCATGAAGCCAAAAGGCCTACCTTCTGCTCTGTGTCCAGCGGGCTCGAGTGCGATGAAAAGGACGGAGACCGGCGGAGCATCATTTCGCTCCGGCTCGAATATTATACAACTTCACTCGATCAGAGCGCAAGAGGCACTCTCGACTTTCCCACTAAAAATTGTCTCTCTCGAAAATCTTTTAAGTCGATCTCTCCTCCCTCTTAAATTTTCATTCGCTGCAAGGTTTAAGCCCCCTTAATATTGTTGGAAACCAATATAACAGGGAGCATTTTTACTCTTCTGAAAAAATTCCAGATCGATCTCTGGAACAAAGTCACAGAATCCATCGGCTGGATACGTTTCCAAAGTGTAAAATTATGTTCAAACGGTGTGTATGATATTACATATTTTCCAACCACAAGAGAAAGTCTAGTGATGCTAGAAAAATCAAATCTTTCATTCGCCCACTAGAGCCATTCTTTTGTATCGTATTGAAAATAACTGTATAATAACTAGTATTGTGGATGGATTTCTTTTTTATTAAGACTGTTTTACGAAAGTTGTTTTTTGATCTGTGTATAGTTACTGACAACTGATAATTTTGAAAAAATAATTTTGTTGTATATATATTGTTATGAACATGTAAAATGCTTTCACTGGAGGCTCTTTTGAGAATCAGACGGGAAAACTACCTTCACGGGTTTGCCGTATTTGAAATCTCGGTACAGGGCTGCCATATTTGGCGATTTATCGCCAATTCGCTCTTGGAGACTTGAATATGTGATCAGACGGCAGTGAATTCAACTATAACGGGACAAGTGCATAATTGTCGAAATGTGAAGAATATTAAACGCAGTCATTACATACTACACAGCCCAAAGTGCTGAAGGTATGAACTTGACACTTTGTATGTATAGCCTAAAAGTAATGAGAAAATAATCTAAAATCCTGCAATTTTGTTCGATACATTTATGAATGGCGGAGTTTCTTGTTCTAATATTTCCTTAGCTGTAACTCAAGAACGACTTAGGATTCGGTTTTATGTCATCATGCTAAATAAATAAATAAATAAATAAAAATCCAAATGTTTCATAATTAATTCTATTGGTGTACAATCAGCAGCTCTCGAAATATTTTAATTTATTGTTACAGTAGACGGTTTTTTTATTATAATTTATGCATGCATTTATTCATAGTTTTTGATTTCATCGTGGTAACTATGGTAATTGAGTTACTTTTCAAATGTTGAAATCGTTTAGTGGCTATTTCTCAAATTAAACTAATGCTATATTTAGTTGATTTTAGCTTTAATGTTTGCAAAAGCTGAAAATAAGGAAACATACAATGATCGAAGGTGAAATATTGCTCTAAATACCGCATATTCCAAGTTAACAGAACTTTATAATTCGAGCTATTTTCATGCTGAAATTTCAAACGGTTTTCGATTTTTGATATCTGAACTTTTATTAAATGTGAAGGGGTTCCAATTAGGGGACACTAGTCATTTCGCCTGCGCGAAGCTGCAATAAAAAAGGCTATTTATATATATCCTCTACCGTGTAATTTCAAGAAAAACTTTGTGATGTTTTACATCGATACATACGTATCGATGTATCAATATATGATTGTGCAATAAATACATCGATATTTCGTATCGATATATTTTCAAATGATATTTGCTGTGTATCGATACAACACCGTTCGTATGTATAGTATTGTATCCCCAATATTGAATGCGTCTATTTTAAGCGAATGCCAATTCATTTTACTTTTTTTTTTTATAAATATCATAATGCTTGCATTTGATTAAGAATTCATTTTTTATTTTGTTTAGGAAGAGAGAAAAGTAAATGCATTTTATATCAAAGGACTGAAAAAAACGTAATGGCAGTAGAAGGGTTTATCAAATATAAAAATTCTGAGTTTATATCACATTTGCCTTTCATGTATCTTTTGAACATTTTGAAAAGTAGCTATACCCGTGGTGACCGTAATACACCAGAAGCCTGAGTGGTCCACTATAATATCTTGAGTGTAAATTACCACTTGTCTTTCTTATAAACTTATATTCTATAGATATGTACAGAATAAAAATACTTTTTATTTCTGTAAAATCGCTATCTGATTGCTGTTGCATTCTTAAATTCTAGAAATTAAAACATGATTTCTAAGAACAATAATCACACTTGCATTTTTTTAAGGAATTTACTCAATATATCTTTTAAAAAATCGTGTATATAGTATTTCCTTCTTTCTCCTTAGATTATTGGTTACATTTTTTACACGTGTTGCCTGTGGGTTTTAGCGCTGTTTTCTTTTAAATTTAGCCATTTTGTTCGAGAAATCTATAAAACCCTATTGGCAAATGTATGGAGAATATTGTTTATTGTACATTTTCTTATTCAAGTTCTTTCAGCAATTGCACGAGTGAGAAAAATAAGTAAAAGGTAGTGTTTTACGAGGTAGATTATTATTCGGTGTAAATTTTAAGGATGAAACATTTGTTTCTACAGAGCGTGAAACTTTTATAGAACCTTTAACATTTGTTGTTTGACATAATATTATATGTACCACTATTTTATTTAAAACTTTGTTAATTTGATGGAATAAAGCAATTTCATAACATTTGAACACATTCGAAAAACCATCATTCACCTCATTGCTATGTGGAGGGGATACCATAGTTCAAGAACTATTATGCTCGCACTATTCCTATGAAATTTTATGTTTCGATTGTTATATAAATAACTTGACCTAGATAAAAATATTTATAATTATAATGATTAAAACATGAATTGATCGCAATTTAAGGTTTGTAGATCGTTAGTTGTAGCCTGCCCTCCATTGTCTAACGCCAACTAGGCACTGTCCATGAGCCCATTAACCTTCAGGAAATCAAGTACAAGTAAGGGCTTTGAGGTAAAATCGTCTCTTGTGAGCTGCAGACAGTTGAGTCATATGCTCCAGGGAAGCCTGCTTTACTCTACACCTGCTGCAGATAGAGTAAACCTTACGGCCATGATTATAAAAGAGACCCTTTAAGTGGGCAATGGTAAATCTGGGTAGCGCCATTTGATCCTTTCTCTTACAAATAAGACAAGGGAACCACCGGGACGGTCAATACCAATCATTAGTTGGGGGAACGAGCCATGTCTTTTTATCCAAAATTTTTCTTCAAGAGTAGAGCTCTAAGAAGGTAAGGAAATTAGTGCAAACCAAATATTCCCCAGTGACTTCCTTTGCAAGGTTATCCGCAAAGGTTGGTCACAGGATGTATCAAAATGATTGCACAACTAAATATCTTTTGTCCGCAGACCGAAATGATTTTTTCTTTAAAATTTAATTTTTAGACGTGATGCCTTACATTTTATTAAATAAGTATACTTTGTGTTTCATTAGGGGCAGTGTGATAATTAATAATATTCAGTGAGGGGGGGGGTGCTCAGTCAACATGTGAATATAGGTGTATTGATTGAATATTCATGTATATTCGTAGGCATAGCGGATAGGGTAGGAGGGAATCTTTTACATAATTATATGCAACATTCTTTCTGATAATGATTGTGAGAAAAATAATTCAATACTACAAAATATGACTGTATGTGAAAGTCGAGTAGAGGCATACCCTTGAGATGTTTGGTAGTAAGTTATCAACAGATACTGAGCATTAAGAGACATTAAAGCGGTAGATGCTCTGCGCGGGGACAGCTTGTATCAATAATAACTAAATGCGTTTCAAAAATGATAGGTAATAAATACACTAATCAAAAATGAATAATAAAATTATATTCTTCACTAACGTTTTTTAAAATTATGCGCAACAAATCTATGGTGTTCTTAAACTGATTTAAAATAGTTGCTATCGCCATCTGGTGGATGAGAAAATCGATATTTCAGAAAGACATTGTAATGTAATTGAGTCCAGGGTATAAACGTGTATAAGCATTTTTGTATATAAGATCGCAAAAAATTTTCTAAATAAAGGCTTTTTTAGAATTAAGAACTGTTTTTTGGCTTTACTAGTTCAATACTATTATTTACGTGTTATGGAAACGTTTGTATAATTTGTGTTGATTAATTTGTTGTTCTTGTTACATAGAATTTCATTTTTCTTTTGAATTCTTTTTATATGATTGTTACTTATCATATACACTTTAGTTGCTTACTCTACTACATTCTTGTCGTATTTGTCTGAAACATTGCATCTTGATATCCAATAAATCCAAGTGAGTAAAATTAACCTTTTTAGACATCAGATGGATATCCGTTTGACGTAATGTACTGTATAAGATGGTTCGAATTTCTGGAAAAGAATCTATGAATGAACCGATAAAGCACTATTAAATGAAAGCAACATTCTTTGCGATAAAGTTGTCATATGAAGCAATTCAGTATAAAACTAAAAATCAATTTTTATTCCATTTCAATAAAATCGTTATCTGATCACTTTCGTTTCCTTAACGTATAGACATTAAAAGAAAACAAAAAGTTCTAAGAGCACTGACCACATTTCTGCAAGATATTTACTCAAGATATTTTCAAAAATGTAATATCGTCTTTTCCCGAAGCATTATAGATTATTGGTTACATTTCTTGCAAGTGTTGCTCGAAGGCTTTAACACTGTTCTTACAAAATTAACTATTTCCTTCGAAAAATATCGTATTGACAATCGTGTGGCATATGGAGTAAGGCATGTTTCTCAGTTCAGTTAAGAGTGTAGAATACAAATTTTTGTAAAGGGTAGAGTTTGTTCCAAAACTGAACTTTTGTTGATCCCGTTTCATCTTAGAATATATTTTAGTTCGTACAATTTACAGTTTATCAGGATAATCAAAATATAACATTCTCAGTGTGGAACATGGACGGCATTTTAAAATGGATTAATGTATTTTAATACTGTTGCTGAAAATTTAATCTTTTTACGCCAAATATGTAAAAAAAATCTGAAGAAATGTTTACAAAAGTATTATCTTTAAAAAACAAAAAAGACATACTAAATGTCTACTGTTCTGATCAGACGATTGACTCGTTTCAAATTCTATAATTTCTCAATAGAATCTACTCAACTGGTTTTGCATATTGTTACGAACATGCAAGATTTCTTTATTGGGAAATGTTTTGAGAACCAAAATGGAAAAACATCATAAAGGAATCCTTTCCTATGACGTGAATCTGGGGTTGCTATTTCAGGTCTGTCAGTCCTAGGTTGCCAAATTTGGCGAATTATCTCTCTCTCTCTCTCTCTCTATATATATATATATAATTTTTACAAATACCTTAGCAATCATAAAAAATTAAGGATACTTTGAAAATATACAAATGTAAAAAAAGAGTAAATAGGAATGACAATATAAAATTCATTTAATTTATTGAGCAAATGCAGCTAATAAATAAAATAGTTTCAATAATAAAAAGGTTTGAAGGTCCAATGAAGGAATGTAGAAGCTGTAACTCGAAAAACCTAACTTTCTAACAAGCTTACAAAATAAAAATATAAATCAGCAAATCTTCAAGCAAATGGAAAAAAATACGAATTTCGAATCATCAAGTCAAAGAAAAGTATCAAAAAACAATGGTATGGAATCGATAAAAGAAAAACAGACGAAATCCAAGCACAAACGCTATACACGTGGACAAGGTCTAAGCCTAAATCAGGATTTGTTCACTTCTTCAAAACTCTTTTTCAAGTCCAAGTGTCTTGTAGAAGCAAACACAAAAATGTATGTTTCTGAAGAAATAGATAGATTATATCTATAAACTATTTCTTCTTGGACAGATATAATCTATCTATTTCTTCAGAAACATACATTTTTGTATGTTTTTGTATTTTTATATGTTTTTATATGTAATCATACAGTTTTGCATACAAAGTCCTTGACACATTTTGAAATTGAATATAAACTCAAATAATTGCCGTACGATAGTGAGGTTTGGAATAAAATGCTTTTCACGTTAAAAAGTAGTGGTTAAACAAATAAAAAATTTAGTTCCAAACTTTACCCATAGATGGCGCTACTTGTTCAAATGTTTGTATATCTGCGGGTTTTTTTTTTCAGATTTGTTTTGACACTGTCACTGAGAAGTAAGAAATGACAACTTCCACAGAAAAAGTTCATTGCGTAGGTTGGTACTTTGAAACTAAATCCATTATTATAGTTCAGTTTTTATGTTTTTTTAGGTACAGTGCCATCTATGGGCAAAGTTTGTAACTAATTTTTTTTATTTGCTTAACCAAAACTTTTCAACGTGGAAAGCATTTTAGTCCAAACCTTACTATCATACGCCAATTACTTGGGTTTATATTCAATTTTAAAATGTGTCAAGGATTTTTGGATCCCCCTGTATATTCAAGTCTAGAAATTGTACAATGTCAGGATTTGATTTATGGTTTTTTATCAAAGAAAGATCTGGAGGGTAAAAACCAAAATCAAGTTCAGTATTTGGGTCTTTAGATCTCACCACCACATCATCCATATATCTTAGATATAGAATGTCGTTGTTGATTTGGCATTGCACTCATAGTGGTACAAATATATATCTGCTAGCAGTGACGAGTATCCCCCTCCCATACTTTACGATTTTCTCTTATACGATTTTCAACTATAATTCGGGGTTGATGTATTTTCGTATATAACATATTATTTTCATGGGATTTACTTAGTTGTTCTAAATACAACTTCTTACAAGTAAAAGCATATGTACAGCTAGTATTGTGATTTGTATATTGTTGAGTTCGTTTCTTATTTGGAACAAATCATGTTTCTTCTAGATTTTCCATAACTTTACTATATGCTTTTTTCTGAAGCTAAAAATGTAATTACGAACACTTGATATACTTAACTGCCCCGCTGCTAATATGTTTTTAACAAAAGGCTCAAAATTATTTAAACAATTTTCAAAACTGATACCTTTTCGATTGCCACCTCTTTTTCCTCTTTTTTTTTAACTATTCTTCAAAATAATGTAGATTTCAGTCAAATTGTCATTTTCATAATGTTCAAGATTATACTGTCTGACATATCCACCACAACTTTTCATTACTCTCTTTAACAAAATCCATAATTGAAATAGTGACTTTTTTAAAATCGTATAATTTAAAATGGCTACTAATAACCAGATTAGTTTCTATACCACAAGTTGTTCCAGATTTATTGATTTGACTTCGGTGCAAAGTCATTCTGATATTTAAGCTGTTCTTTGTTTGATCTATATAACACAAATTACATATTACATTTTATAATATAAATGCAGTTGTAAATCTTACAAAATATGTTTATAGCCTTTCCCTTATTGTCTATTTGTGATAGATAGGTCAGCACTTTTTGGAAGGACATATGCGAAACTTAAATGCACTTATACTACGTTATTTATGTTTAGTATTCAACTTATGCCATCCTGCCCATTTTTTCAGTTTAGCTGGGCTACAAATAGTTGCAGTATCATGGCTTCTAATTGCGTTTTGTAGTTTCACTTGAGTTTCACTACTTGGTCTGAAGTAATTCAATATAGATAGCATGTAAAGTAGGTAGTTTTGCAACCATTACTTAATTGCCCTAAAAAACTGAGCCACCGGGCACTTCTCTAATATTATAATAAAAGTTAATTTTGCCAGTCGCTATTACTTATTATTTGTAACAATCATATTTTTAGTTAATAGTTATACTCATATGTAGAGTAGAGATTGAGATCAGACATCAAAGATTTGCCATTACTATCACACTATGTATCCCCATATCTATTAGTTTTTTTTGTTATTTCATAATTATTAGAACAATTTAAGATACATAAATTACACAACACTAAAAACCAAAGTATATATATATATATATATATATAATCGGGTACGTTTCGTACTTTGTTATTTACAATATATATATATATATATATACATATATATATATACATACATATATACATACATACATACATATATATATATACATACATATATACATATATATATATACATACATATATATATACATATATATATATATATATACATATATACATACATATATATATATATACATATATACATACATATATATATACATATATACATATATACATACATATATATACATATATACATATATACATACATATATATATACATATATATATATATATATATACATATATACATACATATATATATATATATATATATATATATACATATATACATACATATATATATATATATATATATATATATACATACATACATACATATATATATATATATATATATACATACATACATACATATATATATATATATATATATACATACATACATATATATATATATATATATATATATATATACATATATATATATATATATATATATATATATACATATATATATATATATATATATATATATATATATATATATATATATATATATATATATATATATATATATATATATATATATATATATATATATATATATATATATATATATATATATATTGAGCATTTATAGTAATGTATTATTGTTCAATTTGGATTAATTAGAATTAAATACTCAGACCTGAAGATGAATTTAATTCTGATTAATCATCGGATTTGGGCCGGTGCTGTTTTTTTCTCTTATCGGCATTATGGCCGTGGATTTGCGTCTATGGTGATGTTAATATCACTTGAATATTTTATTATTACATTTTCCTAATATATATATATGTGTGTGTGTGTGTGAAGCTATATATATTTATAATGTCTGACTCCTTTCAATTCCAATACATGGATTAGGAACTTGCTTTTTTTTTTGCAACTGTCTGGATACTTACACAAAACTTCAGAAAATTTGTAAAATTCAATCTAATTTTAAATATTCAAGGAAAAACTTTTTTTCGAAACTGAAACTCTTAGCGGCAACGTGATATAATTGATATTTCCTGTTATCTCCAAGACCTTACTTCGCCTAGAAGCTATCAGTCTATTTTTTAACGTCTCTATAGATCCCGGAACGTGCATATACCAAGATTTGCACATATAGATTTTGAAATATTTTCGAAAAACCTCTGTTTTTGGAAGAGGGAGAGGGGTTAGCCAAAAATCTATCTTCTAATGTAAAAATCAAG
The DNA here is from genome assembly GCA_951213105.1 of Amaurobius ferox. NCBI lineage: Eukaryota > Metazoa > Arthropoda > Arachnida > Araneae > Amaurobiidae > Amaurobius > Amaurobius ferox. Next base: position 104,297,923 of record OX578146.1, read on the forward strand.
TTAGGCTCTCGATTTTTTTTAATTGGAGCCAGATAAATTTGTCATGGACTCTCTAAGCCCAATTTTCCCAAAATTCGATTGATTCTTTCTTCTGTAGATTTTAAATTACAAAACACTGTGCAAAATGCTGAGAATTCGACCTTTTTTTAATTCATTTCTGCTCCTTTAAATTTCAAGCTCGGATCTCGATCTTTTTTTTTAAACTGAAGTTAAATATATTGCGAATTCATTTCCAAAAAGTAATTCCCCAAAAGGACGATAGTATTTTTATACAGATTTATAAAAAAAGAAAAATGGATTATTTCGAATTATCCAAGAATTCTTCGTGTTACTCATATTCAATTTGTCGCTATATCTAGACTTCCTGGGATACCGTTTTCAAAATTTTTTATAAGCAACTTACATACCTTATCATTTTAAGTATGTAAGAAAATAATTTGTGCTTTTATTTGATCATTTCTACAATTGTTTTAAAAATATCGTACTGTCAAATTTCTGCCTGTCTCGCATGTCCGTTTTTTCCAAAACGAAGTTCTTATCGTTCTCGACTTGAGTTTGGGTCCTTCCTATTACTGAAAAGGTCTGTAGAGGTTTCAAATCCTTCCCAGCCTTGAGTGCTGGGGAAGTAGAAATTCAGATTTATTGCGGGAATTTTTGCTTTTCTGTAAATCCTTTCTAGTCTTCGGGTTTCGGCAATATTCACTTTTATTTTTACATTTGGGAGAGAGGGGGATCAAGGGGGCCAAAGGGGCTTTCAATTTTTATTCTTGTTTTGACTCTTGGGGAAAGGACGGCCTTCTGCTACAGCTGGGCGGGTGTAGAACTTGCTAAGAACTGATTGCAATAAAAACTGGCTACTATATTTAGTGAAAGCTAGCAGCGGACACCGAAGCTAGTTGTATTAAGTACTATTATCCAGACAGGAGAATTTTGAGAAGATGAAAGATATATCAGGTATTTGTAACAGTATTTTTTCTGAATATGTAGGAGTTTTATAAATAAAGTAATTGGATTACACCACTTTTTTAAATGAATCTTAAACTACATATATTTCAACATTTAAAATTGTGTTGTATTGAATCTGTAAATTTTTGAATCAAGTGCTGCAAGTTTCAAACAAATAGAAAGTCATTGAAATCACCAATAATATTTTGCAAATATGAAATATGTAATATTTCACCAAATATCTTTATTTAATTCAGGCTCTTTCATCACATACATAATGCATTTACACAAACTCTTAAATTGCATTTCATCTAATCAGAAATGTATATAATTCCACTTAGCTCTGTTTTTTCTCTTGAATGAACAAATACAGTTAAGATACAGTCTCTAATAAAGTTAATAAGTAGTTGAATAAGTTGTTGAATTTATGACTTATCAGTTATTGTTAACTTATCAAAAGTATTTAAGACCTTTTCAAGCGATTTTCAACTGAATTCAATTAAGAATAACACTCGAACCCGCCAATAGTTTCACTCCCTGGAGTCATTTATGCACATCTTTCAATTGCTTTTTCTAACTTTATTGATAACTTATATAGCCCGAAGAAATCAACAGATTCCATGATTGAATTAAATCATATTATCTTAAGTTCTTAAAATATTATTCTGGTCTTATGAACATGTTTTATTTTTCTCGTAAAGGAAATGTGAAACTAACTTCAGGAGAAATATCTTAAATTAGAAGATCAAATGTTGCATTCCCAGTCATGCACAATTTTTAGTAAGTAGATCCAACTTTGGAGTGCTGTGAATACGCACATAAAATATAATTGTATCTGTAGCTCAATAGATAGAGTGCCTTCTAGCCAGAAGGAAATTGGTAGTTCCCACTGAGCCATGAGTTACTGCTTTAATTACATACACCACAAGTATTTCAAATGCGTTATAGAAACAATGATATAAAATCGATGTTCTGTGTTCGATTGTTTGCGGTATTAGTTGACAACTGGAGCTCACATATAGCTTCAGAAACCAATTGGTTCCTTTATAATTTGTTATCATCTTCATTTTAGCTTTTTACTTACTGGTATTTTTACGGTTTGTTTGGATCATGTGTTTTAATTAAGTAGTTCGCAGCAAATATTAGCATCCGATTCCTTGGCTTCTTTTATTTAAATTTCATTAACTTTTCTAGTTTTTAATATATGATAATTTTACAGCTGATTTGAACAATTAATGTAACTTCTGAAACATGTAAGTTATCTACTTAATTTAGAAGTTCTTAGATTTTCTCACAGGACCAGCGGTTTGAATTTTCTGCTGGTCCTTCATATTCTTCCTTGGTTTCTTGCCGCTACATCACAGAGTATTGCTAGTTTTCTTCTCTACATTGGTATTTATTTTTCTTTGTTTTTCGCTCTGTTTGGCAGATACTTTCCTTACCAGTCACGTTTACTACTTTGTAAACGTAAGCAGATCTTGCTCTGGTGAGTTTAGGTAGCTTTGCATCGGTATTCTGCAGAAAAGGGCTGTTTTTGCCGCCAAAACCGGCTAACACTCTTTTTTTGTGTTGTATGGCGTCTTATACAATTTTTTTTAACCATTTAAGTTATAAACATCACTTTAAAAAATCAACATGTTGTTTAAATAAAAATATAGATGTATCACACATATTTAACAGACCTGCGCCTCTTTATTTCGGTTTATATTCTTTATTAAGGTTTGAACATTTGCTTCGCAGGTTAGTTAAGATCTTGATGCGCAGAAAGAAACAATTAGTTACTATATGAAGATAAAATCACTTAATTCACCCAACACATAAAGACTTGTCAGTTTTTAGACTTTTATAGACAGGTATTTATATACTTGTCAGTTTACGAGCTCCTGTCACCTAAAAAGGTCAAATATCAATAACTTCGAATTTGCAGTAATGAAAATCAGTGAAAAATCTCTATTAATAATCATTGTTGCGTGGATTTCTATCACACGTCCGGTCAGAACGCAAAAAAAATCATTATTATTATTACCCATTAAAGCAATCTCCGACATTGGCCGTGTCGAATAAAAATATATATAAATCAATTTAATGGAAAATTAGGACAGCGGACATGATATAAAACAATAACAATATTTATTTACACAATGATTATAATAACAATGGAATATTCTAATGACATCCCAATATAAGTATGATTAATCCCAAACGTCATCTCATTACACAATATTGATCTGGTTACAAAAGAACGGCTTTCAAACACGATTTTCAAAAAATTACCCATTTAAAACATTTAAGCTTCTCCGTGCTTAAATTACATTAAGATTGAGATTAACTCGTATCTAAATATATGTTACCTTAAAATATAATTAATTTACACAAAAACTAATTATCCTGAATATGAAGGCTAAACCAATGCAGCGAGAGAGAGAGAGGAAAATCGTGTCATCGACACACTATGTAAAAATACATGCATGGCATACCTCAGTATCTCGAAAGATAGCTCGTCAGCGAGTCGGTAGGCGACGGGTATCCGTCATCTGCTCCGTGGATTGAGGACCTTTCTCCTCGGAATCAAAATATCAAGTGTTCTCAAAACTTCTCTGAAAAAACTCACTCTCTCTCGGACATCGGAAAATGTTCTCTACTACACAATTACGCCCCAGGTCTATTATTGGCTCCCCCACTGCAGCCCCTGATATTTTGATTGGATATTCAAGGGTTCATCCAGCTATTGGGTGCTGTGATGACAGAAGGTTGGTCAGCACCCCAGAGTTAATGTTTGACATCTGGGCCAAAATTCCCATGTAGCCGGGCGCACATGCGGCCGGAAACGGTCAAGGGTCAGCTTTCCCCAAAGGCGCCCTTCTGTGAACCCCTCTGAAACTGATACTTCTCTGTCCACCAAGTCGAAGGAGCGTTGATTTCACCCTTTTGCAGGTGTTCTCCTAGGGAATCATATATAAATTGTGGAAGTAACATAGGGACCATCTTTATCGATTGCAATCCCTCCACAACTCACAATGTTACATATTTGCCATGGAACAATGATAGTAAATATACATTATAGTCGTACATTATAGTCGTACATTATAATCATAAACAAACATATTCTGAGAATGTTAACATGTTCTATTGCTCCAATGTTATAGGAAGGACATATATAGGAAACGTGGATATATAGGAAGGACATATATAGGAAAATATAGGAAACTTGAGATTTTTCTCACATTTGTCTCCAATAGATGTTTAATTTGGTAAATACATTATCGTCATTTAAACTTTCATATTTTTAATACTTTCATTCAAATTTTTTTTTGTTTTAGCTCATCATTAATTATTTCTCAAATTTTATTGTAATTTCTACTTAGATGTACTTTTCTTTTTTTTTCTTTTAATTTTGTAAATTCCTATATTTCAAATAAATCGCCATCTTTGTTTGTGAAAAATGACCTTTTAAAGAAAGATCTTGATGGTTTATATCGAAAGGCTGACAGTTCCTATTTAGTTATCTATATTCAATATGCTTTCTATCTTATTATATAGCATTTAAATCAAAACCAAGAATTTTAATTATGTTAAATTATCAATCCCTTATTATTGCCATTGGTGCTGATTTCAATAATGCCAATCTTCAAACTTTCGTTTATATTCCATAAATTTTTAAGAGTAACATGATGAGAACTGTTTATATTTTTATAGTGAGATCGATAGCATTTATTTTGTCAAATTTTACATTTACATTTTATATTACTGTGAAGCATACGCTTAATGCATCATATGTTTTTTAGTGTTTTATTTTTTGGCCACCATTTAAAAAATCTGATGTGGGCAACACATGACTTTCCTTATATAATGAAATGAATTTACTACTTTTAGAGTAAAATAAATAGGTTTTTCTTCTAGTAGATACTAATATCCTTTCCAAGATATTGAATTTTCGACAATTAGTCGTCATTTTCATTGATTTAGCGTCATTTTTATCCATTTGGCGAGATTTTCGTTCATTTGGCAACATTTCTAAAAGTCGCCAAGTTGGCGACATTCCGCCAATTTCGTCGCCAAAATCTCGCCAAGCGTTATGGACGAAGAAATAAGTTATATATATATATATATATATATATATATATATAACTTATTAGATATTGAATTTTCGACATATATTATATAACTATTATTATATATTTATATATTATATAACTTATTAGATATTGAATTTTCCACAATTAGTCGTCATTTTTATTGATTTAGCGTCATTTTTATCTATTTGGCGAGATTTTCGTTAATTTGGCAACATTTAAAAAACTCGCCAAGTTGGCGACATTCCGCCAATTTCGTCGCCAAAATCTCGCCAAGCGTTATGGACGAAGAAATCAGTTGTTTTTACAGCAGATAAATTGACGCTCAAATGCAGAAGTATTACTCAAAGTATCTTTTTTCATGAATGGAACGAGCTAGATCCACGAGAATGATGTCACTCAATTTATCGCATGATATTACATATGAAAAGTGAACATGTTTCTCAACGGTTAATATACAATAGGAAATATTTTTTTTTCTATTTTATATGACTTTTTGATAATTTCTTTGAAAAATGTGCAATATCTCGAAAACGGTTCATGTTAGCGCTCTAAAATTTATGTCAATCGTTTTCTAATGAAAAATTACATAAGAAATGTCTATTTGCGTAACTTTAATATTGGTTTTGATTTTTTGACGATTTTTTCAAAATTTCATTCGAAAATTTAGGGGGTGTTCTGAACATTCGATTGCGTATAAAAACAATAGGCTTCCAGTGTTTACGGATTGTGATTTTTGTACCAAATTTGGTTCGAATCGGTCCATTCGTTCGTCAGTTATCGTCTCCACAGACCCACTGACACACACACACACACACAGACACACAGACATCACTTCAAAAATGTCTGATTCGTGATCAGGGATGCTTGAAACGTGCTAACCCGTCGAAAACTCGAATTCGAATTTTCGACCCCGTCACAATACTTTCCTTATACATTATGTATATAAGGAAAGTACAAACTTCTTTATGTGTTCACTTAGTCCCATTCATATCAGAAGTTAACCAGCACAAATAAATCCACATTGTTTCTAATTCATTTTATGTTATTCAAAGAAAATAAATTTGTGCAATTTTAATTATTAATAATAATCTCTATAATTGTATTAGATTTGTTAATAACATAGCATTTTAATTTGTAACTTCAATTTTGAAAGGAAAGAAAAGAAAGTAAAACATTCACATCCTATGTACATTTAAGTTTCTCAACGCGCTTTAAGAATAACTTCCATTCTGAAATGTTAAATTATTGTTCAAGTGATAATTCGATTTGAAAGTTTTGTTATGCTCTCTATTCATTAAATACTAATAAAATAATTTAATAATTTTCAGATGCAAATTATATGTGATAATTTATGACAAAAGGTAATGTTGGTAATTTGACTTCTGAGACAACGTAATACATAGCGACCGACAACTGTACCCCTTTTAGCTTTCGGTAGATTTAAGTTACTGTGTGCTTCTCAAATATAGGAAACGTTTTCATAATACTTTGCGTGTTGCCAATTCACAGAAATTTAATTTTTACTTTCCTTATATACATAATGTATAAGGAAAGTATTGTGACCGGGTCGAAAATTCGAAATCGAGTTTGCGACGGGAGAGCACGTTTCAAGCATCCCTGATCACGAATCAAGCATTTTTGAAGTGATGTCTGTGTCTGTGTGTGTGTGTGTGTCAGTGAGACTGTGGAGACGATAACTGACGAACGAATGGACCGATTCGAACCAAATTTGGTATAAAAATCACAATCCGTAAACACTGGAAGCCTATTGTTTTTATACGTAATCGAATGTTCAGAACACCCCTAAATTTTCGAATAAAATTTTGGAAAAATCGTTAAAAAATCAGAACCACTAATAAAGTTACGCAAATAAACATTTCTTATGTAATTTTTCATTAGAAAACGATTGACACAAATTTTAGAACGCTAAGATGAACCGTTCTCGAGATATTGCACATTTTTCAAAAAAATTATTAAAAAGTCATATAAAATGAAAAAAAAATATTTCCTATTGAGAAACATGTTCACTTTTCATTTGTAATACCATGCGATAAATTGGGTGACATCATTCTCGTAGATCTAGCTCGTTCCATTCATGAAAAAAGATACTTTGAGTAATACTTTTGTATTTGAACGCCAATAGTCATTTTTCTGCTGTAAGAACAACTTATTTCTTCGTCCATAACGCTTGGCAAAATTTTGGCGACGAATTTGGCGGAATGTCGCCAACTTGGCGTCTTTTTGAAATGTTACCAAATTAACGAAAATCTCGCCAAATGGATAAAAATAACGCTAAATCAATGAAAATGACGACTGATTGCCGAAAATGCAATATCTTGGAAAGAATATTAGTATCTACTATAAGAAAAACCTATTTTTTTACTGTAAAAGTAGTAAATTTACAGTAAAAAATTAGCATTATATAAGGAAAGTCATGTGTTGCCCACATCAGATTTTTTACAATAACCAGGGTTAGAAATAATCAGGGTTTAAAAACAAAAATAAACAAAAAACACTGGTTTAAACCAGAAAAATCTGATGTGGCCAGCACATGACTTTTCTTTAGTAAATGCATTTCATTATATTTTTTACAGTAAAAAAAAATAGGTTATTCTTATAGTAGATACTTATATTTTTTCCAAGATACTGAATTTTCGTCAATGAGTCTTCATTTTCATTGATTTAGTATTATTTTTATCCATTTGGCGAGATTTTCGTTAATTTGGTTACATTTTAAAAAGTCGCCAAGTGGGCGACATTCCACTAAATTCGTCGTCAAAATCTCGCCAAGCGTTATGGACGGAGAAATAAGTTATTCTTATAATAGATAAATGACTATTGGCGTTCAAATACAAAAGTATTACTCAAAGTATCTTTTCTCATGAATGGAACGAGCTAGATCCACGAGAATGATGTCACTCAATTTATCGCATGATATTACATATGAAAAGTGAACATGTTTCTCAACGGTTAATATACTTTTTTCTATTTATGGGATTTTTTGATAAATTTATTTGAAAAACGTGCAGTATCTCGAGAACCGTTCATGCTAGCGTTCTAAATTTTATGTCAATCGTTGTTTAGGAAAAAATTACATAAGAAATGTCTATTTGCGTAACTTTATTAAAGGTTTTGATATTTTGATGATTTTTTCAAAATTTCACTCGAAAATTTAGGGGGGTTCTGAACATTCGATTGCGTTTTAAAACAATAGACTTCCAGTATTTACGGATTGTGATTTTTGTACCAAATTTCATTCGAATCGCTCCATTCATTCGTGAGATATCGTCTCCACAGGCTCACTGATACTGACACACACACACACACACAAACACGCGCGCGCGCACACACACACAGACATCACCTCAAAAATGTTTGATTCGTGATCAGGGATGCTTGAAACGTGTTCTCCCGTCGAAAACTCGAATTCGAATTTTCGACCCCGTCACAATACTTTCCTTATACTTTATGTATATAAGGAAAGTAAAAATGATGGTTAAAACTAAAAGAAAAAATGGTTTAAACTAATTTAAACCAATCAAACTAAAACTTTCAAGCTGATGCAGAATTTGTAAGATGAGTTGCAGCTATTATAAGGACATGCGTGGTATTTAGCGTTAAAAATCTGTACTTAACAAGGCTTTAAACTGAATTTTAAAAATTTTCGACAACTGGGATATATTTTTTATATACCATAACCGGTACTTCTTAATTAACTTTTTCCTTCTTATGATTTAGTTATGAATTACTTTTGAACATTTTATATTTATTAAATATTTATACATTTCAATGTTCTTTATTTCATTATCCAATAGGTAAATATATATTTGGATTGCAATTTACTAGGATCGCGCTCCCATTGCAGATACTAACATTTGCGGAACGCTCCTTTGTCGAAGACCGATAAAAATTCATGCATCAATCCGTGAGTTCAATCTTTGCAAAATTGCGACAGCTGATAATATGTCCTATCTTTGCAGGTATCTATTATTTTTAAAAGACAATACGCACTGTCATACACGTACATAAATGTGCATCCGCATGTACACGTCGGTAAAAATCCTGGTAAAAATTGTTGATGTGTGGTTTAGAGTACGCTACATTTGTAAATTTATGTTAAAATCGAATTTAAAATTCCAACACTGCTTTAATATGTTCATTGAATACATAATATAATAGTATACATGATAGAATACGTAATTACTGCATTCACCCTATCTCAAAGTTCTTTCTATTCATAAATTTCAACGAGAACAACTTTACTAATATTTCTCACCTCGTCTATTTCCACTCTTTCTCCATTACTTGGAATATGTATATTTTTTCCCCTCCAAGCTGTTCCGTAATCATTCTAGTGTTAAGTACGAAGATGCTCTCTTTTCTGCAATAAAGACGAAAAACTAGTATAAATGGGAATTCCTATGAGGCAAAGCTTAATAGGTACATTCCGATGAGAATATTATGTTAACTGTAGTGGTACATGTTTGAAATTATTTGTGTGATGCATATAGAAGATATAATACTGCAGTATTACCTGCAACACCAAAATAATTATTGTCAATAAAAAATATTATTCTCCTTATCTAATAATGTATGAATAAAATCATGTAAAATTTCATTTTTGCAAAGCAAAAGTTAGTTTTTTTTGCAAAGATATCCAAATTAAGAAACCTCTTGACAAGACATTAGAGTCGGAAACACCGGCATTCTACCTATAGACTTTCTACTTGTTAATAAGCCCACTTGTTGTCAAAACGTTCAATCTCTGATGCCGATGATGAACGTGATTTTATGTGCTTGTTTCGGTGTGCTTCGATTTTTTTTGTCAAATAATGTTGTTGTTGTTGTTGAGACCCAGACCGTCCGAACTACCAGAAAAGTGTAAGGTAACCGTTTGGACGGCCGGGAAGTGCTACTCAATTTAGACCGGAACCCAGTGGGGGAGGCATCCACAGGGACCGTACCCTCCTTCCCCTACCACCAACCTCTCGGAAGGACTTACGGACCCACATGTTTAACGTGATCGTACTCCGCATGAACATGGCGACAGTTGTGGCGACAAATCCAGCGTGCAAACCACCGGGCTACCGCGTCCGAAATGTGCCAACAGCAAGCGGTGTTCCCAGGTGGTCACCCACCCAAGTACTAACCGCGGACGATGCTACTTGACTTCGGTGATCTAATGTCAAATAATGTGTATAAGTTACAATGTATAGATAAAAATATCGGGATAAAATTCCTAGAATGGACTGACCTGACTAAAGACCAATATCAGAATGTAAGAAAACGACATTTGTATTGTGCGTTGTAATGATTGGTATTGCAGGTTCTTCGATAGAGAACTGTATGTTTCTTGCTATTTCGTTGTTTATAAAATAATTATATTATTTTTAATTAATTATCCTGTAATTTTATTTACGCAATATTCTCCGGAAATATTTAGCAACAAATAGTTATTATTCTACAAAATTCTGTTTTCAAAAGTCTCCTTTAACAAAATCACATGATTCTATTTAAAAACCTAATCACACGGCTTGTCATGGATCATGTAGAAGTAAAACAATTTCCAGATACAACCATGCGTTGTTACAGGATTTAAATATTTTTAATATTTTTAGTAAAATGGTATGAAAAATTGAACTTTTAGAAGACTTCTGGCAGATTTTTAATAAATTTTATAAATAACCAATTTTATAACTCTTCGCACAATACGCCCCTGCAAGTACAGCACGGCCATGCATGGGAAACAAGAACCAGCGTACATCAACTCTCACCGACTCTCCCATCCGCTCCTAATGTCTATAGATATATACGAGCTATACAACCCTCCCATTCAATATTGCTCTTTCTTATACGACTCCCTATCGAAACATACACACTATACCAATCCCTAACACACGCAAACTAATTTAAGCTCCACTAGACCCTCTAACAAATCAATTTATCAAATTAAATACCTCACACATTTTACTTCAAGTTTTCCATTTCTGGTCATACCATGGAAGACATCGGACGAAATCTCTCTAGCTTTATGGGTCATACAGATCAAATCAATCTATCTACAAACAAAATGTGCATTAATTTCCATTGTTTGAAACATGAATTTAAAGATACAGCAGGAAGTAAGACTCTAACTCCATGGTTTAAATATTTATATTCTGAATTTTTAAATTGGGGTGACCTCACATAATTAACTTTCCTACTCAGTTGAATCACGGAGGTGGATGGTCTCTGTGAGACCAGGAGGCAACTTATGCAGTTTTGATGTTTACGACGAAACAAAGTGTAAACTTTTAGGCACTATTTTATGACAGTCTTGGATCGGAAAGTCATGACACCAATAAATGCACGTCATACAAATTGCAGGTGTGGTTGGGACAAAGATATCCTTAGACCAAGATAAAAACCAAGCTTGAAACTGAAAGAGTTAATGATGCGAAGATGCGACATCGCACTGAGGACTATTCAACAAGAGCAAGGAGGGCGTATCTGAACCCCAGGCCAAATGATGTGGCCACAAGGAGAAAATGTCAGCGAATATATGGCAATTATTATTCAGAAAGCGAGAGAGAGAGAGAGAGAGGTCGTGATGATTCGAATAGTGTTGTTAAGAGAGTAAGTCGTTATTTTGAGTATTGAGAAGTCTGACTCCAAATGTCAGAAAAAACATTGGTAAAGATTCCAGTCATGCTGAGCTACAGATCCAAAATACAGAGGTATGTGCCAGTTTTCATATATATTAGGTCAAATTGTGATCTTTGAAATAAGAGTCAAAAGACCTGGTTTCACACTGTGCTTTATTAGTAAAAACAATCCAAATTAGGTTAAAACACACTTAGGTTAGCCACAAAATTAGTAAAAACAATCAAAAATTTGAGAAGCTATTTCTACAGATGTAAGGGTTAATTTGGGAAACGGAGATCAGATTTGGATTCAGTATGGTTAAATTAGTATACTCGACTTTTTCCAGCTTTCCAGATTGCATTTGGTATTCTGACATACTGACACTGGGCTTTTAGAAAGATTATATAGTATAATATGACTTTTTACTTTTAAATTTTTGTCTATACATTATTTCTCAAGAAATAATATAACCCTCAAATCAATTTCTACATTCTACAGACAATTCACAGATTTTCAATAGACATGTGGACATAAAACAGACTATATATATAAAAAATTTGATTTGGGCAACACATGACTTTCCTTATATAATGTAATGAAATGACTACTTTTACAATAAAAAAAAAATAAGTTTTCCTTATAGTAGATACTAATATTCTTTCCAAGATATTGAATTTTCGACAATTAGTCGTCATTTTTATTCATATAGCGTCATTTTTATCCATTTGGCGAGATTTTCGTTAATTTGGCAACATTTCAAAAAGTCGCCAAGTTGGCAACATTCCGCCAAATTCGTCGCCAAAATCTCGCCAAGCGTTATGGACGAAGAAATACGTTATTCTTACAGCAGATAAATGACTATTGGCGTTCAAATACAAAAGTAATACTTAAAGTATTTTTTTCATGAATGGAACGAGCTAGATCCACGAGAATGATGTCACCCAAATTATCGCATGGTATTACATATGAAAAGTGAACATGTTTCTCGATAGAATATATATATTTTTTAATTTTATATGGCTTTTCGATAATTTTTTTGAAAACTGTACAATATCTCGAGAACGGTTCATGTTAGCGTTCTAAAATTTATGTCAATCGCTTTCTAATAAAAAATTACATTAGAAATGTCTATTTGTGTAACTTTATTAGCGGTTTTGATTTTTTGACGATTTTTTCAAAATTTCATTCGAAAATTCAGGGGGGTTCTGAACATTCGATTGCATATAAAAACAATAGGCTTCCAGTGTTTACGGATTGTGATTTTTGTAGCAAATTTTGTTCGAATCGGTCCATTCGTTCGTCAGTTATCGCTTCCAAAGGCTCACTGACACACACACACACACACACACACACACACACACACACACACACACACACACATACACACACACACACATACTTTCACACACACACACAGACATCACTTCAAAAATGTTTAATTCGTGATCAGGGATGCTTAAAACGTGCTCTCCCGTCGAAAACTCGAATTCGAAATTTCGACCCCGTCACAATACTTTCCTTATACATTATGTATATAAGGAAAGTAATAAAGTAATAAAGATATATTAAAATAGAATTATTAAAGAGAAATCGTAAAGCATATCCATTACAAACAAAAATATTTAAATACTAACCAGAAAATATATATATTATATATAATCTACGGTATTACCTATAATTATCTATTATTATCGTTAATATATAATCTACGTTATTATCGTGAGTAATTATTATTAGTTTTTAGACAACACAACTGCCTATTCATTATATGAAGGGAAGGAGCGCCATGAACATAAAGTTTACCTTCAAGGAAGGTAATTAAAGTAAGGAACCCTATTGAGTTGAAGGATTGTAATTTCTGATATGGGTATTTGTTGTTTCGACCACGACGCAAAACGTATAGAGGATTCAAAATAAATTCTGAATCTATTTTTCACAAGCCGTTTTATTTATTTTTCTTCTAGTAAAAGATAACGTTTTAATAATATTACGATATATTGAAAATCAATTTTACACCTAAATACACGAGCAAATATTGAAACGAAAACGGAGAAAATAATTGTAGAATCTGGCTATTGTATAATTGTAAAATCTGGCTTCAAAAATAGTTTAAACAACGAAGTTTGAGACTAGTTAAGAATTTTATTCAGAATATAAAGCTGATTTTTCTTATACTTGTTTTTACTGTTCAATTCTGAAATATAAAATACAGTGAAACATTGTTACCATAATCAGGTAGTAACGCAAGGAATTCACATATTCAATTTGAAATATTCCACCTTCTATTTTTGCAAACAGTTCAAAGAAAAAAAATGTTATTAATGTATATGGCGACGCATTGAATTCAATAGTAATAAAACATATAATATATAAATACTTATACAATATAAATAATCTTAAACTATTTTATTTCTAATTCAGTCTGTTCAAATACATCCAGAAAATGAGCCTGACAGATAGAACATTTACAATAATTTCATCTTAAACTGGCTAAAGTTAAAAAGCAATAAATATAAAAAAATTCTAAGGATATAAATCTGTAAATATAACCATCACAAAATACTTAAACGACAAGATAATTCATTTTTAAAAATATTTATTCAGGTAACACAGACAAAGTATTAAGTAAAACTATAATGCATAAAAATAATTTTAGAATAAAAATTTTTCACTTTTTGTTTTCTTGCAATCTGCATTTTGAAACGATATCTGGTTATCTTTTTATAAAAGGGATATACCACGATTAAAAATATATGAACAATGTAAAATAAATCTCAAAAATGTTAAATTAACAACATTAAATTAAAATAAAGACCGGAACAGGTGCAATGCACACATACTCTGAAAGATATATCGGAGTAATTACATTATTATTTCCTTTTTATAATTGGAACGTTTGTCTCTTTATAATTGCAACTACATATTAAGACACAGCAGGTGGTCCAGCATAACAAATTACCAAATTAAATCGCAAATAAACACAAGACAATAGGAGTGAAAAGCACATGGCGCTAACACTAAAAGGACTTATTTATTCTATGCAGTTTTATCGCCCACCTTCTAAGGCGGGAACAGATGAATCATTGATTCCCGCGGATTTTCATTCATGGCCTATTAAATTACAGTTGCTGCAGTCCAGTCCGGAGAGCGAAAGAAAATTATATCACTTCATCATCGGAATCTAAAATTTCAATTTTTATACGTTTGTTTGAAAATTCACAGAAAATAAAAAAAATTGAAGCGAGCAGCACATGACTTTCCCTGCAGACTCATATTCATTTTCTTTTTATGTCATTAATGATTCATTAAAATTGCACTAAATAGCACGCATAATTAATAAAAATTATACTTAATTTGCATTTTTAATTTAATTTTCGTTTTCATTTGGTAACTGGACTTATTTTTAAAGGTGGCCTAACGAAAATGCGAAAAAACTGAAATTTCTTGAAAACGGCTAGTTTTAGAGAAATGGGGGTTGATCTTATTCTTTTCATCGCTAAAAAGTACATATAAAATACGCATTTAATTGATATATTTGAGCATACATAGTATTTTGTTTTAGATTTTAACGATTTTGTTGTCCATTTCGCAAAAAGAGTCTGGTTTTTTTTTCCCGAATCGTATCAAAATCTAATCAGCAACAGGGTAACCTATAAATGACTTTTCTACCAAATTTTGGGAAATAGATTTTCAGCTAGAGTGGATACAGACAAATTTTGCGGGCCATTTAACAAGAAAGGCAGGTTCTTCTACCACGATTCGTACCAAAATCTAATCAGAATCAGGGTCACCCACAAGGGGCTTACTTACCAAATTTTATGAAATGCGTTCAATTATTTTTTAGTTAGCGTAGATACATATATTGCACAGATAGATATATTGCACAGACACACACACAGACAGACACACATACAGACATCACGCTAAATACAGTTTTTCGTGTTCTAGAGGTCCCAAAACGAGTAAATCCGTCGTAAACTCGAGTTGCAATTTTCGGTACGATTCCATTACTTTCCCCATACATTACCATGTATTGCAGGGAAAGTAAAAATCTGATGTGGGCAGCACATGACTTTCCCTGCGGACTCATATTCAAGTTCTCTTTATTTCTTCACTAATTCATTACATTGAGTTTAATAGCACAAACAGACATTATTGCTTTAATTTACATCGAATTTGCATATTTAGTTCAATTTTCGCTTTCATTTGGTAACTGGGCTTGTTTCAAAGGCGCGTAGAGGGAATGAAAAATATATATATATATCTCGAGATCGGCTACTCCTAGAGTAATAGGTTGGTCTTACTCTTTTCGACGTCAAAAAATGCGTATAAAATAAGTATTTTATTGATATATTTGAGCTTACGTAGTCTTTATTTTTTTGGATTTAACGATTTTTGCGGGCCAATTCGAAAAAAGTGCAGATTCCGTTTTCTGGAATCGTACCAAAATCTAATCAGCACCAGGTTAATCTACAAGGAATTTATCTACCAAATTCTGTGAAATTTGGATTTGGTCTATTAGTTTTTTAGCTAGAATGGATACAGGTACTTTTTTCGGGCGATTTCGCAGGAAACATAAACAAAAAAAAACAACAACAGGCTATTTTATCCTGAATCCTACCAAAATCTAATCAGCACCAGGGTCACACACAAGTGACTTACCTACCAAATTTAATGAAATTGGGTCCATTAGTTTTTGAATTAGAGTGGATACATACATTTCTTTGAAAGACAGACACACACAAAGACGTCACTCTAAAATAGTGTGTTCGTGTTATAGAGTTCCCGAAGCCTGTAGATCCCTCGAAAACTCGATTTGCGATTTTCGGAAAGTTTTCAATACTTTACCTATACATTACCATGTATTTCAGGAAGAGTAAAAATCTGATGTCAGCATCACATGATTTTCACTACAGACTCAAATTCATTTTGTTTTTATTTCATTAATAATTCATTAAATTGAATTTAATTGCACTAAATATCACTCACAATCACTTTTTATTTAATTTTTGCTTTCTTTTGATAATTGCATAGGCGAAGTAGCAAAAATGCGAATATACAAAATATCTCGAGAACGGCTAATCTTAGAGTAATGGGGTTGGTCTTATTTTTTTTATCGTCAAAATTAACGTAAGAAACAAGCATTTAATTGATACAGTTTGGCATATGTAGTCTTTTATTTTAGATTTTGATGATTTTTGCTGGCCTTTTTGGAAAAGAAAAAGGTTCTATTTAACCGAATCGTACTAAAATCTAATCAGTAGCAGGGTAACCCACAAGTGACTTATCTACCAAATTTTGTCAACTTTTATCAATTGGTTTTTTATTTAGAGTGGATACATACAATTTTTGCCGATTCTAATCAGTACCAGGGTCATCTACAAGTGACTTACCTACCAAATGTTATGAAATTTGGTCTATTAGTATTTCACTTAGAGTGGCTACATACATTGCACAGACACAGATAGAGAGAAAGAGAGACACACACAGGCACACACACACAGGCGCACCCACACTCACACACACACAGGTGCACACATACACTGGTGCACACACACACACACACACACACGTCACGCTAAAAATAGTATTTTCATGTTCTAGATCTCAAAACGTGTAGATCCGTCGAAAATTCGACTACGATTTTCGACATGATTCCGATACTTTCCCTATGCATTACCATGTATTGCAGGGAAAGTATAAATATATCCTTTTCTGCAAATAATAATGCAAAACTCTGTTTCATAATAACACTTTTTCTCATTTTACAAAATTTATCAACACTTCTGTTTGCACCGAGATCCAATTTCCCTTTTCTATAGAAGTTATGTATGAATGTATTTTCAATCAAATTCTATTCATATTCGTCACGGCACCATTATAATGTAAAGATGTATTTGCAGGGAAAGACTACAGGATTTCAATTGCAAATTGAATGTTTCAAAAAGTATCGAAATCTATTGAAATCCATTAGATCGATTCATATTTTAAGAGGACATTACAGGAGGTAACAGTAGAATCGCTATAAAAAATATTCCGAGAAATCAGGAATTTGGAAAGGATTTGGTTTGGAATTTTGAGGAATACGTAGTATTGTATTACATGATGCGTTGTGTATTCTGAGAGATAGTCCCATTTGTATTTCTTTTATCGTAATGAAATATCATAGTAATATAACATTTTAAAATTATGATTTATTACCAAATTGTCCCCAACTTTAGTTTTCTTATCTATATAGGAATTATCTAGCGTATTTTTGTCTTTTCAGGTAATCTAGAAGAAACTCTATAATCTGGAAGACCAAATCTCTGTACATATATGGTCTTGACAACGGGATAGAATCTAACCCAGATTGTTGATTTCGATCTGATAGAGGAAAATGTCGAGAATTTTGTTAAGCTTTTCCAGATTCTATAGAAATCCCCAGTAATACAAAAGGCTAAATTTTCGAATACTTACAGTATAGCCCATAGGACAGATAGTTCCTGATGGAGCTGATATTTCAATTGCCCCTCGAGGCGGAAAAAATGGCAGTTCGGACATATTTTGCAGACCTTTTACGAAAGCTAGTAGGCTGAATCTTTGCACAGTTAGTGTTAACAGCAGGACAGAATCTAAAGAAACTGGATTTGCGATTTATCCTATAGGAGAGAAAATACAGGGAGTGATAAAAAAATATTTCCCAACCTACCAAGAGAACCTTTGGTTCCGAAGAAAATTGAGATTTTGCACACTGACTACTGCGGGCGCGGTAGCCCATTGGTTAGCGCGCTGGAGTTGCACTCGGTAAGCCCGGGTTCGATTCCAGCCACTGCCAAAACTGCCGCCGTGTTCATGCGGAGTACGATCACGTTAAACATGTGGGTCCGAAAGTCCTTCCGAGAGGTTGGTGGTAGGGGAAGGAGAGTACGGTCCCTGTGGATGCCTTCCCCACTGGGTTCCGGTCTAAATTGGGTGGCACTTCCCGACCGTCCAAACGGTTACCTTACACCTTTCTGGTAGGTCGGACGGTCTGGGTTTCAACATCAACACTGACTACTGCGTCCCGGCCGTCCAAATAGTTGCTCTTAGTCCTCTGGACGAGTCGGACGGTCTGGGTCTTCTACACTGACTACTGCGGGGCGCGGTAGCCCATTGGTTAGCGCTCTGGAGTTGCACTCGGTAGGCCCGGGTTCGATTCCAGCCACTGCCAAAACTGCCGCCGTGTTCATGCGGAGTACGATCACGTTAAACATGTGGGTCCGAAAGTCCTTCCGAGGGGTTGGTGGTAGGGGAAGGAGGGTACGGTCCCTGTGGATGCCTCCCCCACTGGGTTCCGGTCTAAATTGAGTGGCACTTCCCGACCGTCCAAACAGTTACCTTACACCTTTCTGGTAGGTCGGACAGTCTGGGTTTCAACAACAACAACTCTGACTACTGCAGTGGTATCCAAAAATTCGTTGATCGTGTATTCTTAAGATCGAATCACTTACCCTTATGGTACTGATGAGGCTTTTTTGTTTAAACACGTGTTGGTACTATAACAAATGGTACGTATTAGAACAGCTTAAACGGTATTTCCTATTCTGAGCGAAGGTTCTAGTAAAAGAAAATTCACACAATTATAGTGTTATTTTGTATGATTATAATATTATTGTGTAAAATTTCTGCTTTTCATGCATGGCGGTTTTAATCCATAAAACACGAAGTTTCTCTTTGTGCAATATTTTATTAAAATTCAACAATCACGCCACTTTACATGCCGTTGTTTATAGTTTAATACCACGCAGATTCCTTTGCTTTTCAAGCCAAAACAACAATGCATTGAAAACAACATTTTACAACGAAATACATTTTACAATGCATAATTTTCAACAAAAATTGTCACAGTAATTTTAACTCTAAAAAAAGCTTTTTGCCATTTTTCATCTTCTATTGCACTGCTGCTGATGCTTGATATGGTGCCGACGTCGACATACGAAGCGTAAAAGTCGTTCTTTCTGACTTTAACATGTAGTTGTACACATTCGATTGTGGTATTTGATTTCTACAAGCAGTTTCCAATTCAGGAGTTTCAATTATAAGTAATAGGATGCATTTACGTATGTGTAGTACATACATAAAAGCAGAGAAATGTGGAAATATTTTACATTAAAGCTTTACTTTGTTAAGTAATCTAAAGGAAGCTAATCTAAAGGAAGTCCAATTTAACTAGAAGGAAGAAATCTGATGTTGGCAGCACATAACTTTCCCTACATAATGGAATGTTACCACTTCTATCACAGCAAACAAATATATAAGATTCATGTCACAATGTTTTTATACTATCGAAACATAATTGCTATATAACCTCTTATACAACGCAATTCATTTCCAACAGCATTGACAAGAAATATCTTCAAAGCAACAGGAATTATCAAAAAAATTGAACTTAATTTTCATGATATTGAATTTTCATCTTTTCTGGCGTAATTTTTATCAATTTGCCGACATTTTCATCATATATGAACTTATGCACCATTTAAAAGACAGCCATCAACTTGGCGATTAATGGCCAAATTTATTGCCATGCCAATCTATTAAAGGATACTTACTACTTATTTTTATTCAATGTAAATATTTTTGTTGGACTTATCCGAAAACGCCATCTCCAGAACGTTTTATGTTAGCGCTTTAAAATTATGCCATTCGTTTCTAATGATAAATAATGTAAGACATTCATATTTATTTAGTAATATTAAATATCCAAATTTATTGATGATTTTCTCAAAAATGTTTTTAAAAAGTTGGCGGTCTGCTGAACATTCTACTGCGTTTAAAATGAATAGAATTTCACTATTCACTGATTCTTACTGAAGAAATATTTATAATCGAATCAATATTTCTTCAAATCGCTTCATTTGTTCCTGAGATACTGCTTTCACAGACACACACACACACGCGCGCGCACACATGCAATCATCACCTCAAAATCTTTCGATTCGAGTTCAGGAGTACTTGAAACGCTCTCTTCTGTCGAAAATTCGATTTCGAATTTCGATGGAGTACTTCACCATTATCCTATACATTATACTAAGAAAAAATTACGTATAACTAGAGTTCAATGAGTAGCTCGTTGAGTGTTTAAGAAAAGATCCATAGCTTGAATTACTGTTGGGGTCATGTGTTGCACATCCTCAGATTTCCCAAATGCGTACTGGTATCCTGCACAGGAACTCCATTTATTAACAAGTTTCAATAAAGCTAAATCCGAAAATTTTCGAACAATCTGTAAAGAACCTTCCTGCCCCATCCGGGAATCGAATCCTGGATCTCCGAACTGGACAGCCGACGTTCTCCCGTTGAGCTACTAGGACGAAATTGCAAGCTCTTATCGTCGAAGTGGACTATGCAAATCTCTAAATTCACAAAACTTTCTCTAATCACTAAATATTTGCCAACATGGCAATCGAAGTACATTCACTATTAAAGAAGACGGAAAAAAAGCAGACAAATTGGTGTCAGGCGTGGGGTTTCTGGAAACTTAACAAGCGTGTATGGTAGTGACTAGAAAAGCAATTGAGGAATATAAATTGTTACAACGTATCCTCTGGAATCTTGGGTGTACGCTCAGCATACAAGAATGAGTCCAAATTTCCAGACAGCTAACATGCTTATCCACAAGCACAGCGTAAACAGGTCCAATATACAGTGAAACAGTTCGATAACTATCTCACTAGATAACTAAACAACTGTGAGGTGCAGTAAAACAGCAATTAAATGCTTCACTAATTTCACAAAACAGCAGATAATATTCTCAAAACACTGACGTATGCCGCAGTTCGATGTAGCTCGTTTCACGTCAACTCCGCCCCAGAGTGATGACTCCTTTTATATATTCTCCTTAGAAACTTCTAGAAATTTCTCATATCTCGCAGAATATTCGTTATTTCGAGGTGTTTCTCGAACCCCCGAAAGGTCACCGAAATTGGCGATAAATCATCAAATCTGGTAATCCTCCTTCGAACTTCAGCACATGGCAACCCTATATTCAATTCATAGAAAGGTTGTATATTCTGGCGTTTTTACCGTCTGGTTTTCAAATGATACTCCATTGAGGAGGTCATTTTATACGTTCGTAACAACAGTCAGAAATATTTATCAAACACCAAATTCATTTGAGAATTACACATAATCGCTGGTAAAAGTGATAAATTCTGGCATATTGATCACATTTACCAACTTCGTTTGGGAATTATGCAAAATTACCGGTGAAAGCGATAAATTTAGTGAAATTTATCAAACTTACCAAAATGATTGGTGATGATGCACAATAACCGGCGATTATGCATAATCTCCGATTAATCACTTTTACCGTAACACACACACACACACATATATATATATATATATATGATTAAAATAAGATGGGCCATACTATACAAAGTGGTAGTACACAGAAAACCAAGCATTTTTCGTCATAGTTTACCGGGTCGGAAATGAAACATAAAGGCGTTACAGGTCGCTTCCTCGTTGGAAAGCGGCCGCTCCGCAAACTTAAAAGCGTCATTCTGGTTCTTATTTTCTGGTTGAAGAAGAAAACCACGTATGCAAATTTCATCTGGGGAAGAAGAATCCTTATGGAAATTTTCGTAACACCGAATGTACGGACTTATCAGTCAGTTTGCAGCTGTTATTTGCAGCTCCACCTTTTGAGAGGCCAATCGCCCGATCTGTCGTGTCTTCCCTTGAATCTGAAGAACTCATATCCAGAATTTCAGTCGCTGCTGCCGAAGTGCGCGACATGTCTGGTCTGTTCGGGAGAGTTCGCCCATCCATTCATCGCCGCTGTGAGACGTGCATTTAGGTTGGCGGTTGCTTTTTTGAGCCATTACTTTAATTATTGTTTATTAAATGTCATTTTATAACTTCTAAGTTATTCTTGTGTTTTCGCCTCACCTCATCGGTTTTACTATTAAGCGCCCATTAACGCCTTTACGTTTCATTTCCGAACCGGTAATCTATGACGAATAATGCTTGGTTTGCTGTGTACTACCACCTCGTAAAGTTTGGTTCATCTTTTTTAATCGGTTTTAGAGGCATTTAATATGTGGAAATTTACTTTATTAAAATTTATTTAAAATACTTTCTGTAATATTAAATTGTCTGGATCTATATATAATATTGATAATTTAAAACATGATTTACAAAGATCTTTTGTTATTACTTACGTTGATAAAGCCTCAAATAATTATGCTATTATCTGTAAAAAATTCTACATACAATTTCTGTTAAATTATTTAAGGAACAATAGTCTATTTAAACTAGATTCACACTCCATTAATAGTATCAAACTGAAAATTATCAGTATGTATAGTGATTTAAATATTAATTATAAATTTCTTAAATTTCCATATATAGTTTCCTAAATTTCATAAAAATGCTATTAAATTTAGAACGGTAACTAGTGGTTATGATACTTACTCTACTAGTGCGAGTAAATTATTACTAAATTATTTAAATGTAATAAATGATAGTTTATGTTTTTCTAGCAATAACTACCTTATTCTAAATAATAGTAAAGAATTAAAGAATAAATTAACATCACTTAGTAAACTAATTGGATTTCAAACTTTTAAACTTAAAGATCTTTTTGATAATATTAAGTTCTTTGATCTTTATATAGTAATTTTAGCTCTATATAATGCTTATATTACTAATCAATGTACTTATACTATATTTACCAATTTTCCTAAATTTCTTCACTTTGTTTTTTTCAATAATTATATATTTCAAGGTAATAAATTATACTTACAAGTCTCTGGGGTTCCACAACGTGGCTGTAGTAGTAGTATATTAACTAATTTATACCTTTATCATTGCGAAAAATATTTTTCTTCTACAGATTATAAAATTTACAGATATGTTGATAATCTGATTTGTTTGGTTTTTACAGACAACTGTATCATAGTTATAGATTTCTGTCCGGATAATTTGGAACTAATTCCTAATGAAGCCACTATTAGTAATAGCATTAATTTTTTGGATTTAAATCTAATTATTGAACCTAGTAATAGGATAGTTACTAATTTATATGATAAGAAATACTTTTTCAGCTTTAACATTAATAAAATATTACCATTTAATTCCTGCAACTCGATTCAATTGTTTAGAAATATTATACTTAATCAACTTTTTAGAATTTATAGATTATCAGATAAAAAATTTCATGCTATGCGTAGTAATAAGGTAAAAATTACCAGCAAATTATATAAATATCCAGCATATTTAGTAAATGGTATAGTTAAAAAGTTTGGAATGGTTGAATATATTTAAATTCTCTCTTTAGCATCTTATATTAGCCAGACATCCACTTTTTCTTGAATAAGCATTACCATGCATTTACATCCCCTTATAAAATTAGCCTCTACGTTTTCTTTTATCATCTGCCCCTTTATTTTGTAGATCTTACTGTTGAATATCAATTTTTCTAGTCTTTTCACATTACTGTTATTTATTTCTCACGATTGGCGACAGCAGTTCTCAACTTTTTATTTTTTGCAATTGGCAATATTGGTCTCTTTATTCAAGACTCCAATGGTTCAGACATATGCAGTGCTTTTTCAGGTATTCTTGTTTCCTACAATTTTTCAATCTTTATGCATGCCGTTCAAGTTATAAGTGTTTATAGATATAATCTATCACTGATATAGGAAACATGCATTTTGTGTTCATTTTGATGAAGTACTTGGACTTGATGAAGAGTTTATCGAAATGAACAATTCATTTGTTTAGGCCAGGGCATGTCCACGTGTAAAGCTTTAATGTCTGGATTTTATTTAAGTTTCTATTATCGATTCCTTTCCATTGATGTTTGTTGTTGATATATATATATATATAATAATTTACAAATGTAAAGTAAGTAAGTATGAATAAGTATCGGCTTCCAGGAGTGTTGCTATGGCTTAAAGCATTGCTTAACCGGAGAGTGGGGGTCACAAAACTCCCCTCGGCCATTTGTGACACTTTTCGTTTTTCACATTTTTCTTTTGCTTTACTGTGTATTAGGTTTTCTTTTTAGAAATTATATATATATATATATATATATATATATATATATATTATATATATATTATATATATAATATATATATATATTATATACATATATATATATATATATACATATTTATATATATATATATATATATATATATATATATATATATATATATATTATATATATATATATATATAATATATATATATTATATATATATATATATATATATAATATATATATATATATATATATATATATATATATATATATATATATATATATATATATATATATATATATATATATATATATATATAATATATATATATATATATATAATATATATATATATGTATATATATATATTATATATATATATATATAATATATATATATATATATAATATATATATATATAATATATATAACTAAGAAAAAGTAAAAATGTAAAGATATGTAAAGGGGGATGCCAGATAAATTGCATATAAATGGCTGAGAGGGATAGCGACCTCTCATTCCCGTTTAAAGTACTTTTATGTCTAGACAACGCCCACGGAAACCAATGCAATATAATGACAGGTCCCCGATATGTGCAAAATCGAAGGCACTAGAATGGAATAACGAGATGTAGAACGTAGAATGTCTATCTGACAACCTTACAATTCGGAATGCACAAAACACATCCTTAAGTAAACATTCTAACGCATGCGTACATCGTTATACACTGTTATGATGTCAAATTACCTATGTCTTGTCTAAAAGAGTATTCTTCTTTAAAGAAGGAATTATAATGATGTTTAAGAAAATTAATCGGATAATATTTTTTATATGCTTCTTGCATGATTCTTCTGTTACTTATGATACAATCATCTTTAAAAGTATTATTGTGGAGATTTCTTCTGAGGTGTCCTGTAATGATATTACGGAAAATATTCCTAGTCAAATTTGAATTCCATTCTATGATTTGGTTGATCTTCATATCAAAATTTTCTCGTTTATTGTATAACACCGTATGAATTCCTTTTATATTGTTGTATCTTATGGTGATGTCGAGGAAATTGACTTCGTCTTTTTTAGTATTAAGGTTCTTGATCAGTTCCAGTTCCTGGGGGTAAAAGCTAAAATCAAATTCAGGAGTATGCAAGTATCGTCCTAATAGCACATCGTCCACGAATCTATAATATGGTATTTCATATAATATATGATTACCTCTTTCAAAATATGATAAATATATGTCTGCCAAGATTGAAGAGCAACCCCCGCCCATAGGGATGCCTTTAATTTGTTGATCAAATTCTTTTCCATTATACAGCACGTTTTCGTATAAAACCAATTTGATAAGATCCAAATACCTCCGATACGTGATCACATTTTTCAGATTGTATTCCTCGTGCACCAAAAGTAGTATGGCATGTAGTTTTGAAAGGTCGATGTTGTTAAAAAGGTCACGGAAGTCATAACTTGCGAACTGTATATCTTTATTGCAGAATTTTAGACGTTTTATGACTTCATTGCTGTTTTTAATCATTATAGAGTTTTGTAGTAATAAAGCTTTAAATACTGGTTTAAGGATATATAGTAATTTCCGGTTAGCTGACGTTAAATATGAATTACATCCCACTGTTACAGTACGGAATTTTACAGGTTTTTTATGTAGTTTTGGGATGAGAACCAGAATATATATATATAAATTATATATATATATATATAATATATATATATATATATAATTTATATATATATAAATTAAAGGATTTTAATCGAAAATAATGCATAAACTACTGTATGTACAAAAAAACCCATCTCTAGCATATCTGTTACAAATGAGTAACTATAGGCCAAGACTAAGGATAAAGAGAGAAGGTAACATATCACTACAATGGAAAGGGGGATGAGAAGAATATTAGGATTCAAAAATCACAATTAAAAGTATATAAAAATAAATAAAAATAAAACTCGGCAAAAATGAGAATAGGCAATAACAATCAGCTTAAGATAAGAGATTAAGAATAGATAACAATCAATTGAAACCCCACAAAAAATGGCGGTTAGTTCGAAATTGCATTCTCCTCAGGACAGCCATACAATTCGAATTAAAACCGGTAGAATAGCCAGTTTCTGACAATGGCGATATTATTTAACTATAGACACCATTGGATATATATATATAATTTTATAACTAAAATGAGAATAATTTTCCTAAATGATAAGTGGAACAAATTAATTATTGTTTTATAAGCCGTATTTTTTAGCGAACGTGGTCAAATACTTATTGTGCACACAGCGGCATTTTTACTGATATGAGCATTGTACGATCATAACTGCTTTATAACTTGAAATGTTTTTAAAAATTTGGTCATATGATGTAAACTAGCAATAAGCCAGGCTTTGAATGGATCCGCGCATATGAAGTATGCGGGCTGTGAAAGATTTCAAATTAAAACTTAATTTAACAGATAATTATGAAATTAGAAGTATAAAAGTATAATTTCAAAATTTGAGAATCCTAATACAGAAAGGTATTTACGTAATTTTTAAAATTTTTAGAATTTGAATAGAGATCAATTTCAGGTCTCACACAAAGTAAGACATTTATCAATCGCAAAAAAACGCACTTATTATACAGGAGCATATTTACTACATTTAATATTTAAAGAACAAAAAAAAAGAAAGGTTTTTGTTCTCCATAAAATCCAGAATATTATACATATAAATATATATATAATTTAAACCATCATAAGTTTAGACAATATTGCTTATTTTCTCTCCTCTTTAAGAACCGTGTTTGCCCATTTAGCAAAACATGAAACTAAGCATAGGCAAAGGAATAACTAACTCATCAGTTGAGTTTGTTTTTGATTCTTGAAATATCGCTCCTACAATCATGTCCATATGGTGCCAGTGTTACAAAATTTAGTCGATTTCTACTTTTTTAGCAGATTTTGGCTGAAATTTGGCACTTTTAGTGGATTTTTGGTAGATTTTGTAAACATCTTAGCAAAATTAAATTTTCTTGGTAAATTTATTAAATTTTCTTGGTAACAATTTTATCATTTTTTGTAGAGGTTTTGTAATCTTAAATGCATACTTCAATTTCCATAAAATTATTTTCCGTATTAAATACATTTTTTTTTATAAATTACTTAATCAATGGCATTGATACTGTTGTGTAGAATGTTCAACTGACTTGTAATTAAGATCTGAAAATTGGTGCATTGTAGATGTTTATAAATAAATATGTATGCTAATTCTTAAATGTAGTTCACTTTATAATCATGTATTTATAATATTAATCATATGTGAAAATTTTTTATATATTTAGTAAAGAAAGAGACTTGTTATACAATATATAATGATCTTTTTCTATACTTTTAGTGACCTTTCGTATATGTATGTAATAAAATACATCAATAACACATATAAACAATGTTTTTCTTATTTGAAGAAAAAAGGTGGGTGTATCCAAGTGGATAAGGGGCGTAGTTAAAAGAGGCGTGGCTAGGATCAACCCTTGATTTTATTTCTGTTTTAAAAATAACATGGAATTAATATTTATTTATAATTTATGTATCAGTGGACAAGTTAGTTGAAAACTAGAATAGAAGTTAAGGTCGCTGACAATGTGCAGCAAAGGACATATAGTAGTTGTACCATGATCGAAGTGGTTGTCCTTGAGTTTTACCTCAACCTTTCTAACTCCAAAAATGCCCCATTACTGGACAGAAATTTTAAAGAGACTTATGGGGGCATGCAGGATTGAGGTTTATACAAAAAAAAGAAAAAAATAAGAAGTAGAAAATATCCTTGATTTTTTCCTGCATTGATTTTAATAACTTATAGACTCATGAATATACAAAAAAGTAAAAGTTACAAACTCCAGTTACAATAAATATGGTTCTACAAGCCAGCCACAAATCTGTTCAACTTGGATAATTTTTTTTTTATCAAATGGCCAGGCACTTGACTTTCATCATTCGCCCTTGTCAGCGGCCAGAACATGAACCATTTAGCCGTCCTAGGACGTTGCCCCAGGTGCACCAGAGGAGGGCGGAGCACTGCGCCCACAACACAAACATCCATGCCTTACGTGGGACTCGAACCCACAACGCGGCGGTCGAGCGATTGCTGTGGAAACGCTCGCCTTGACCACTCGACCACTGCGTCGGCACTTGGATAAACTGAATAACTATTTAAACTTGATAAACTGATAATGGGGGGTGGGAGGAAGCCAACGATCCTGATAAACGTGAGGTTTTATGGTGTATGCGAAAAGGGCAGCCCTGCTTAATGTTGCAATCATGTTCATCTGTAGAAAATTCCTCTCACACTCGCTTGATGACACTAAAATTATGTGTATCGTGTTTTCAATTTGAAGGAGATTTACGAGGTCCATGAGTCTGATGATTTTGAGAGTTCCTTGAAAACGCGAATCATTTCCCTCTCATAAAGTTGAAACCTTTTTTGGCAGTTTAGAGATTTCGTCTTCTTTTAAAAGGGTGTTGTCTTCTGCCTCTGCTGGCCATTTCGGGGACATTAAAACCAAAACCCTTACACGCCTTACCATTTCCACACCACTACTAGAAAGGATTTTTTTCTTTTTGATTTAGTTTATTAATATCTCTTTGTGAAATTTACATATTTTACATAACCAGCAAATAGAAGTGGTTATGTTTATAAAATTAATTATTTTAAGAATTCTACTTTATAGGAGCATAGCAAAATATTATAAATAAATATTAAAAATAAATTAAATTACTGGAAGTTGTTATAAATCGAAATAAAAGAACAACGATTGACATGTACAAATTACATTTTAAACAAGGACTAAAAAAAATATAAATACTATGCCGACGCGGTGGTCGAGCGGTCAAGGGGAGCGTTTCCAAGCAATCGTTCGACCGCCATGTTGTGGGTTCGAGTCCCACGTAAAACATGGCTGTTGTGTTGTTGGGAACAGTGTGTTCCGCCCCACTCTGGTGCGCCTGAGGCAACTTCCTTGGATGGCTAAATATGGTTCACGTTCTGGTCGATGTATAGGCGAATGATGAAAGTCAAGTGCTTGACCTTTTGAGAAAAAAAAAACTTTGTGAAATTGGAGTACCATCTTTATGTTCTTACACATACAACCTCTCCAGGGCCAACGGCCGTACCGTGCTGAAAACACCGGTTCTCGTTAGATCACCGAAGTGAAGCAGCATCGGGCGCGGTTAGTACTTGGTGGGTGACCACCTCGGAACGCCGCGTGCTGTTGGCCATCTCGGGTGCGGTATCCCCGTGGTTTGCGCGCTAGATTTGCACGCTGCCACAAAATGCCGCCGTGTTCATGCGGAGTACGATCACGTTAAACATGTGGGTCCGTAAGTCCTTCCGAGAGGTTGGTGGTAGGGGAAGGAGGGTACGGTCCCTGTGGATGCCACCCCCACTGGGTTCCGGTCTAAATTGGGTGGCACTTCCCGGCCGTCCATACAGTTACCTTACACCTTTCTGGTAGGTCGGACGGTCTGGGTCTCAACAACAACAACATACAACCTCTCCGGCCGTCCAAATAGCTGCTCTTAGTCCTCTGGACGAGTCGGACGGTCTGGGTCTTCAACATACAACCTCTAAGGGGCGCGGTAGCCCATTGGTTAGCGCGCTGGAGTTGCACTCGGTAGGCCCGGGTTCGATTCCAGCCACTTCCAAAACTGCCGCCGTGTTCACGCGGAGTACGATCACGTTAAACATGTGGGTCCGTAAGTCCTTCCGTGAGGTTGGTGGTAGGGGAAAGAGGGTACGGTCCCTGTGGATGCCTCCCCCACTGGGTTCCGGTCTAAATTGGGTGGCACTTCCCGGCCGTCCAAACAGTTACCTTACACCTTTCTGGTAGGTCGGACGGTCTGGGTCTCAACAACAACATACAACCTCTAGGGGGCCAACGGCCGTACCGTGCTGAAAACACCGGTTCTCGTTAGATCACCGAAGTCAAGCAGCATCGGGCGCGGTTAGTACTTGGTGGGTGACCACCTCGGAACGCCGCGTGCTGTTGGCCATCTCGGGTGCGGTATCCCCGTGGTTTGCGCGCTAGATTTGCACGCTGCCACAAATTCCGCCGTGTTCATGCGGAGTACGATCACGTTAAACATGTGGGTCCGTAAGTCCTTCCGAGAGGTTGGTGGTAGGGGAAGGAGGGTACGGTCCCTGTGGATGCCTCCCCCACTGGGTTCCGGTCTAAATTGGGTGGCACTTCCCGGCCGTCCATACAGTTACCTTACACCTTTCTGGTAGGTCGGACGGTCTGGGTCTCAACAACAACATACAACCTCTAGGGGCGCGGTAGCCCATTGGTTAGCGCGCTGGAGTTGCACTCGGTAGGCCCGGGTTCGATTCCAGCCACTGTCAAAACTGCCGCCGTGTTCACGCGGAGTACGATCACGTTAAACATGTGGGTCCGTAAGTCCTTCCGAGAGGTTGGTGGTAGGGGAAGGAGGGTACGGTCCCTGTGGATGCCTCCCCCACTGGGTTCCGGTCCAAATTGGGTGGCACTTCCCGGCCGTCCAAACAGTTACCTTACACCTTTCTGGTAGGCCGGACGGTCTGGGTCTCAACAACAACAACATACAACCTCTAGGGGCGCGATAGCCCATTGGTTAGCGCGCTGGAGTTGCACTCGGTAGGCCCGGGTTCGATTCCAGCCACTGCAAAAACTGCCGCCGTGTTCATGCGGAGTACGATCACTTTAAACATGTGGGTCCGAAAGTCCTTCCGAGAGGTTGGTGGTAGGGGAAGGAGGGTACGGTCCCTGTGGATGCCTCCCTCACTGGGTTCCGGTTATAATTTTTAAAATAACTTTGCGAATACATGTGTCCTTTTTAGAAAACTGTTACACTTCACTTGCCTTCCCCCACTGGGTTCCGGTCTAAATTGGGTGGCAATTCCCGACCGTCCAAACAGTTACCTTACACCTTTCTGGTAGGTCGGACGGTCTGGGTTTCAACAACAACAACATACAACCTCTGAACGGTAATTTCTTTCGATTATTCCCTTTTTCTGTAGTAAACAATGAACCGGTGAATCATTTCGGTACGCCAAGAGCTATCACAGTGTACTTTGTTTATCGTGGTGCAAATTCATGTTTGGTTATTTTTGGGGTTCATTTTTTTGGTTATATTATATATTTATTTTTATATTATTTATTTATTTTTATTTTTATTTTATTTTTTGGTTAAAAATGTGCCTGCGTTCCGTCGATATAAATAAGATGTAAAAGATGACTTCATGGTAGATTTTTCAAACTATTATAAGCAGAGTTTAGTAGATGTTTAGTAGATATTCACGAACAGTTTTATAGATTCGCTGACAAAAAATCTGGCAACACTTGCATTCCCAAAGCATGGTAGGACGCTTTACCAGTGTATATTACTATACTGACACCGTGAGTACAAACATACGGGAAAATTCGAACTTTGTTGAAAGAATCTGAAACACTCATGTGCCGCCAGGTGCTGTCATCTTATATCAGAGATTTTTTAATTGTGTGCCGAGGCACATTAGTGCATGCTCATAGCTGTGTTGCAAGAAAATTCGACAAAAATATTTTTACCAAAATGGAGAAATAAGACGAGATATAAAATAAATATTAGGTAGTTTTAACAACGTTTTAATACACGATGAGTGTTGATTGATTAATATATCCTCCGCTAGGGTTTGACAGTGTTTGAGGCATATCTCTAACTACGATTCGCATATTCGACCTTAGTAGGGGACTAAGCTTACATTTGGATCCTTCAGCCTCATCGTAAGCCTAAGTAGGGCTTTGTATCTAACGCAGTGCTGTGACCTACTGTACAGGTGTATCGTAATATCCCACACGACAAAACAATGTGTCGCGTGTTTAAAGGTTTGAGAATCACTGTCTTATACTGTACTAGTAAAGAACTTTATTACAATTAATGATTTAATTATTTGAGAGTTTTCATAAATACTGTTTTTCGAAAGTTTTTTTTAAACTCTCGATAGATTAGGTATTGAATATGTCGATAATTTTAAACAAGTTAATGTTATTGGAAATTGTCATAAGGTAAACTTATTCTAATCAAAAAGTATTATTCTATGACTTACCTATGATGCCGCCACTAAGGGTGGAGCATGTAAGCTCCCGGTTCTCAAGCTCGAGATACGAACACACAAAACATAAAGAAATACACATGCTTAATTGCTCAATTTATTTTAATATTTTACTTAATAGATATCCATTGTAATCTTGAGTAATTACACTATGATTAAATCAATTATTAAAAAACACATAATACTGACAATATTACATTAATATTTATATTTACACACATAATAACTTTGACTTAAATTTCTTAAAAACAGTTTCCTTTAAACAATTGATAAAGAATAGTTCTTATAGTTCAATATTTACGAACTCGTTCATATGATCTACTCATACGAACTGGTAGTTAATTATTTTAATAATCGTTAAAGGTGTGCCTTCCGTGCTAATAGTGACAATTGAAAGTTGGTTACCTCTACTCTTTGTGTTACGTGCATGTTCGTGCCATCTCAATGATGTAGGAAAACCGTTGCACCTCTCATACTTGCACACGCTACCATTCTATTGCTCACATTCTACAGACACTTTTCACAAAAACCAAAAACATGATGCTGACTCGTTCAAAAGTTTTAAGTCGACTCAAGTTTTTTGAATATGGCTTTGGGGCGCTTTTTTCTTTCCCCCATTCATTCCCTACCACATCTACCATTCGCTGTTGCTGCAGACGGGGATGACCACTGTTTATATATGCATTTGTTGTGATTGGCTCCCTCTGCAGCATTTAGATAGTTCATTATTTAGGTTGGCATTTGTAATTGGGGTGGAAACATGTAATACAAATATTGTGTAACATGATATCCCCCCTTGCAGAGAGAAAATTTCAGCACACGGTAAACATTGCACTGAATACATATGTGTACACATTGCGGCCACTGTGGAAATGTTGCTTTGATCCACTGCACACACATCTGCTACATGAATGAGTATGACCCTTAAGGCAGACACACTATTGTAAGATTAGAAGTATATCACCATCACGTAAAATTCAATATTGTCACATTGGAATACATACATCGGTGCATTACAACCGACATGTCACTAAAATGAAGGAACTCACTGTTCGGAAGATACACCATATCGTACTTGGTAACACATATATTGATGCACATGAAGAAATTAATATTGTTCGGCAGGCACACTATATCGTACTTGGTAACACATATATTGATGCACATGAAGAAATTATTACTGTTCGGAAGACACCTTATTGTCACATGGAATTATCATGAGCACGGAAGACACCTTATTGTCACATGGAATTATCATGAGCACGGAAGACACCTTATTGTCACATGGAATTATCATGAGCACGGAAGACACCTTATTGTCACATGGAATTATGGAATTATCATGAGCACGGAAGACACCTTATTGTCACATGGAATTATCATGAGCACGGAAGACACCTTATTGTCACATGGAATGCACACTATTGATCTTATAAGCATATATTTTTTGTATCACGGAAGAATGAGTCACCATCCTGTGACTTAACTTTCAAAGTTCCGGTACTTCAATATTTATATTTTCATTCTGTTGCTTAGTACAGTCTATTGTACACTTCAAATGAAGACTATATCATAATTGTTATTTGCATTTCTATTTATATACAAGTTCACAACATTACATTAAAATATACGCAATTCATTACCTTGATTTCTCATTTTCACAGACGTAAATAATTTTTAGACAATTTTTTAGCTGTATATAATTTCTTATTTGTTACAATGAATAACATATTATCTACTTTTTGTGTGTATCAATCATGGCTATTTTGAACACCATATTTATCATATTACATCTCGGCATTTAAAATATCAAATATATTTCGCTACTCCAAAATATTGTGCATCTCACAATAACAAGTATGCACTCTAAATTTTCTTCCGCTGCCCTTTCGTGTGAAACAACTGCGCGGGAGGAAGGGGAGAAAAGAAAAAAAAAAAATTCGCTT
Source organism: Amaurobius ferox (assembly GCA_951213105.1). Taxonomy (NCBI): domain Eukaryota; kingdom Metazoa; phylum Arthropoda; class Arachnida; order Araneae; family Amaurobiidae; genus Amaurobius; species Amaurobius ferox. The sequence continues at coordinate 104,332,637 of OX578146.1, forward strand.
GACCCGTAGCTTTCCTCTGTTCCCCTCAACGCGTTTCCATGACAACTGCGAATCTGTTGACCCCGACGGCGACCCTGAATGAGTGTCTTCATTGTTTGCAGAGCGCAAACTTACGTCAAAAAGATTTAACTGCCTTTTGCATGTATCGCTAAACATTTAATCGTAATCGTGCAACTTTGGCGGTATCCTATCTACAAAGCGCGGACTTTTAGACTGTGCGTACGCTCTACATTGACGTGGGATTTTCTGGCTGTATCTTTTAAGGAATTATAATTTTTCTTTTCATGTTTGTAGTATTATTATTTATTTATTCTACTTATTTTGTTATTATTTCTATTTAATTTCATATATATATGCATATCTTTTTCCTTATTTTATGACCTTAACACAAATCTGATTGTTGACTACCCATGATTTTAATTTCATGTACTCTTAATTCATTGGATTTATTTATCTTTTGTTGCCACAACGCGTGATATATTTATTTTAATATACTGTTTATTATAAATATAATATGCTTTATTGTTATGTTATTGATTTAATTGACTTTATGTTCCAATTTCGGCATAAATTTACATATTTATTTATTTAAATATAATTCTTTCATATTTAATTTTATCTGTTATTTCTTTTTATTTACTGTGATGTCTCATTAATGCATTAATTTCTTAATAATACTAAATACGTAATTCATTTTACATACAATTTAATATCTTTTCCTAATGTATTTTATTTTTATATACCGGCCGGTATTTTTAACTAACTATAATTGCCTTCAATTATAATTTTAAATTTTGATACATTGATTGTATGCTTACAATAGAACTTTTTTTGTATTATTCTCGTACTATGCAGGGGAGATTTTCTCCGATGTTTATTTTTAGCCTGTCTATTTATTTTGAAGGTGACTAGCTTTCGCCGTACAATGGCCATATATGGAGCTGTTACGCTGACTGTGAAGGATGGGAAACTAATCTTACTTATTCAAGTTTTATTAATCCATATATGTAATTAACTTTTATTTTGTTTTTTAGATTGCGTGTTTTCGTAAAAGGTCTGTATAAACTATTTATGCAATATATATTTATTAATTTACTAATTATTATTTATATCAGCTGTGACTGTTATTTTTGACTTAAAATTTTATTTATTTATTTATTTATGATTTTGCTTTTATTCTGTCAGCTTTTTATGAGGTATTTAATTAATACTTTTATGATTTTGAATATTATATACTTGCATTTACCATGTTCCATTCACTTTATTTTGCATTTTATTAATTATGTTATACTATTTTTTCAAGACCTGTACAAGAAAAATGAAAGAGAAAAAAAAAAGAAAAAAGAAACGATATCGTGAAGAATTCCATCCCACACATCTTTATCATTGGAATGTCTACATTGATCTTAAGCATCTATCATTGGAAGACTTGTATTTTTGATGCCCACTACTGTTATTCCATTTTTTGTTTTTCAAGCAAGACAAATTGCAAGTAAGTGACATTTAATTATCTCTCTCCTTCTTTCTTCTAACACCTTAGTTTATTTTATTTTAGAACATTGAGGGGTATTGTATGTATTTTTTTTAACACTTCTACATATTTTTTCTGATATTTATTGCTCTATTCATAAGTTATGTATCCATACATAAATGTTTATTTATTACCTATATTTTTATTTTATCCTCATATTTACAAAATCCTCATATTTATTTTACAAAAATATTATCCTCATATTAATTTTACAAATATATTATCCTCATATTTATTTTACAAAATATATTATCCTCATATTTATTTTACAAAACTACCTTTATTTAATTATTAAATTTTTAAAATTATACATTTAATGCCTTCATTACCGTTACACTAATATAACATATTTTGCGTTTTCGCACATAAAATTTTCATATTACATTTTTATAATTATATATTATTTTGCTTTCGAATACTATTTTTTGCGTGTCCTCAGATTATAACGTCTAGGACTCCCATCATTTTGCTTATTGGCGTTATATTCTTTGTTTACATGCGATTGACTTCTGTCAACAGTTCGCCGTGTTTGTTTACTTTGTAAATACTTTTTACGCGGCTCTGCTTTATATAATTTATTCGCGTGAACAACTATCCATTTTTTATTTGGATCGTACATAGGCGTGATAGCGTAATTATTGTTACGGATCAACTTTACGATGCGATATGGCCCTTGAAATTTTTTTTGTAATGCTGTGGTGGGCCTCAAATTTTTCAAATATACAATTTGCCCTTTTACGAATTTTTTTTCTCTCACTCTTTTGAAAATTCTTTCTTGGCGACTTTGGGCTTGAATTTGTTTTCGTTTTGTATATCTATTAATTTTTTCCGCTAAAGTAAGTGCTTCACTGACCTCATTATCATATTCATTTTGCGTTAAAATTGGACTGTCATCAGGGTCCGCTATTTCCAGATTATTTTCTCCGGGTAATTTCAAATCTCTGGTAAGAAACAAAATAGCGGGACTGTGGTCTATATTTGCGCTGGGTGTTGCATTATGAAATAATTTTACATATGGCAAGACCTTGTGCCAATTAAAAGTATGGTCAGCCATTGCTGCCAAAGACTTTTTTATTCCCAAGTGACTTCTTTCTAAAATTGCATTTGAGCTGGGTTTGTAAATTGAAGTATATTTGAGTTTTATACCATGTTGCTCTGCGAATTTTTTAAATTCTTCGCTTTTAAATTGCCTCGCGTTATCTGTCAGCAGCCACATAGGAACTCCATTTTGAGATATATAGTTAGTTAGGACCTGTAAAACACTCGCAGTTGTAATATTTCTCACGGGTACTGCCTCCAGGAATCTCGAGTAATGGTCTATCATCGTTATGATGTACTCGTGCTGTCCGTTACTTCTCGGTAGCTTCCCTACAATGTCTAATGCCACCGTGTGATTTTGTTTACATGGACGTGGGACACGTTGTAATGCCATATGTCTTATAGCCTTATTTTTGTAACATAAACATGCATCACATGATGCGCAAAAATTTTTTACATCACTGTATGCTCCTTTCCAGTAATATTTTCTATTCAGAATTTGATAGGTTTTTTCTACTCCAAAATGTGGTGTATGAGCTAACTCAATAACTGCAAATTTTAGACTGTGAGGTATTAGAATTCTGTCCTTTTGCATAGGATTTCTGATATATCTAGCAGTCTTTATCATAATTAATCCCGTATTTACATCTTTATAGTATTTATTTACATATTTTGGCTGCTTAGATTTTGCATTCAGTCCGTTAATAATTTTCTTTATCTCTCTATCTTTTGCTTGCTCTTCTAAAATTTTGGCTATTGTTATAGCGCTGTCATTAGCAATAATGTTATTTATTAATTTAGTCTTAGTTTGTTCAGAAAAAAATTGCCGCGACATTTTTGCTGCGCTTGATTTGTGGGCATCGGTACATGGACCGCGTTATTTGTTACAGCCGAATTATCTGTTATACTGCTATTTACATTTACCTCCTGCTGCATATTGTTAATCGGAGGATCTTGCCTAGCTCTTTTATTTGATTGCCTAGTTTTATTTGGCGCCATGATTTAATACACTGTTGTACACTTCTGACTATATACTAAATATCTATACTAATATACACATATATACACAATAATACAATACATATTTAAATTATCATTTTCATGCATATTCCTATCATTATACTGAGTTACATCTCATTATTGAATTCATTATTAAATTCATTATTAAATTCACTATTATATTCAAACTCATTATTAAATTTAATTTTGTCTTTTATTTATATTTTTACTTTCTCTTATTAAAATTATAATTCTCTCCGAGCTTGACCACATACGGCACCAATTCACGCGGCGACATCATGTCATAAGGTAAACTTATTCTAATCAAAAAGTATTATTCTATGACTTACCTATGATGCCGCCACTAAGGGTGGAGCATGTAAGCTCCCGGTTCTCAAGCTCGAGATACGAACACACAAAACATAAAGAAATACACATGCTTAATTGCTCAATTTATTTTAATATTTTACTTAATAGATATCCATTGTAATCTTGAGTAATTATACTATGATTAAATCAATTATTAAAAGACACATAATACTGACAATATTACATTAATATTTATATTTACACACATAATAACTTTGACTTAAATTTCTTAAAAACAGTTTCCTTTAAACAATTGATAAAGAATAGTTCTTATAGTTCAATATTTACGAACTCGTTCATATGATCTACTCATACGAACTGGTAGTTAATTATTTTAATAATCGTTAAAGGTGTGCCTTCCGTGCTAATAGTGACAATTGAAAGTTGGTTACCTCTACTCTTTGTGTTACGTGCATGTTCGTGCCATCTCAATGATGTAGGAAAACCGTTGCACCTCTCATACTTGCACACGCTACCATTCTATTGCTCACATTCTACAGACACTTTTCACAAAAACCAAAAACATGATGCTGACTCGTTCAAAAGTTTTAAGTCGACTCAAGTTTTTTGAATATGGCTTTGGGGCGCTTTTTTCTTTCCCCCATTCATTCCCTACCACATCTACCATTCGCTGTTGCTGCAGACGGGGATGACCACTGTTTATATATGCATTTGTTGTGATTGGCTCCCTCTGCAGCATTTAGATAGTTCATTATTTAGGTTGGCATTTGTAATTGGGGTGGAAACATGTAATACAAATATTGTGTTACAGAAATCTTATTTTATATCTTGTCATTTAAAAAAGTGGGGACAGGCAGATACGTTGATTCGTGGTTATAGCCACCTCCCCTCACCATCTATATGTTCGCATAAAATAGAGAAGCATCATTCTGCCTTTTATTTCAAGAAAATGTTCCTTTTCAGAAGAATTGACCATTTTTTTTGTGAAGCACTTCAAAACGTGAAAAAATTTTAAAGGTGAACATTTTGTGAAACTATAACATTAGAAACCTTTGACAATATGAAAAAATAATCTGATGTGGGCAGCACATGACTTTCCTTATGTAATGCAAATGAATGTACTACTTTTCAATTAAAAAAAATGTTATTCTTATAGTAGATACTTATATTCATTCCAAGATATTGAATTTTCTTCAATTAGTCGTTATTTTCATTGATTTAGCGTCATTTTCATCCATTTGGCGAGATTTTCGTTAACTTGGCAACATTTAAAAATGTCGCCAAGTTGGCGACATTCCACTAAATTCGTCGCCAAAATCTCGCCAAGCATTATGGATGGAGAAATAAGTTATTCTTACAGCGGATAAATGACTATTGGCGTTCAAATACAAAAGTATTACTCAAAGTAGCTTTTCTCGTGACTGGAACGAGTTAGATCCACGGGAATGATGTCACTAAATTTATCGCATATTATATATGAAAAGTGAACATCTTTATTAACAGTCAATATTTTTTTTAATATATGGGATTTTTTGACAAATGTATTTGAAAAATATGCAATATCTCGAGAACGGTTCATGCTAGTGTTCTAAAATTTATGTCAATCGTTTTCTAAGGACAAATTACATAAGAAATATCTATTTGCGTAATTTTATTAAAGGTTTTGATTTTTTGATGATTTTTTAAAAAATTCACTCGAAAATTTAGGGGGTGGGGTGGGGTCTGAACATTTGATTGCGTTCTAAAACAATAGGCTTCCAGTATTCACGGATTGAGATTTTTGTACCAAATTTCATTCGAATCGCTCCATTCGTTCGTGAGATATCGTCTCCACAGATTCACTGACACACACACATACGCACACATACCTTCACACACACACACACATCACTTCAAAAATGGATTCGTGATCAGGGATGCTTGAAACGTGCTCTCCCGTCGAAAACTCGAATTCGAATTTTCGACCCCGTCACAATACTTTCCTTATACATTATGTATATGAGAAAAGTAATAATGTTTTAGTCCGCAGATATACACCAGTCTGGATTCCTCTTACATGCTACATGCGATTTAAATCAAATTTCATCGCGATTCAACTCTTCATCAGCCACAGAACATTTCCGTCTTCATAGTTGAGCCCATCCACTCATTGCTCTTGTGGAGACGTATTAACATAGTACCAGTACAATACCAGCTGCCAAAGATCACAACCTCAAGAAACCAGCACAAGAACATTAAGACGCATGGTGAGCTAGCATTGCCCAAAAATAACCAAGCAAAAATCTAGAAAATTATTACACGGTTGAATGTATACATAGACTTCTTAGACCAGTATAACATCTAGCCACCAATTATGCCACAGTAACAAGATCTAAATCCCAAAAGTTTCCACAGTTGTCAACAACAGTTTGTGTTCACTCTTTATGGAATGCAGCAGGGAATTGTTAAGGGCAATGTAACCAATCCAAAGAAAAGAAAAAAAATACTCAGCTGGTGCAAATAAATGCTGAAAGCTATATAAAGCGAATCAACGTCCCGGAAGAAGCACTTATGCAACATGCGGATAATAAACCCATTATTAATGCTTGTGAAAATACTCTCAAAAATCTACATAAACTTGAAGAATAAAAAATAATGTGATTAAATACATGTTTCGAACATCTAACACCCCAAAATAGCTACATCTAACCTTAATATGGCTGTTTGCAACTACTTGTTATGAACCTCTATGAAATCTAGCAATTTTTTGCCATGATTCTAGCCATAAAGTTCCTCCAAATGTTGGCAACCCTGTTACCAATTAGCTATCGACAACACCATATTCAGTCTCAAAGTAAAATGCGTAACACTATTTAAAATATTCTATTTGAAATATGTACAGAATGAAAATACTTATTATTTCTGTAAAGTTGTTGTAATTTATAACTTTTCTTTTGTAACAAAAAAGTAACTTCTTCGGTTAAATTACTGAATTTTTTAAATTCTAGAAATAACATTATTTCTTATTTCATAATGCAATTTTTTTTTAACTTCTAAAAACAACTTCTACTGTTAAATTATTGATTTTTTTTAACTTCTAGAAATTAAAAACATTCATATAAAGATTTCTGAGAACATTCATCACACTTTCATTTTTCTATGAAATGTTTTTAAGATATTTTTGAATAAAAAAGGAATATAGTCCTTTTCTGCAATATAGATTATCGGTAACATTTCTTACACGTGTTGCTTGGGGGCTGTAACTCTGTTTTCTTTCAAAATTAACCATTTCGTTCGAGAAATCCATAAAATCTTATTGATAAACGTATGGGCTATGTGGCTAGATATTTTCCTCACATGAGTTATTTCAGCAGTTGCGCAAGATATGAATACAAAGTAAGGAATAGTGTTCTTTGCAAAAGTTATCATTCTGTGTGGATTTTAAAGTTGAAATATTATTGTTTCTACAAAGTGTGTTGTAACTTTCATAGACCATTTCAACAATTTTATTTGTGGCAAAAATTCTGCTATTCTATTATTTTCTACAAAAATCTTTTTCTGATGCATATTTTTTAAGATCTGCTATAAATAGAGTTTAGATGATGACTGATATAGATTCTGCATAAGATTTTGGGGGCAGAAGGGGCTCATCAAGGTTTACCACTTCAAGTTTATATCCCGATTAAAAACTTTTCATTTTACTTGTATCTGTTTCTCAACATTAGCTTAGATAATGACTGGTATGAATTCAGTATCAAATTCTGGAGGGATAAGAGGATTTACCAAAATTTACATAAAGGGACTTACCAAAAGATACATAAAAGGACGAATAAGAAAACTAACCAAAATCCCAAGGGATAAGAAGACTTATTTTTCCATTTCCAGTTCAAACATTTAAATTTTCCTTGAAACATCTGTTTTCAAGATTGTCCATAAACAGAGTTTAGATAACAGCTGATATGAATCCAGCATCAGATTCTGAAAGAGGGTGGGTGATGCACTTAAAAATCAACTTCTGGTTCCTTTTCTACTTCCGATTCAAAAATGTTCCTTTAAGCATTTATTTTACAGGATTGGATATAGATAGAGCTTACACGATGAGCGATATGGATTTATCATCAAATTCAGGAGGAGGTATAAAACTTACTAAGGATTTCCACCTCCGGTTTTGGAGATGTCACTTCCTACTCAACAATTTACATTTCCTTTGTAACAGCTGTTTTTAAGATCGGCTATAGATAAAGCTTAAATAACGACTGATATGGATGCGGGATTTAACTCTGGAGGAAGTAAGGTCATTCACTAAGAATTTCAACTTCCATTTTTTTTTATCTTTTTATGTTTTAAATATTTTTTGAAATATTTATTTCTCAGGATTGGTTATAAATAATGCTTATAGATAATGACATATATAAATTCAGCATCATATTACAAGTTCGGTTTCACTGGGAATTTCAACTTCCCGGTCTTTTACTAATTTCGGTTTAATAATTTTATTGAAATGTCGATTTGTTTTGGAATCAGCTGTAGGTGAAGTTTAGAAGATGACTGATGAACTTTGTATTCAATTTTGTCTCACTAAGGTGTTGTCTCAGTAAGGTTTTCCACTTCCTGTCTAAAGATATCACTTCCGATTAAAAATTTTTACATTTTCCTTGAAACATCTATTTTTCATGATTTGCTATATATGGATCTTAAATGATGACTAATATGTTTTTAGTATCCAATTTAGGAGGCGGTATGGGATGTATTAAGAATTTTCTCTTCCGGTTTTGGAGATGTCTTTTTCGGTTTTTCTGAAAATTCGCATGATTGTACGAAATAAGTAAGCAAAAGAGAATAAAAATACTTAGTAGTTCCGACACAAATAAAGTGCACACATCATTTGTTACCATATATAAAGGTTCTCCTTTATAAATTTATCCTTTTCTTTGAACTTTCGAGTGAATGGATAAATACAATTAAGACACGATGAATTCACTAGCACTAAATACTCAGTTAGATGAGCTGTTCAAATTAAATGAGTTACCATGTAAATTAAGATTTTTTTTCAAAAGATTTAGATCTAAATTGAAATAATAATAATCTTTCAATTAAGCGATTCATGTCCCAAGGGCATTTATTGATATCTTCCCAGTCAGTTTCCCAAATTAATTGAAAACTAAGACATCCCTAAGTACAAGCCTACATGATTAAATCTAAGCTTGTTGCTTATGAAGTTTCTTAATTCGAAGTATTATTTCCAGTTATAATTCTATATTCGAAGTATTATTTCCAATATTATTTCCAGTAATAAGTGCCTGACCATTGAGAAAAATAATATAAGTCAGTAGTGTGTGAATGAGAGAGCTGGACCACAGCCATAAACCCCCCATTAAAACCACACCCACTTTTAGAATGTAATGGCTCTATTTTATCCATAAAAAACCCACCCACTTTAAAAAACAATGGTGTGAAACCCCCCATTAAAACCACACCCACTTTTAGAATGTAATGGCTCTATATCACCCATAAAAAAACCCACCCACTTTTAAAAACAATGGTGTGAAACCTCCCATTAAAACCACACCCACTTTTAGAACGTAATGGTCCTATTTCACACCATTAAAATATCCACCCACTTTTAAAAACAATGGTGCGAAACCTCCCATTAAATCCACACCCACTTTTAGAATGTAATGGCCCAATATCACCCACACAAATTCGACTATTCAATGGCTCTCAGACCTCCATTGAATCCCACCCACTTTTAGAAATGTAATGGCTGTATTTTACCATTAAAATTACCACCCAATCTTAAAAATAATGGCTCGCAAAACCCCATAAAACCCGAACCCACTTTAGAAAAGTAATGACTCTATTTCAGCCATACAAATCCGATTAAACAATGGGGTAAACCTCCTCATAAAAACGGGACCCACTTTTAGAAAGTGATGGCTCTATTTCGACCAAACGAATTAAACAAAGCTATGGTATCAAAATCATCCATTAGCAAGGTTCTAGCGCAAGCACCCCCCGAGAAAAGTGATGGCTCTATTTCGACCACACCAATTTTCCGGAGCGAGCAAGCGAAAAGTCGTTGGGAGCGAAGGTACCCCCTTCGGCGCCGCGGACGGCCACCCCCTAAGCATTGCACCGACATGGGTTCGTTGCTTTGCAACCATCATCTGCCAAAAGAGCTCTATTTCACAATCCGCGAAAAGTTAGACTCTTATATAGAGGAGGAGGACGGTTACATGGAGTACTTTAGATGTGATATAGACACTATTAAAGAGGCATTCAGAACAGAAGAATGTGTCCTTCGAACTGAGAACCATTAATTATCTTTTAATAGTTCGAAAACTGTTAAAAGATTATGATCGCCTACTCCTTTATCGCATAGTGACCGTGAGCCAAGGTATGGACACCATCTTCCAATATATGACGTTTGTCATCTTTTCCTGATAGGGCAATCTTATTGACTTGTATGGAATGAATCTCATGCTTTGTGCTCCTGATGAGATTCATGGTTCTATGCTGTACTTCTTGCTTGAATAGGCAGTTCTTGTAGTCCTCGAAGGATATCCTGTTTTTCACGACACATTTCTTTACTCCTTTCGACTTTTTCACCAGGTCAACCTCAGTTTTACAGGCATACATCTTAGATCTTAAGCCAACGAACTCTTCTAAGATCTTCCCTGCATTTTCATCCTTCATCTTCCCCAAGACCTTTTTATTTACTCGGGGCAAACCATACCTATTGTTTTCTGGATAATCTGATGTGTCAAAGTAGTCAATCAATCCCTTCATATCCTCATAAAAGTCCTCGGTCTGTATGTCATAGATGTAACTGTCAGTGTCCATGTACAATAGCTTGATATCGTCCCCGTATTTAGGCTTCATAAGATTATAATGGAAGTCATACATCAGATGCTTCGATAGATCTAATATACTCATGCCGACGTATATTGGCTTATTAAAAATCACTTTCGTCTTGTTCATATGCACGGCGGCTAATCTTTCGTCAAAAATGGTCCTTCCCTTGAAGTTGGGCTTAGCAACTAGCTTCTCCGCTTTCTGGGGATCGCATACTAGCCTAATATCGAGTCGCTTCCTGATATTTTCCATCGTCTTGCCAAAGACCGAGTTGTTCATAAGTTTGAAGAAGTCTTTCTCAAAGTCGTTGGTTGCCTTGGTCCTCATATCAGTGTTCAGGTCTATGTACCTCTTCAACCAGGGAGACTGCTGAAACTCCAACACTTTGTGCACCTTTTTGAGCTTCATCCCCAACTGCAACAGTTGCTTCAAAACCCTGTAATGAACCACATAATGCTCTTTGTCATAGAGGGTCGTCAGTAGTTTTGGCTGTTTTGAGCCATCGGGCATCCTGCTCTCAGGTGCTAGAGGTATGTCTGAATGGAGGTTGTGCAGATGGGTCGGGTACTGTAGGTCGCAATCTACGATGTATCCTTTGTCTGAGTCATCCTCTACTTGGGTCACATCTGACACAGTGCTCCACTCGAAGCCACCATGCGGTAGGTATTGACTCATGGCCCATCCGTAAAGGTTGTTGGCGTCAAGGTACATCAGGTAGTTAGACTTCTTGTTCTCGTCATAGTCCCTCATGTACTTGTTGTTCGCCCTCCCATATCGGTTACAGCACTGAGAGATGCCTCCTCTGGTCCCCTTTTCTAGCATGAGTATCATGTCATAGTCTGTCAACAGCTCTAGCTCAACCTCTGTGGTTTTGAGCATGGCGTCCCACGAGAGTCCGGGTGCAGTGAAGTACCATGCAGGATCCAACTTATAGGTCTTTAGACAGACATCTCTAAAGTGTTCCATGATGTCGGCTAGGATGAGTACATCAGTCTTCACATACAAATCGGAATATTCACCCAATGTCTTAATGTTGAAGGCCTTCCATACCCTTTTAGCGTGCTCGTAGTCCTCATCCTTTATGTGTGACTCATTCAATTGGTTGTAAAAGTCTTCTTTTGGGGGCAGCTTGGTTTCTTCGCATTTGTCCCACGAGTCCATGTAATCGTATGGATAGACGCCTTTTCGGGTGACGAGGTCCAGTTTGTCCTTGGGGAAGTACTTGGCTGTCTCCCTGAACTCCTTTACGTTCTTCGCAAGACTGTCGAGGCTAGCGGCCATGAACTTGAATGAGTCGACAAACCTCAACTTTATACCAGGTACCTTTACTTTCTTCCCATCGCCTACTTCTACAGTTTTTGCCCCGACCTCCTTACTGAAGGAAATGTACCTCTCCTCGTTGTTCGGGATGACGTCGATATCACCTTGGTCTCTACCGAGCTCCTTTATGAAGAGATGGGCGTCGTAGCCAGATAAGTTGTGGATAAACACTGGAATGAACGAAGGCTCTTGATACTTTAGGTTGCAAAGGTTGTGAGCAGGTCCTCTGTAGTTCGATTCACATTTCGCCGGATTGAGAAGATGGTCATGATCTCTAACTTTTCGGAAGTCTGGTTTATCCTTGGGTGAATAGGGTGAAGGTTTCTTCCTGATATCTTCGTCACAGATGTGGCAAACATGGGTCCTTTGGAAATGCTCTTCATCTTCGGTGGTCATTTTGATGGGTTGCTTCTTATCATAAATGTTCTTTATCGCTAGCGCCTCAGTCTTCACTGTATCAAAGAACAGCTTGGTGGCATTGGGTCCTCTGTATGTGATTGGTGCCTTATAGTCTGCGTGTTTATATTTGATGTAGACAGTGAAGCTCATAGGTTCATGCTTTTGATATTTATGTAAGAATGAGCTGTCTTTTGTAGGGCAGCAGGTGTTTATCTTGTTTGTCAAGCACTCGAAGTCTCCATACATCACAAAGGGTAATCGTAAAGACCTTTGATAGTTTTTGAACCGCAGAGATTCGTTCTCCTCGGGCATTACAATCTTTACTGGTGTATTCTTCCTACAATCCGTTTCATGAGCTTGGAGGTCCTCTTCGGAGTAATAATACAGCAGGCATCTCTCACAGGTGAATATCTTTCCGTTGTGTTTAGTCACTTGTCCGCTTATCAATTTGGAGAGGTCTTTTATCCAACAGTAATGACTGTTTCCTTCCTTATTCTTTATGTACAGCAAATTGATGTGTTTGTCTTCCTTATTTTTAGTGATTCTCAATGGGTAAATATCATTACCTTCGTATGAATATATGTTCACCGATATGTTATTCAACTTTTCGAACCTGTTAAATACTCTATCTTCCATCTTCACTGGAAACTCGATACCTTCGAAATTTAGCTCATTATCATATGGCTTATATTTAGAGACTCTATCTACGTGATTATCAGCTGGATAAATAGCGGACAGTATCGCCCACTTAAAGCACTCGTTATCATTTTCATTTTTCACGTTAATGACTGCCTTTTTATCTTTAATTCTTTTCGGTAAATCAATGTAGGATGATCCTCTCAGTGGGTTGTATTTATTGATCCTCACCTCAAGCTTTTTAATTCTAACAAGCGTCCATCCCGAACCCTTTGCAACAAACTCCTCCATTTCTGTCAATAATTTTTGGATAACCGATCTGTAATAAGCTACCAAATCAGTTGATTCTAAGATGACTGCGTTTTCTGTTTTGAAGTTTTTCTCCATTTCTATAATAGCATCGTCTTTACCCTTTTGATAGTCACAGAGGAATTCGAAATTAACCTTCAAACCATGCAGCCTCTTTATGTGTTTAGTGATGAGTCCCCGGACTAGTGATGCCACATCGTTCAAAAAGTCTTCGGGAAGCATCAGGTTGTGTTCATTTTGGATGTCGTACGTCTTCAAGCGAGATTCAAAGGCTGTATTAACTTTGTGGAGGGTGTAGAGCCTTCTCTCTCGCGTATCTAAAAACAGGTCTGAATCAAACCCGAAATGACGGTTGAACAATACGCTTTCTATGTATGCTATGATGTCTGCCCTCCTTCCTAACCTGGAATAGCCTCTAATGCCATGCGTTCGACAAAATTCCCGTAGTTGGGGGAGAGTCATGTGATGTAGTCGATGCTCCACCCTTCCACACTCTGGGAGAGCGGTTGCCTTCTTTGGTTTATAGTTTAGGTGCCCTTTAGATTGTAGGTGCTTATTCATGCTTGATCCCTTAAATAACTTACCGCAACACCTGATCTTACGCACTCTGTTCTTCTTTGGCTTGCTAAACAAGTCATTGTGGAAACTGGAAAAGCCGTTATGATATTGAATAAGGTCGACCAGCTCCAACTTTTTAAGTTTCGAGTAACCTCGAATATTATTTTCACGACAGTAGCCTTGCAACTGTCGAACGGTTTTAGATTGAAAATCCATTTTGTCTTTCTTTAGAACTACAAATCGTTTCTTTAAATGCTTTTATTACTGAAGGGGTATACTTTAAACGATTCAATTTTTAATGAGTATTTCAATCATTAAAAATATAGTCATATCTACATCTATTAAATTATGGAAGGGCATGTCATCGTTGTCGGTCGATCGCTATCGCTATCACTGTCAGCCTGATATATTGAAAAGGTTTCGTAGAGGTGCATGAACCGTTCTGGATGTCATACGTCTTCAAACGACTTTCATAAGCTGTCTCAACTTCATGGGGGGTATGTGCCCTCACCATATTCGTCGAAAGACCTTCCAAAATTCGTCTTCGTTAGGTCCTGTCTCGTATTCTATACAATAATATCTCGTTTGCAGTAAAAATTTGGATCCTGATTGAGCTAGAGTTGACAAGATCAGCGGATGGATACATCGGAAGAAACAGGATTGAGTTCTGTCCCCCTTCTATCCAAAAATTATTGACGGAGATGGAGGAGATCCATAATGCTTGGCGAGATTTTATAATTTCAAAGTCTTGATCATGGTAATATTTTGATTGTTAATATTTAAGAGGCATTTCTTGTGCTCTTTTAAGATGAAGTAAAAAACATAATCTTTGGGGGCAGCGTTCCTTAACCTCCAGTTAAACTCAATCATTAAGTTATTCGTATCGGTATAGTTTTGATGATGAGAGAGATTAAAGCAGATGATTGGATACAACTTACCAAAATTCGAATAATTGACCATACAACCTGTTTCAGACGTGATGGTGTTGAGTCCAGATTCCAAAAAGGCTGTGTATAATCGATTATAATCACTTTTCTCAAAATCCATCATGTAACTGACAGTTGGCACTTTTACATTGTTGATCATTAACCAACATTCCGTCATATCTAAGTTATCAAACAGCATGTTATTGTGCTTCGAATTTTCGTATCTTTCAGTGTACTGAGGAATTACGTACAAAGATAAGACTTCATCAGAAGTAGCTTTTATGGTATAAGAGCCGCTAGCGTTTTTATAGAAAATATTAGACTTTACTATGCTGTGTTGGTTCCAGTTTATTTCTACATCCTTATTCGATAACTTTAATTCGTTAAATATTGAAGCCGCCGCATTTTTAAATCGTACGTAAGGTAGCCAGAGTGATAAATCTTCTACAACGACTTTATAGATCTTATGTTGCTCGTTGGTGTACAGCATATTTAGACTGTGATTTCTCTGGAACTCAAATTTGACTTGGAACCCCGTGATTACTTTTTTATATTCACGGAAGAAATCAAACACGTACTTTAGTGGGATCCATATAGTTACAACCTTGCTATTTTTAGTGAATTCGCTTCTTTCTGTAAATCCCTGGTTATGGTTCTCATTAATTCTGAATTTTTCGAAAAACTCAGTAATCTTTGTGGTATCTACTAACGTGCCATCATATTTCAAGCGTTCTCTATCAGCTGTGTCCGACGTATCAGTGTAGAACAGCATATTTGTAGCTTCGGCAGAAGAATAGTCAGGCGTAAAATGTATTAAGCCCAACACTTGTCGCATAAGAGCGGTATAATTAATGTTGGATTCTATTTCAGTGGTTCCTAATGTAAACCTGTTAGCATTGATCAAACCACCTCCATTCACGAGAGCTACATTATCATTCACTATGGCAGTACCATCATTGTTAACAATTTTCAATTTTTGCTGTAAATAACCGTTAGAGTATAAAATGTTGGCGTTGGTGTCTTGAATAAAGAAATGGTAAGAGGCATTTTCCATAGAATTATCACTATTTTCATGCCTTACCTCTCTATATTCGAAACTTTCGATGTCATCATCGTAATAATAATTGGTGCTGTTTAATTCAAATATTTTATTCATTTATTATGAAATAAATTTTTTTTCTTCTCCTCAATTTAATAGCTATATGGCTATTAAATCGAATTTAGATAAACTTTAGTCCAGCTCCATGTTTTTTCTGCTTTGATAATATCTCCTTTATTTTATCCTGCACATACTTACCTTCTAATTCGGCCTCCTGCAGGACGTCGGAAAAGAACCCTCTTCCTTGTATCTTCTTACTCTTTCTTTGAAGTCTGTGTTTATTCATTTCTTTATTATAGGGCGATAAAATTGTATTGTACTTCTTGCTTATTGAGCGGAATTAAATCACCTCTATGATTGGTTACTTGCATTCTGATTCGGTAAACACTATCCATTCGAACAGGGTAAAACAGAGGTTTGTCAAATGATTTTATAATCTGACTACCTGGACGATTACTGTTTGTAAATGAATAGATGACGTTTGTAGAGTTGAAACCGTTGATATACGCCCCCTCTGCGACATCGCAATGTATATAAATGTTATCGTTTCCCCCAGATAAGTCAGCAATGTACTTTCCTACTTGTTCAAGCTCTTCGTGGATTTTAGGCTCGAAACCTAAAAGTTTATGCAGGTTTTTGGTTTTCGTTAAATCGATCTTATACCCGTCTATTAACTTAATGGCTATTCGCTGTCGTTCCTCCACTATTCCGAATTGTATCGGCGGATCGCTTCCAAAAAAATTAATCATGTAACGATTCAGCCCCTTGATAGTGTAATTTCCATCTGGTATCGTCAAATTTAACCACTGCTGACCATCAAAGTATGATAATTCCTCATCTTTGATATTGTCCCATGAAACGTACATCGAAAAGGACTGAAGGGCAATCTGTTTAAAGGTGAAAGGTCTAGTGTATTCAATCGTAAAATCTTTTTCCGCGTTTTTAGAATCTAATATCAATAGAACCATTTTATTTATAGAGAACATTTTTTTCATTGAAGTCGCTGGGTTCTTGGGTAAAAGAATATAGCACATCTACAACTGGCCTACCCTTGTTTCTTTCACGAATGTACTTCATACAAAAGTAGCCGCATTTGACGGAAGCAGGGTGCTGTAGAAAGCTCGAGTTACACCCGATATTTTTCTTTCCAGAAGTCAGTAGATACTTCTTAATGTTAGGATGAATTTTGTATACGTGTTCTCCAAAAGGATCAAAATACTCAACAAAGTTATTTTTAGGATCGTTATAGTAGCAGACCCAGTGCGTACCAGGTCCTGTGACAATGTCCAGATTAATAATACCGTTTTCAAACCGACTCATCTTTTTAGGCAACAGATCGGAAGTAAAGACGCCCCTAAACCCCTGTTCATGTTTCATATTTTGTTTAATTACTTCGTCTGATATTCCCAGTTTTGATAGACGCCCTTTCCAATGGGTCTTTTTTTTACACATCCAGATCCTGAAATTTTTTCCAAAGCTTTCTTTGCTCCATATCCAGCCGCCCCACTTGCAGCACCTAGTGCTAAAGCCTTGGCCCCAGCAATTAACGCAGGTAATAGAAAAGGTAGAAAACCACCCGTTTTCTGGAGCTGCGTCTTACTGATAGTGATACGCTTCCCCTTCCCAATTTGAGCTATCTGTGTTCGAGTTAAATGTATATCTTTGTTGGGGGCTTTTGTCTTATCTATTTGTAGAGATACTTCTTCTCCTTTCTGGTATGCAGATTTTAGCTTAGCAATCTGATGATCGCTTAAATGTATTTTAGTTTTTATGTAATTACTCATTTATTCAATGAAAAATTTTTGTAGTATTGTTTTACTTGCTCGTTGGTCATAGTTCCTTCTCTCAACAATGCATCCAATAAATCGACGACTTGATTGTGTAACTTTTTACTTTTGGACCCTTTACATATCTTATCAGTCAATCGGGCTAAAATTTCCATTTTGTCTTCTACTCCTTTACCGATATAAATTCCTTTTCTTTGCAAGTCTCTGAGTCGATCCCGATAATCTCCTAACGTAGTCATATGATCTCTCAAATAATCAGCCTTAGCTAATAAGCGATCTTCTCTTTCTTCATCCTTTTTAGTCATTCGAGACATCTGACTCATAATGTTTCCTTTTTGACGAGACATTTTTAGGTAAGTATCATTTACTTTACTCATAATTTCTTGCAAAGTTTCCTTGGTCTCATGGTACAATTTTGAGGGTCTTGGAAAGTTATTTTTCTCTAAAAACTCTACATCCAATTTTTTATCAAAATCATAGACTTCTAAAGGCGATTCAATAGCTAGAGGAATGTGATCAACAGCATCTTTTATAGCCTGAATATTCTCCTTTCGATTAATTTCTTGTTCTTGTAGCTTTTCAGTTACAGGCTTGTGAAAGTCCGATAGTGCTTTCTGGATACCTAATTTTTGCTCAAGTTGTTGTTCGTTGTTTTTTCTAATTTCAGCCTGAAGCTTATAAACTTTAAGTTCATATTCAACTTCCTTTCTTAATTTCTTATTTCGTTCTTTTTGTATAGCATTCATCTTTATTATTATGCAAAAAAATTTTTACTTAAGCAAATTAAATTTTTACTGAAGCAAATTTTTAACATTAAATAAAGATGATTCAAATTAAAAATTATACAGAAGCAGAAGAACTTGTCGATGCAAATCAACATTATTTATTACCTAAACACCCTTTCAGACTTCTAATCGCTGGAGCTTCAGGTACTGGTAAAACGAACTTATTGTTGAATTTTATATACGACTATCTCGAATTTGATAATTTGTTCGTTTGTGCAAAAGATATGTACGAACCCAAGTATGGTAAACTGAAAGAAAAGTACACAATGTTTGAGGGCGTGGATATTGACTCGATAAAGTACCCCAAAAAGAAGAAGAAAATTATCCTAGAGTTATATGAAAGATTCGGCAAGAAAGGAACTTTATTCTCCTCTGATACAAAAGAATTTATAAAAGTGGATGACCTGGACCCATCTTGTAAAAATGTTGTTGTCTTTGATGACTGCATGACTGACAAGGACCAGAGGAGCATAGAAGATTTTTTCATCAGAGGTCGGAAGAAAAACGCCTCAATCATTTATCTTTCTCAATCTTATTATAGAACACCCATTGTTATCAGAAGAAACTGTAATTACTTGATATTTTTTAATATTCAACCGAGGGAGATTCAACAGATCATAAGAGAGATAGATGGTAGTTTGACAAAAGAAGAATTCAGTAGATTATATAAAAAGTGCATGCAACAGCCGTATGATTTCTTTATGCTTGATTTAGTTAATCCGGCTCTGAGATATCGGAAGAAATATTTCACCCCTATAAATAAAGATGGAAGAATACTTGCAAAAGAAAATTTACGTATATAGAAAGAGCTACCACCACTACCATAAAATTAGTGTCACTATGACCGTTAGCAAGTTCGTTTTAAGTTCATTGGGTTTATCAGCTTTTGTACTTGTTCCCTTAGCTGCTCTGAGCTTAAGCGTCGGTATTGTTGAAGTTCTTGATAAAGCTTTGAATATCGCGGAAAGGAAAGAAGAGTACAAACAGTCTTACAAGTTTTACAAACAGCTGCTCAATTCATACAAATCGAATACCCTATCAGAAGAGGAAGTGTATAAGCGAGAGGAGGATTTCATCAATAATTTAGTCTACTTACCCAGAGAAAAATATATGAAACAAACCCTGCTGAATGGATATCAATATATGAGTAAATAATTTTTTATATATAAATAAATGTGTAGTAAAAAGACTTGCAATAAAGGAAAAGGTGTTGTTAACGCAGCAATTAATAATTTACCGTTTGAAATGCATCTGCCAGGGCATCAATTTACAGGACCAGGAACTCAACTGCTCAGAGGAAAAACTAGACTGAACCCCGATTTAACATACAAAGAATGGAGTAAGCCTATTAATAGGGTTGATGATAGTGCCTATAAACATGACGTGTGCTACATTAAAAACAAAGATACCGAAACCAGAAACAAAGTGTGTGACTCAAACATGATTAAAGAATTGGACGACATTCCCAATCCAAGTTTTCGTGAAAGGCTAGATAGAGCTGTTGTGAAGCCTATTATCAAAGCAAAGAAGACATTTGGAATGGGCTCAAAAATATATTGTCTCAAATGTAAAACACACACCGACACTAAAGATGAACAGCATGTCACCTCTAAAAACGCTAGACCAATGTTGAAAGGTATTTGTGTGGGTTGTGGTTCTAAGAAGTGCCGTTTTTTACCGCTGAAGGGGTAACTGAGAAGGGTTGCCCCGAAAAGGTTTATTACGATCCCGAAACAGGATTTTGTGGCATAAATGTACTGAGCAGAAAAACTGGTTTAAGTCGAAAAGAAGTCTCGGATTTTTTACACCGACAGGATGTATACACAAAGCATAAACCACTTATCCGTAAGTTCAAAAGAAGGAGAATTTACGTGTCACATATCGACGACCAATGGCAAGCTGATTTACTGTTTGTCTATAAATTTGCGAGAAGTAAGTTTAATGATGGTATCAAGTACATATTAACAGCTGTTGACTGTTTCAGTAAATATGCATGGGCTGTTCCTCTAAAGGATAAATCAGCAGAAGAAGTAACTCAAGCATTTAAAAAGATCTTCAAAGAAAGAATACCTGAAAGGGTTCAAACAGATAAGGGTTTAGAGTTCGTCGGAAAAACAACTCAAAAATTATTCAAAGAAAATAATATCCAATGGTTCACAACAGAAAATGTTGAAATAAAAGCTGCTATGGTTGAAAGATTTAATCTCACTCTTGGTAATAAAATAAAGCTCTACTTGTGTGCAAATAACACTGAAAGATACATAGATGTATTGGGTCAATTAGTGAAGAATTACAACAACTCATACCACAGAAGTATAAAAATGACTCCTGTTGAAGCCAGTCTAGAAGAAAACAGTAGTGAAGTCTACCGCAATTTGTTTAAAGAAAAGGTCATACGTAAACATAAATACCAGGTAGGCGATAAAGTAAGAATATCTATATATAAGTCTACCTTCAGAAGGGGTTATCAAGCAACTTTTACAGATGAAATATTTGTCATTTCTGAAGTATTAGAAACCGACCCAATCACTTATAGAGTTCAGGATTTAAATAATGATGAGGTTAAAGGCACTTTTTATGAATATGAATTAGTAAAATATGATAAGAAAGACAATGTGTATAAGATTGAAAAAATCATCAAAAAGAAAGGGGACAAATATCTAGTTAAATGGTTAGGTTATCCTGAGACTAGCTGGATTGATAAAAAAGATTTAGTTGATTAATTTTTAATAGCTTATTCGGCTATTAAAAATTATAATCACTTATCGGGGTCATACCTCAGCTCTTCGTGACATGTTGTTCAGACGTATCAGCCGTTTTTTTAATTTATAGGGTAAAAACTCCAATTTAATGCTTCGAAGATGGTTCTGCAGATTTCTTCATTCTGAATAAGCGTCTTTTTGAGTTTAGGTAACTTAACTAGAAGGCGTGAAATATAGATGTCGTAACCTCTTTTCCGTAACATATGGTATAAGATATAGTCTTTGCTGATTATGTTTTTTCGCTCTGGGTACATCTCCTCATATTTATGGATATAAGAAGAAAAGTCGTTCAAAAGCTCTTCTTCTTCAAAGGGTAGGTTATGCAAACCTAACCATTTAGCCAGATTTTTCATTCGATGTTTTCGCCTCTGTTGTTTCTGCATGTTTAAATACATATCGAGATTATTGATAGGGGGTATATTTGGATTATACCTCAGCTCTTCGTGACATGCTTGGCAAATGTACCAGCCATCATCATTTTGAATTACATATTTGTGTTCACATTCATGAGTTTTCAAGTCTCCGTCTGAGGAAACTTTATTGTCCAGACCTAACATTCTTATTACTTCCAACATTTCCTTCGATGCTTCGATCATTATATTCTTTTATAAGTTTGACAATTTTTTCAAACTGATCATGCAACTTTTTTAAAGATTTTTTCACTTCTGAAATGTCATCGCTATAAACATCTAATTGAACATACTGATAAAGAATTCTATAGCGAAATATCTCAGACTCAATTTCATTCATTTATATATATCTTTGTTTTCTTTAACTCAGATAAAATACGAAGCAGTATTATTTTCCGCTTGGAGAGTTTCGACCTTGTTTTCTACTTCCTGCTTTCATAACGTCTGTAGCGAGCGCTGACCTTGACTAACATCTCTTCCTCTTTAAAGAAGAGTTCTCTCAGAGGTAGAAATAAGCGGAGATTACGAGAATCAAAGGGAGATGGCAGCACTATATGGATAGGAATAGTATTTATTTTTCGCGATTAATTTTAAGCGTTTTATTCTATATTTTTTAATCAGATAAGCTATAGTGATAGATATTTTGAAGAATTATTACATTATAAGAGGGAAATAACTTGTTTAAAGTGCTATTTTTGAAGATTTTCGTCTGTGGTGTAATGGTTAAATTAAAGGTATGTGTATATTTAGATGGGTACCCATGGCAAACGGTTAGCGCGCAGACCTATTAACATCTAGGTCCCAGGTTCAAATCCCGACCTCTCCCAGGTTGTTAATCAATCCGGGTTGATGGTTTATTGAACTATACCGAGCCAAAAATGACATGTCGGCTTGCTTTAGTCGTTGTTCCAATAAAGCAAGCACTCATCGATAATAAGTGGTGGGCGGGCCCGACGCTAGGCGTCAAAGTCTTACAGTGTTGTCCTTATATGTTGTTTGTAAGCCTCAGTGGCGGTAGGCTCAGAGTGTATTTGGTCTTGAATTCGGCTCATCAAGAAGGGCCCCTTGGTGGGTCGAATTTGAGATTGAATATACTCTGAGCCTACCGGGAGGCATTTTGCAAAAATTTTTAGGAGTTATGGTGGAGTCATTAAAGTAAGTTCTCGATCTTGGCCTAGGCGAGGGGTCAACAAGACATGGAGTTAGTGATCCGGACCGCGATTTAATAAGACAGGGAGTGGGACTGGGTTGTTTGATGCTGGGTTGTCTGATGTTCTGTTTATCGAGGATCAGCTGTATGATAACTGGTTTGTTCTGATTTCCCGGGTTGATTTGGAGCTGCAGGGCGAGTGTCTTCAAGGCATCTTTTTTCATCTTCTTCAACTGATTCTCTGTGTACACCGGGGCACAGACAACAGGGGCAACTGGCTCGGGGTCCATGGGATCTTTGAGCCACTCGTTACAATATGATGGTCTTCTTGCCAATTGTGGCCGCGGCACGGCCGCAAGGGCATCCTCACACTCTTTTTGCAGCTGCTTGTACACAGGGCCGTTCTTCTTTATCGTCCGGCCAGTTCGAGGATTGACAGTGGGGTTACTCATCCATTCTTGACAGTGTGCTGGCTGAAGATCCAGTGGGTCCCGTGCAGCCTCGCACTCCTTTTCGAGCTGTTTGTAGACAGGGCCATTGACTTTTATCTCGTAAAAGTTGCCGCCTGAAAATCGGTGTATATTTTTTAATGGTGATGATACCATTAAAAGAAAATTTACTGTTCAAATTTAAACATTTGCGCTGGTAGTGCTTTCCCGACATCTTTAGTTCCCAAATATACAAAGAATAGAGGTTTAATCTCATTAAGCTTCATATAGTCGGACGCATTTTCATCGCATCGTTTCGGTAGATACATTTTTGTGCCGTCTTCTAACTCCACTACTAGTTTGTCACCATATTTGGTTTTGACCTGTTTAATTTCCATGACAGGGTATTTTACGTCGATATTGAGCTCATGCATCTTCTTGAAACTTCCTTCCAATGTACTAAGTGCGTTTAGTTTGTTCAACAGTTCCATGGTTTTTGTTCTTTCTTTACATTAGAATTCTTTTCTTTAAGTGCTTAAAATATTGTTGGGGTACGAACCCGCAGATTCTAAAAGGGGGTGCTCGCCGAAGGGGGTACCCTTCCCTCCCAACGACTTTTCGCTTGTTCGGAATGTATGCATACTTTTGGCAGATGATGGTTGCAAAGCAACGAACCCATGTCGGTGCAATGCTTAGGGGGTGGCCGTCCGCGGCGCCGAAGGGGGTACCTTCGCTCCCAACGACTTTTCGCTTGCTCGCTCCGGAAAATTGGTGTGGTCGAAATAGAGCCATCACTTTTCTCGGGGGGTGCTTGCGCTAGAACCTTGCTAATGGATGATTTTGATACCATAGCTTTGTTTAATTCGTTTGGTCGAAATAGAGCCATCACTTTCTAAAAGTGGGTCCCGTTTTTATGAGGAGGTTTACCCCATTGTTTAATCGGATTTGTATGGCTGAAATAGAGTCATTACTTTTCTAAAGTGGGTTCGGGTTTTATGGGGTTTTGCGAGCCATTATTTTTAAGATTGGGTGGTAATTTTAATGGTAAAATACAGCCATTACATTTCTAAAAGTGGGTGGGATTCAATGGAGGTCTGAGAGCCATTGAATAGTCGAATTTGTGTGGGTGATATTGGGCCATTACATTCTAAAAGTGGGTGTGGATTTAATGGGAGGTTTCGCACCATTGTTTTTAAAAGTGGGTGGATATTTTAATGGTGTGAAATAGGACCATTACGTTCTAAAAGTGGGTGTGGTTTTAATGGGAGGTTTCACACCATTGTTTTTAAAAGTGGGTGGGTTTTTTTTATGGGTGATATAGAGCCATTACATTCTAAAAGTGGGTGTGGTTTTAATGGGGGGTTTCACACCATTGTTTTTTAAAGTGGGTGGGTTTTTTATGGATAAAATAGAGCCATTACATTCTAAAAGTGGGTGTGGTTTTAATGGGGGGTTTATGGCTGTGGTCCAGCTCTCTCATTCACACACTACTTAAGTCTTCAAATGCATCAGCTAAATTCGTAAGGGGAATTCTTAAATTACACTTGAAGAGGATGCTAAAGTATATGGTTCCAGCTATTGATAATAAATTTCTTCCACGCAAGTCACGTAGTATACTTTTGAAAGTTGTTCAGAATAAATTTAGGCGAAATACCCCCACACCCCCTGCATGAATATATTCTTTCTAACAAATTTCTTAAAATTATTGCTTCAATTTTTTGGATGAAGCCATTAAATATTTAAATGTAAACAAAGATTTTCCTGGTCTACTGAAGTTATATATCATGTCAATTTATGAGTTATATTAAATTATGCGCGATAGAGCTCTATAGAAATTGTACTTTATACATATATTTTAGATGCAGCTAACAAACAATTAGATTCCATCTTATTCTCTATATACAACGTTTTCCCTATTAAAATGAATTATAAATGTGAAATATAAATTCTTTCTTGGGTTTTATAAAGGTTATATAAAGTTTCAAACCGTTTCAAAGGCAAAGCCCAAACAGATATTTTATTTTGGTCCATTAAAGTTTAATATATAACTGATTACAGCCAATTACAAAAGATACAGCTCACTTATATAACCCTCCTATGTGTACTTTTCCTCGAAAGCTTGGGATTGGAGAAAATAGGGAACACTTGCAAACTAATTGCTGACAACCATAATAAAAAAAATCTGACGTGGGCAGCACATGACTTTCCCTGCAGACTTATATTAACGTTCTCCTTATTTTAATTAAATTTAATTCACTTTTAATTCAATTTTTATTCTCATTTGGTAACTGGACTTTTTTTCAAAGGCGGTGTAGAGAAAATACGAAGAAACTAAAATGTCTCGAGAACGGCTAGTTCTAGTGTAATGGGATTTGTCTTATTCTTTTCATCGTTAAAAATTAAGTATAAAACAAGCATTTAATGGATATATTTGAGCATACGTAGTTTTTATTTTAAATTTTGACGATTTTTGCGGCCCATTTCGGAAAAAAAAGCGGGTTCTTTTATCCCGAATCGTACTAAAAACTAATCAGCACCAGGTTCGCACCCAAGTGACTTACCAAATTTTATGAAATGCGGTTCATCAGTTTTTTAGTTAGAGTGGATACATACATTGCGCAGACAGATAGGCACACACACACACACAGACAGACAGACACACACACATACGTCACGCTAAAAATAGTTTCTTCGTATTCTGGAGATCCCGAAAAGTGTAGATCCGTCGAAAACTCGAGTTGCGATTTTCGGCATGATTCCAATACTTTCCCTACACATTACCATGAATTTCAGGGAGAGCAAAAAGTACGAGTAGAGATTTAGCTGAAGGGTCTTTGCACTCCTCTTGATATGTCAAATGCGTTTAGCAAATATACGTACAGAACCTATAGAGATTCAAACACGCTCAGCACAGGATCTGCACCAGGAACTACACCAGATATTCCACCAAATATACCAAATATTCCAGGATCCACACCAAATATAGAAGGAAAGATAATCGTTTCAATATACCGGGTGGTCAGAATATAAACACCCCTACTCTGAGCTCTCTATACATCGAACTACTCAGTGTAAAGACTCGAAAATAGTTGAACCTACTATTCAAGACATGGGGAAAGGTATTACGCGAAACAAAAATTAGTTCCAGAAACACCGATAGGTGGCGCTGTACAACAGAAAATATGCTGAAAAGACACAAAATACACATTTGCAACACATTTTATTCGAACGTACCGAACTTTCATATCACAAGGACCTTATCGATGCAGGGAATGCTGCTCAATATGGTTCCCTTCTTCAAGATGCAAAATCTGCAGTCTGTGGACAGCTCGTTCAACTGCGGATCGTAATTGGTCGATTTGCGTCCTCGACCCGGCTGAACTCCAAGATGTCCAGTTTTCTCGAATCGAGCGATCATTCTCCTGAGAGCTTGTGGAAGTAATGGTTCTTTGCGCATATTCTTAAGTCGACGAAACTCTCGAAGTGCAGCTGCAGCATGCCCTATGTTTTCATAAAACAGCTTTACAAGCAAAGCGCGCTTTGGCAGTGTGACAGCCATCGCTGATAAGAATGAAAATTTCCCAGTTTTATCCCCTCTTATTCCCAGAACACAGTAGCTGCAAACCAAGGGTTTATGCAAATTTTTGTGCTTACAGTGCGATATTGCAGTTAAAATGACAGTTTAAGTTTCTTCACTTTTTTATCTTCTTTGTTTTCATATCAGCAAAAGAAATTAAAAAGGAAAAATTTCATATCGCATGTGTTTGTTTTTTTGTGACTATTTTGTGTCTTTTCAGCATATTTTCTGCTGTACAGCGCCACCTATCGGTGTTTCTGGAACTAATTTTTTTTTCGTGTAATCCCTTTCCCCATGTCTTAAATAGTAGGTTCAACAATTTTGGAGCCTTTACACTGAGTAGTTCGATGTATAGAGAGCTCCGAGTAGGGGTGTTTTAATTCTGACCACCCGGTATAATAGATAGAGCATAAGCATTAAGTAATAAATTAAAGACACATTTTTAAATTAAAAAAAAGTCATTTAATAAACCTCTTATAAGACGTATATATAAAAATTAAAAGCCAGAGCGCTTTCCGGCATGTTATACCCTTCCTCAGTGGCATTAAATGAAATTCACAAACAAGTATTGGAGCATAATCAACATAGTAGTAGAGCATAATCTGTTCAGCAGACGATCCGATATTTGATTCCGTGTATATACGGGAATTCATATATAAGGAATTTAAGCGTCTTGCTACCTTTTCGAATTCTAACAACTTTATTCATATATTTGCAAATAAAGTTCCACTTTGACTTTTTGTTGAATTACCAGTAACTAGAAAGTAGTACGAATGGATACGCTGAGTTTGAATTTATAACTTGCACGAAGGCTCGCTAAAAAAATGTGATGTGGGCAGCACATGACTTCCCTTATATAATGCAATGAATTTACTACTTTTACAGTAAACAAAAAATTAGATTATTATTATAGTAGATATTTATATTCTTTCCAAGATATTGAATTTTCGTCAACGAGTCGTCATTTTAATTGATTTAGCGTCATTTTTATCCATTTGACGAGTTTTTCGTTAATTTAGCAACATTGAAAAATCCGCCAAGTTGCCGACATTCCACCAAATTCGTCGCGAAAATCTCGCCAAGCGTTATGGACGGAGACATAATTTATTCTTACAGCAGATAAATGACTATTGGCGTTCAAATACAAAAGTATTACTCAAAGTATGTTTTCTCATGAATGGAACGAGCTAGATCCATGAGAATGATGCCACAAATTTATCGTATGGTATTACATATGAAAAGTGAACATGTTTCTCAATAGGAGATATTTTTTTATTTTATATGATTTTTTGATAGTTTTTTTAAAAATGTGCAATATCTCGAGAACGGTTCATGTTAGCGTTCTAAAATTTATGTCAATTGTTTTCTACTGAAAAATTACATGAGAAATGTCTATTTGCGTAACTTTATTAGAGGTTTTGATTTTTTGACGATTTTTCAAAATTTCACTCGGAAAATTTAGGGGGGTTCTGAACATTCGATTGCGTATAAAAACAGTTGACTTCCAGTGTTTACGGATTGTAATTTTTGTACCAAATTTCGTTCGAATCGGTCCATTCGGTCGTCAGTTATCGTCTTCACAGACTCACTGACACAGATACACACACACACACACACAGAAATCACTTCAAAATTGTTCGATTCGTGATCAAGGATGCTTGAAACGTGCTCTCCCGTCGAAAACTCGAATTCGAATTTTCTACCCAGGTCAGAATACTTTCCTTATACATTATTGTACTATATAAGGAAAGTAAAAAGGAAATTATAAGTGGTTGTTATTCTCCCGATAAGAAATATACTACTTTTTATAATCACCTGTCTACTCTTATAGGATATATTACAAGCTGGGTTGGCACTATGTTGTGATATTTTCTGTTTGGATAATTTTAAGAAATATATAATCAGCGTAAGATCTGAGACGATAAAGTCATGTATATATATCGTGTTCGTTTGCAGATTCAATGAAATGCAGATGCATGTGGTAATCCTTATACGGCATATGACTAAAAACTATATAGCATTACGCCGAGGATCCTACTTAGCCTAACTGGGGTCCCTTTCATGCTGCAGACATTCCTCAGAGGGCATCTTCACCACTTGCCATATATGAATTAAAAATATTTTTCAAATACATAATTGTATACCAAATAAAGGTATACAAAATGAAATTCTAACATATTTGAAGGGAATTTAATTTTTGGCAGCTACCTTATTATAGCCAAGATGCCAACTTGTTAAATTAATGCGAAATCCCCATAACCCCTATATCTCCAAAATGGATCTTTTAACGGGACATATTCTGATGTCATAATTTTTTTTCAGGAAGCAGTCGCTAATTTTCTGATGTTGTAACTGCTTAATTTGGGGCCCCTCTGACATGGGGGGTCCGGGCCAGCTGCTGCCACGCATGACCCTGCGTTAGTCAGGCCCTGACTATGCCAATATACCTGTACACCAATTAGCTCAATTGTCCTTACGAATGCTGCAGTAGATGTACTAGTGCACTTAAGTTTATTTTAATCTTGGGATAAATCGATAAATATAACGGAACTGGAATGAACAGAATAACACAGATACAAACCTACAATTCAATTGAGTTTATTTGTAAGATTGCTTAAGTGCACACATTCTTTCAACGGTATGTTCTATTTCACCAATTTGCGATATTCAATTACACGATGATAATCAATTACTCAGCGATTCATCTCTTAAAGTCTTGTTAATGCGTTCGAGAAACCCAATTTCAAACTCACATTAGTTGGAACTAAATAAAGCAATGCTTATTTAATTACTGAATAAATGGAAATTTCATTACTTCATGAATAAGGGCAATTCTGAGAAATTCGATTTCGCCAACCCTCCTTAAGACAGGGCAGACTTGCAAAATTCGATAACAATAGCTTTATTATTTCGAATTCAGTTCAAGAACATCTCAAATTCTTAACTTTAGTAGGGGAGAATATTTGCTTTTCCCGTGTCTTCAGATATTGCTGACAATGCATCTCATTAATAAAATTCAACCTTTTACATAAGAAAAGCTAACATCTCTGTCGCACACGTTTTATCCGCTTGGCGACAAATTTGTCAGTCTTGGCGAAACATTTGTGTCAATATAGCCAATTAGAAAACTGTTGGGAAATATCGAAAAATGAAATTTAGTTTATCTAATTACCCCTGTCGCTTTGTGGAAGTTATCAATCTAATAATCTTGATTATAGATTCAGCGAGTTTAACTGTTTGTGGGATAATTGCGTTTTGTTAGGGGTCGTAAAGTGATTGCATTTTGTTAAATGGTCGAATAGTAATTATATTTTGTTAGGGGGTTATACGTATTATGATTAATGGTGTTGACAGAGAAGCGTGCGTAATACGTGCATATTTGGGGATTTTAAGAGTGCAAGAATTACAGATGTGCGAATTGTTAGGAATCTGTTATATAATTTTAAGCTCTACATCATATGGCATAAATACATTCTGATTTTAAATTACAGCAAGTTTAGTGAAAATATATTGCTAATAAATAATTTAACAAAGTTAGAAGCAAATAGTTTATAAATATTCATGGAAACCTTTAATGAAATGCGACATTTGTTTAAAAATTTGCAACATTAGATATATTCGTGTTATCAGATTTATTAAATCTAGTTTCATAAAACTACGATTTGTTTCCAAATATGAATAGTGCCAAAGTTTATGTCCTTATATATATATATATATATATATATATATAAATACTTAGAGAGAAGGATTCGTGGTAAGGAGATGTCGTAATTAATCCAATTACATACTGATTGGACTAATGTACTAGTCCAATTACATATTGATTGGACTAATATAAATGTGTTGATGGTTTTTGCTTTCTTTTCTTTACGTTAGTTATAACAGAAGTCTAACGTGTTGCTGATTTATTGATGTTTGATTATTTAATGTAAATGATATTCAACATTGTTTAGCATGATAAAAATAATTGATTTAAGGATAAAGAAAGTTGCATTCAGTAATTGTTTCTGTTGAAAAATGTTCAAACTCAAACCTAGCATGTATGTCAGTTGAAAAATACACAAAATACAAGTAAAATAATAATTACAAATATAGACAAAATTGTGAAAAATACATAAAATAGTATAAAGTAATACTTTGTCGTTTTGCTCATTGCAAAAACAAAAACTTAAAAAAAATTTTTCCCATGTGAACAGGTTGGTTTGCGTTGTATTGTTCCTGTGACTTTCTTATGTTTAAGCGGGACACAGGAATCACATATTTTCCAAGTTGCATACGTTAAACATTCCCATTACACTACATCTTAAATGACATTTTAGGAATTATTTATATCAAGGTATCTAACTATGCTTGAATTCGTGTAAATTTGTAAGAAATACATAAAAAAACATATTTGATGTCAAAGCGCGCATGCTTGTAATGTGCAGAATACGGAAAAAATACAATTTATACACTATTGTTAAGACTGAAGATAAAATTCAATAATATTGTTAATTTAAAAATAATTTATTGTTAATATATCGGTGTAATGACTAACATCCGTGGTCTGGCTACGCTTTTTGCAGAGAATAATCTGAAAAGGCAGTGGCAGCTAGATAAAAGTGCTTAGCAATTATGTTGAAGATCGTCAAAAATCGCTTATTCTGTTCACCGGTGGTAGTCTCCGCACTGATTGTGGTAATCAGCATCGGTTAATCGTATTCGCATAGGAACTACCTGTAATGAATGTTATGACCAAAACGTAACATGGCTTTCATATACATGTAAAAATCTATCTTTGAACCAAATTTGGTGTCAATCAGTTCAGAAAAATATATGCAAGTTCCACACAGAGTGACGATGCAATTAATAACCATCTTCTTGCTTATAAGCAACAACCTGTTTTAGTTTAGAATCCGCAACACTGCTCAGAAGCGCACTGATATGCTACATCCATATAAATATGACTCCTCGAAAATATGCTACATCCATAAAAATATGACATCCCCGGGGAAATGTGTTTCTTTCCTAATTCCATCAACGCAAGTAAGATGGAGATTATGGCATTAATTTTCCGTGATGCTCAAAGTGGTTATCATCAAGCTTTATATGGATAAGTCATATTTATCTCATGTGTGCTGTGTATAAGTCTGATAAAATTGTACAGACTAGCAAAAAAAATTAGGCATTAATGTTTATGATGAAGAATTTTAGCAGTAGTGGATTTTTACTTTCTCATACGTAGTATTGAGAAAGTATTGCTTTTTAAACGAAAATTCTCGATATCGAGATTTTGATGCCCACATACGTTTTAAGACCTCCTGAATACGTTTCGGCTATTTTTGGAGCGATGTCTATCTGATGTCTGTAGTCGATTTTTTTTGTACACATAGTTGCTGCAAATATTATTGGATTTTCACGAAACTTCATATTCGGCTTTATTATCGAAAAATCTAGAACCGAATTGAATATTTTTAAATTCCAGCGAAATTTTATATTTTTCTAACATGGCAGCATAAGACAAAATTTGTCATAATAACCATGTATAAAAAAGATTATTTATGGCTCACTGATCATGAGATTTAATAGTTTCAACCATTGTTGTCAAATATAGCCGCTATATAATTGTGTTTGTCACGTCAATGGTTCTCCTCTGGGGGGGGGGTCAAGTTACCCCCTGGGGATACATTTTCAAGTACATCAATCGAAACATTTTGTCAAACTCTTTAAAGGGAAGGGTAACACGCTATAATTGTAGTCATTTGGAACAACGATGCTGATTTCTCAAAATTTCACATATAAAATTTAAAAAAAAGAATGCCACAAGCTACTTAAAAATGGTTTATGGCAAGAGAAAGTCGAGTTGAGCCACGTTCTAGTCAATTAATACACTAAAATATTTGAAAGAGAAGATTCCATTGCCACTTTCAGAAATGAAGATATTATTGAGGATTATAATGAAATATCTTAAATATTTATCCGAAAAATAAAATATCTTAAATGTTTCATAAATATTTGGTCAAGTCTGATGTGGGCACCACATGACTTCTCATATACAGGGTGTCCCAAAACGATTGAAATGCGCTTTAATTCTTTACCTGTTGGGAGATAAGTGAGCAATGTAAATTGCAAAAATGTTGAAAGTAAGGTAGGAAATAAGACTACGTTAATTAAATAGCCCTCCCATTTATTTTCAAAAAGTTACATTTTTTAAATTTTTATACGACCCCTTTAGACAAATTTGCTCAATCAGAAAATTTTTATTTTTAATGCAACAAGATCATTAACAAAAACCCTCATATCTGTATCTTTAAAATCAACTGAATTATGATGAAGGAAAAAATCTGACTTATGCCACTTTTCCGTACCGTGTGAAAGGCTGTTTCATCAATGAAAATAGAGATCATAAACAAATTAATGATGGAAATTGTTTAGATCAAAAATACGTTAATATGTGTCAAAATTTTTTATCACAAATGCATCTAAATAAAGCATTACACAGACAGAGATCATATAAAGCAGTGGTACTCACTACGCGGTTGGGTATCCTATGCATTATCATCCACTTTTATCTTTTTTGTGATATGTCACTAATTTACATTTCTAATTTGATATAGGATCCCCATTCACAATCTTCAATTCTCAATTAAATATAACTCGCTTGATTTTAGAGATTCAGATATGCAGTTTTTTTAATGATCTTGTTGCATTAAAAATAACAATTTTCTGATTGACCCAATTTGTCTAAGTGGGGTCGTATAAAAATTTAAAAAGTGTAACTTTTTGAAAATCAATGGGAGGACTATTTTATTAACGTAGTCTTATTTCCTACCTTACTTTCAAGATTTTTGCAATTTGCATTGCCCACTTATCTCCAGGTGAAGAATTAAAGCGCGTTTTAATCTCTTTGGGACACTGTATAATGAAATATAAATTTAATTCTTTCCCAATAATTGTGTACAAGATCCTCAATATAATGTTCTTGGAATTCAATTAACATCAAGTAAATTAAAACGAAGCTTTTGGCAAATTATTAGTCCAAATAAAATGACTTATTCATTATCACCTTCAAAATCCTCATCAAATATCAATTGACATTTAATGAAATTAATTAGAGTGAGACTCAACTTGACTTTCTTATACCGGAATTCATTTTTTTTCTTCAAATTTTTTCTTGTAAAATTTGAAAATCGATATTTTGGTTCCAAATTGTTACAACTATATGTATTACCCTTCACTTTAAAGGACTTGAAAAAAATCTTTCGATTGATATCATACTTGACAATGTACCCTCGGAAGGAGTAACTTCTCCCCTGAGGGGGCACTAATGACGTCACGAACAAAAAAAACTGTATTGCGACTATCGTTCACACCAATGATTGAAACTCTTAAGTCTCGTGGTCTTTGAGTCATAAATAAACCCTTTTATGCATAATAAATAAGTTGGTATCACGTCTGATTTCAAATAAATAATATTAAGCACACAACTTTGATAGAAGGTCGTTTATTACACTTTTTATAAGACGTACAAAATGGAAAAAGGCCAGAGCGCTTTCGAGCGTTAATACGCTCTTCATCAGTGGCTACATGGAAAGTATAAAGGATCGTTCATATATACACCAGTAAAGATGAAAAATTTGCATGAATACAATTAGTAAATGAACCTTCGATTATCAAAGAAAAAATACACAAAAACATAAAATATTTTTTACGGATTCAAAAACGAGTATATCTCAAGAAAAGTACAATTAAAAATACTATTTTATTACAGGAATGCAAATTCAGAAAGGACAGTCAAGCCCAATCCCCATGGGGATGACGTCAAAGATAATCCCCATGACGTCAAGACCTCATGGGGATTGGGCTTGACTGCCCTTTCTGAATTTGCATTGCTGTAATAAAATAGTATTTTTAATTGTACTTTTCTTGAGATATGCTCGTTTTTGAATCCGTTAAAAAATATTTTATGTTTTTTGTGTATTTTTCCTTAGATAATCGAAGGTTTATTTACTAATTGTATTTATGCAAATTTGTCATCTTTACTGGTGTATATATGAACGATCCTTTATACTTTCCATGTAGCCACTGATGAAGAGCGTATTAACGCTCGAAAGCGCTCTGGACTTTTTCCATTTTGTACGTCTTATAAGAAGTGTAATAAAAGACCTTTCATAAATGATTATGTCATATTTTGTCCTATGCTGCAAATGTTAATCTGATGTGGGCAACACATGACTTTCCTTATATAATGTACTGAATTTACTACTTTTACAGTACAAAAAATAGGTTTTTCATATAGTAGATATTTATATTCTTTACAAGATATTGAATTTTCGAGTATTAGTCGTCATTTCCATTGATTTAGCGTCATTTTCATTCATTTGGAGAGATTTTCGTTAATTTGGCAACATTTCAAAAAGTCGCCAAGTTGGCGACATTCCGCCAAATTCGTCGCCAAAATCTCGCCAAGAATTATGGACGAAGAAATAAGTTATTCTTACAACAGACAAATGACTATTGGCGTTCAAATACAAACGTATTACTCAAAGTATCTTTTTTCATGAATGGAACGAGCTAGATCCACGAGAATGATGTCACCCAATTTATCGTAAGGTATTACATATGAAAAGTGAACATGTTTCTCAATAGGAAATATTTTTTTTTATTTTATGACTTTTTGATAATTTTTTTAAAAAATGTGCAATATCTCGAGAACGGTTCATGTTAGCGTTCTAAAATTTATGCCAATCGTTTTCTAATGAAAAATTAAATGTCTATTTGCGTAACTGTTTTAGTGGTTTTGATTTTTTGACGATTTTTTAAAAATTTCATTCGAAAATTTAGGGGGGTTCTGAACATTCGATTGCGTATAAAAACAATAGGCTTCCAGTGTTTACGGATTGTGATTTTTGTACCAAATTTGGTTCGAATCGGTCCATTCGTTCGTCAGTTATCGTCTCCTCAGACTCACTGACACACACACACACACACACACACATACTTTCACACACACACACACACACACACACACATACACACACACAGACATCACATCAAAAATGTTTGATTCGTGATCAGGGATGCTTGAAACGTGCTCTCCTGTCGAAAACTCGGATTCGAATTTTCGACCCCGTCGCACTACTTTCCTTATACATTATGTATATAAGGAAAGTAATATATATAATTTCGAATAAATTCCGAAGTTTTCGCTCCAATTAAAAAAAATTCTATCTAGATATTTTGATAAAAGCTGGATATAAAGTTAATCCAATGATATTTGCAGCAGCTACGCAAGAAATCGACCAGAGACATTAGACATACAGACTGACATCACTCCAAAAATAGTCAAAATGTGTTCAGGAGATCTTAAAACATATATTGGCTTCAAAATTTCGAAATTGAAAATTTTCGTGAAAGCAATACTTTATCAATACTACGTAAGAGAAAGTAAAAATACGCAAGTTCTTTGGCGTCAAAACACAAACGTACAACAAAAAGCATTTCATCTTGTAAATTCAACGAGGTAGATCCACGAGAATGATGTCAACTGATTATTTTGCCTAATATTGCATATGGGAAGTGAACATATTTGATGATACCCCGTTTTATAATGATAAATTTACGTCTGAAATATATAGCAGCCCAGACAAAGGTTACTGCAAACCTTGGACTCCTACAAAAATTAAACAAATTGAAATATCCTGACGATTACGTTCAATTATACTAAAAAACCAGCATTAATTTTAAAATATATACATGATTTAATAAAGGCAACGGCCCTACCGTGCTGAAAACACCGGTTCTCGTTAGATCACCGAAGTCATGCAGCATCGGGCGCGGTTAGTACTTGGGTGGGTGACCACCTGGGAACACAATGTTGGCACATTTCGGGCGCGGTTGCCCGGTGGTTTGCACGCTGGATTTACACGCTGCCACAACTGCCGCCGTGTTCATGCGGAGTGCGATCACGTTAAACATGTGAGTCCGTAAGTCCTTCCGAGACGTTGGTGGTAGGGGAAGGAGGGTACGGTCTCTGTGGATGCCTCCCCCACTGGGTTCCGGTCTAAATTGGGTGGCACTTCCCGGCGGTCCAAACGATTACCTTACACTTTTCTGGTAGGTCGGACGGTCTGGGTCTCAACAACAACATGATTTAATAATAAATAGGCTGGTCAATTGTGTATATGGCGTCGACTGCATTTTGTCCTCTCCCATTATAGTGTTCGGGTTTTCTCGAGGCTTTGAAATAGTATTTATTTGAAATAAATATGAAGGCGAGCAATTTTTAAGTAAATTTTTAAGCGATATTTTTAAGTAAATAGTTTCATTCAAAATCACTATTTTCTCAGGTGCTAAGCTGAGAAAGAAAAAAAAAATGCTGAAAATGAAATAGCTTTTAGGTGGAGATTTCATATTGGCACTAATTCTGAAATTTCAAATTCAAATTTTGTTTTATTGCACATATAGCGCGACAGGTCATTTGAAAATTTTTACTTTTTCACAGTATAGAAAATAGTATAGAGAAGGTATTGCTTACACTGAAAGTTTCGATTTCGAGATTTAGATACCTTTATAAGTTTTAGGACCTTCTAAACAGGTTTTGACTATTTTTAGAATGATGTGAGTCTGTGGTCGATTTATTGTGCACAGGATAGCTGTCACAAATATTAATGGATTTTTCTTTCTGAAACATTATATCTGACTTGGTTTACATTAAACGCAGAACTAGATAGAATTTTTTGAACGTCAAGCTAAAACTTCGTTTATTCGAAAGTTCATATTTTCTTAACACGGCAGCATAGGACAAAATTTGACATAATTATGCGTAAAATGGTTTATTTACAACTCAATAATCATGAAACTTAACAATTTCAGTCACTGTAATGAAAAATAATCGTGATACATTTTTTTTTGTTCGTGACATCATTAGCTCCTTTGGAGGAACAAGTTACCCCCTCCCCCTCCGAGAGGGTACATTGTCAAACTTATCATTAATTGAAAGATTCAAGTCCTCTAAAATGAAGGATAAAATATTATAATTATGATCCTTTGGATTAACGATACATATTTTTTGAATTTCTTCTTGCTATATTAGGGGGAAAAATCACAAGTTACTTAAAAAATGGATTCTGGCATGGGAATGTTATGTTTTGAAACACAAGATCAGATATCAGAAAAAAATCAGTAACGTCATTCAGTAAAGCATCAAATGACGACTCACTTTATTTAAACAATTTTGATCGAGCAACAAAAATCTCTTTCTTCAAATTCCACAGAGATCCTATAATACTTTGTTGTAGCACAGAGATACCTATAACACAGAGTTTCTATAATAGCTTCAGATCCTTAAGAATCAAGTTAAAAAAAGTGTTAGGGAGAATTCTAGAACTCAACGGAACATATACAGTAAGTCTTTATCGTCTGAAGACAGCACAATTTGGAGGAAACTCTGTCACATTTGCATGAAGAAAACAGCCATTCAGCCCGTAATGTGACAAAATTTCAGTGTTTACTCATACAGAAAAGGCTAGACTGTTTGAAGAAAAGTTAGTTTGGATAAAAGATGGTTTGGATCACATCACAATATTTATGAACATTGCGTTTTACACACATTAGTTTTTACTACTGTCTATCCTATGATTGATTAGGTCTTAACCGCACCATTACAGAAATTCGTAATCGCGATTTTAAACCCCTATCTCTTTCACAAGGCTTGATTGGTCGAACTTTCTCTTTCTGGATTTTAACTCTTTCTACTTTTTCACTTTTAAAACTTTCCCTTTCCTTCTATTTTTAAAAATTTTACTTAGTAGATTAAGGTCTAGTTTTGTAGATAAAACATCCCTTTGAAAATTCCATGCATGGAATCTCAAACATATGAACAAAAAATCTGATGTGGGCAACACATGACTCTCCTTATATAATGCAATAAATTTACTACTTTTACAGTAAAAAAATAGGTTTTCCTTATAGTAGATACTTATATTCTTTCCAAGATATTGAATTTTCGACAATTAGTCGTCATTTCCATTCATTTGGCGAGATTTTCGTTAATTTGACAACATTTCAAAATGTCGCCAAGTTGGCGACATTCCGCCAAATTCGTCGCCAAAATCTCGCCAAGCTTTACTGACAGAGAAATAAGTTATTCTTATAGCAGATAAATGCCTATTGGCGTTCAAATACAAAAGTATTACTCGAAGTATCTTTTCTCATGAATGGAATGAGCTAGATCCACGAGAATCATGTCATCAAATTTATCGCATGGTATTACATATGAAAAGTGAACATGTTTCTCAATAGGAAATATGTTTTTTTTTTATTTTATATGACTTTTTGATATTTTTTTTGAAAAATGTGCAATATCTTGAGAACGGTTCATATTAGTATTCTAAAATTTATGTTAATCGTTTTCTAATGAAAAATTACATAATAAATGTCTATTTGCTAAACTTTATTTGCGGTTTTGGTTTTTTTGACGATTTTTTCAAAATTTCACTCGAAAATTTAGGGGGATTCTGGACATTCGATTACGTTTAAAAACAATAGGCTTCCAGTGTTTACGGATTGTGATTTTTGTACCAAATTTCGTTCGAATCGGTCCATTCGTTCGTCAATTATCGTCTCCACAGACTCACTGACACACAAACACATACACACACACACATACTTTCACGCACACACACACACACACACACACACACATCACTTCAAAAATGTTTGATTCGTGATCAGGGATGCTTGAAACATGTTCTCCCGTCGAAAACTCGAATTCGAATTTTCGACCCCTTCACAATACTTTGCTTATACATTATGTATATAAGGAAAGTAAAAATGAAAGCTAGAAATTTGAAAAAGAAAGATTCAACATGCCAATTTGCCGCGTGAAGTCTAACTGCGATCGAATATGAAATTTACAGATTGTAAGGATTTTAGGAAAGGAATTTAGATCCAAAATTCATGAAACAATTAATAAAGAATATTTAATCGTAAAGCTTTCAATCAAGTTTTGATGGAAATAAATAAAAACGAGAATAAGAAGCAATGTAATTTACACAATTTGAATAAATTTAATCCTCGTAGAAATGAAATTCGGAATCTTAAATGCTGAATATAAAATAGGTAAATATTCAAATATACATAACCTTAAATTTCATATTCTGAAGATTTCTAGGTGTCTTTTAAACTGAAGGCCGATTTTTTTTATCAGAATCATACCAAAAGAAAAAAAATAGTCAACACCACGACTACGCAAAAAATTTACCAGAAAAGTTTTATGAAATTTCGTATGAAAGTTTTTAAACAAAGGTTAATTGTATTGTTAGCAGTTAGCACTGGCATTGCATTACAGATACCTAAGTTCCAAATCGCATTTGAATGTTGCGATATCTCTAAAAAATCAGATTTAGCTTTTCATATGTTCAATTTATGATGAATAATTCTTAAAAGGATTGTATTTATCAGTCCACATTAATTTTCAGTTCCATGATGATTATAGGGTAGTAGAACTCACAAAACGATAAATGCAGTGTAAAAATTATGTTTATTTAATGTTTATGCAAAGTGGCAAATGAAAATTGTGTAGTTGCGTGAAAAGTAGTACTTCATCTTGGGTCTATTTGGAATAGGAATTCACATGTGTGCCTATGGCATATTGTAAAGTGACAAATGACAGCCCTGAAAATGCACTTAGGTGAAAATCGCCAAAATTTTACGTAGGTGACTTTGGCGTAATACTGATAGTAGTATACTGTATGAGGAAACACACTGTCAGACACACGCACACACAAAGATTATGTTAAAAAATCAGATTATTTGTACTCTCGAATTTCAAAAAAGGGTAGATCCGTTGAAAACACGAATTTGCTTTTTAAAAATAAATTTCAGTAGCCAACTTATGTTCCGTTACAGTACGGTTTATCTTAAGGCAGCTAAATATACAGGCTTAAGTAACCTTCATTTTGAATCCATGCGGTGACGCGCGCATGTTACATGCCTCATATTTGATACAAAATTTAGCTGGTGCTTCTTCTTTCAAAAATTTGTAATTTTTCTGAACTACTTTCAAAAGAAAGAAAGTAGTTCAGAATGTTTTGGTTTTCTCGAGATCTTTAAAAAAGGACAATAAATAGCCCTCATTTTGCCATGTGCAACCTTCGCTTCCACTGGGAGTCAAGATGGCCGCTGTTTAGGAAGCCTGTATATTTAGGAACCTTAATTTATCTTCAGCGAAAATAACTCAATTCGCATTAAAGACTTTTCATGTCTTAATTCGTTCACAAAAATACAATTTAGCAAAGCGCAATTACATATTTTAAAATAAGGCATAAAGAAAGATGGTCTCGATGTGAATTGATGTCTCATGTAATTATATTAGATGGCCTTTCCATTATTTTGAAAATGTAAAGCTAGATCCAGCAAAGTTATTTTTATTAAGAGAACTTTTTAATCCCTTTAAATGTACTAAAAAAGAAAACATATAAAAAGAGCCATAATAACTCATTTTTATTTGCCTCGTTAATTCCTTTTTATTGCATTCTTTATAAAGCATTCAGTTTTTATTCTGATTTAGAAATCTTATAGCTTCTTTTAATTTAAATGTAATGGCACTATTGATATACATAATTTTCGCTGCCAACCAGTCTTTTGACATTTTGATCTTTATGATAGACCAGTTTATTCATTTTGCTTTATTGATAATCTACTTTGATTTTGCTCTCAGCTAATCATCGGGTTAGTTTCTAATTATGTTTTCATGATTGCATTATCGTATTAGTTGTCACTATTGTATTTGTTGCCAATATTACTTAAGTTTATAATGCGTTTATGTAATAATTACTCGTTGTGTATCAGACATTGGAAGCAAAAATTTTTCCATACTATTGTTTTTACGGAAATTATTTTGAAGCATCTATCGCTCAGGATCTGCTAAAAATAGAAATTAGATGATGATTGACATGCATGGAATAAGCATTAAATTTCAGAAGTATTGAGGGGGTTCACTTAGGATTTCCACTTTCAATTTTTATTAACTCCGATCAAAAAAATTAGCATTTTCTTTGAGACATATATTTTATGTGATTGGCTATAGATAGAGCTTAAATATTTACTGATATGGATTCAGCATAAAATTTCGAAGAAGGTAGGATAATTTCTTCAGGATTTCCAATTTTTGTTCCTTTTCCACTTCAGGTTCAAAATTATTCTTTGAGGCATTTCTTTCTCCGGACGGGCTATAGATAGAGCTTAGATAATGACTGAGCATCATACCATTCAGCATCATATTTCTATGGAAAAATGGGAGGGGGGGGGAGCATACAGAAAAGATCACTTCCAGTTCTGTAGATGTCAACGCTGAATAAAAAATGTACATTTTCTTTGTAACATATATTTCCCACGATCGACTATAAATAGAGTTTAAATTAAGAGTGATAAGTATTCAGAATTAACTTTTGGAGGGTTGTTGTTGTTGTTGTTGTTGTTGAGACCCAGACCGTCCGACCTACCAGAAAGGTGTAAGGTAACTGTATGGACGGCCGGGAAGTGCCACCCAATTTAGACCGGAACCCAGTGGGGGAGGCATCCACAGGGACCGTACCCTCCTTCCCCTACCACCAACCTCTCGGAAGGACTTACGGACCCACATGTTTAACGTGATCGTACTCCGCATGAACACGGCGGCATTTGTGGTAGCGTGCAAATCTAGCGCGCAAAACCACGGGGATACCGCACCCGAGATGGCCAACAGCACGCGGTGTTCCGAAGGAGGGTGGTGGTAGAAGACTCAAGGATATTGACTTCCAGTTCAAAAATGTTCATCCAAACATCTATTTCTCATGATTGTCTAAAAATTAAGCTTAGATGGTCTGATGTGGATTCTATATTGGATTTTGGAGAGAGTCAAGGGATTTACTATGGATTTCCACTTCCGATTCTGTAGAAGTCACATCCGAAGATTCTTATTACTGAAATTCGTATGACTGGCGTTATTTTTTTATATTTCGAATTAGTTATTTTATTTATTTTACAGACTCGAATTTCCTTTGCAACTGCTAAAAACTCAATGAAACGCGCAGAGGAAAATGTGGCTCGAGTTTCATTCGAGGCACGGTGGTAAGATCATAGACAAGTGTCTGGGACGAGATACGGGGAATTTCCAGATGAATGACGTTTCATATTTATTAAGGTGGATGTGGATTTCCGCGGAATCGCCTGTTTGATGACCGGTCGAATATTATATAGTCAATTGTGATTCTTATATTTTTTTGTTTTTGCAGAGAGTGCGTGTGATTTGATTCTTGAAAATTTCGGATCATTTTAAATTCTATTCATATGTATTGTCTAAGCAGCAGCTGCTTATTTAAATATGTATACCTAGTGGAAGCAGCTAGTCTTTCAGAATTTTTTGTCGGGGAGGGGAGCGAATGAAACTTTAGGGGGGGGGAGCAGTTTTCCATTTGTTCGATATAAATATATCTAAATGCTATCACATAAATAGAAATTAAATTAATATAAAATGTCTACGAGGAGAGGGCGAATAATCGTCACCGGGGGCGGATGCATGCCCTGAAAGAAACACTAAATGAATGTTTATTTAGAACCCGAGCAACGCCGAGTAATTCGTTCTAGTATAAGCTTATTTAGACTTTTTGGTTATTATTATTATTTTCTATTTGGTTATTATTATATATTTGGTTATTATTATTATTTTTTATATATTATTAGTTCAGGTCTAAAAGTTTTAGTTTCGGTTTTATAAAGTCTTTTGAATGTATTTATTGAATGGCACCTCTATCTCGAATGAAGAATTTGTGAAATTAAATTTAAATATTATGGTATACACAATGAGACAAAACTTATTATAATCCCCTCTGTTCTGAGCTGCACTCTCTTTTATGCAAAAAATGTTGAGTCTTATTTTATAATATAAAAATAAGAAAACCTTTTTTTTTCTTAATATATCGTAATCACCTTTCTTTTATTTCTTTTCATTAAAATGGAATGAAAGACAAAAGGAAACTCCAGTTATTGAAAAAGAAAACCCCTTTAAATAAAGAAAAATACCCATTAAATATTTTTTGGGTTCGATTTCACAATAAATCATTCTCTATATTCTCAAAGTATTTAAAACTTTACATAAATTTCACGCTGCACTGAAAAATCCCAATAAATTTACGTTTCAACCAAGATTTATTCTAATACTGCTTGCAGAAAATGGCGGCAAATTAAACTGCCGAATACACTAGATTTTTAATGTAATAATTTTCCCATGCAATAGAAATGGGATGAAATTTTCTAAGGTGTATTTCTAACATGCGTAGCACAAGTTTTCACAAATTTAAAAGATATAATTTTATTTTCAGCATTTAAATATGGTAGGATATAAAAGGCATCGCAAAGCGTTGTCATTCTAGAAGGGTAAAAATACAGGCATATACATATATATAAAACAATTAATGCAATTTGTGTTTCTTTAAATTTACGTAAATCTTTTAAATTGAAAAGTTGCGTTAGTGACAATATAAGAAAATAATTTATACATATTAACCTGTTTCAGAGAGCGAAGAGATCCTTTTTCTTCAAGAAAAATCAAACAGAGTAGTTACTCCAGAAAAGGAAAGATAATGTCAGTAGAAAAATGTTCATGTAGCTCAATAAAATAGGCTTTGCCAATTCGAAAATAATAAAATTAAACGAAAAATTCAAGGATGTAAAAAACATAGTGAAATAGACAGCATGAAGATTTAGCCCCTTGTCTAGATCAGACAGCTGACTATCGAGCACTCAAAAAAAAACTCCGTAAGATTACGGCCAAATTCCGGCAATAGGGATCCAGCTATTGTCCGTAAAATTACATCCATGTTCGTAAACATACATGACCGT
Organism: Amaurobius ferox; assembly: GCA_951213105.1. Classification (NCBI taxonomy): domain Eukaryota; kingdom Metazoa; phylum Arthropoda; class Arachnida; order Araneae; family Amaurobiidae; genus Amaurobius; species Amaurobius ferox. The sequence continues at coordinate 104,377,377 of OX578146.1, forward strand.
AAAAAAACATGGATGACCGTAATTTTGTGGTCGTAATTTTTAGGATATTGTCCGTAAAAATATTTTTTGGCTGTAATTACGTGGCCTTAAATTTAAAGAAATGATCCGTAAAATTATTTTTGACCGTAAAATCATGGCCGTAATTTTTAGGAAATTCACCGTAAAATTATTTTTTGGCCGTAATTGTGTAGCCGTAAATTTAAAGAAATCATCCTTAAAACTATTTTTGACCGTAAAATCATAGCCGTAATTTTTAGGAATTTGTCCGTAAAATTATTTTTTGACCGTATTTACATGGCCGTAAATTTCATAATACTGTCCGTAAAATCTAGAAAATTATCTGTAAAATTACACGTTGGTCGCAAAATCGCTAGGATAAATTTTAGAATATTGCTCGTAAACGTACACGTTGGTTGCAAAATCACAGGTATATTTTTCCGTAAAATTACATTTTGGTCGGAAAAGCACAGAAATAAATTTTACAAAAATGACTTTAAATTTGGTCCCAGGTATTTAGGTATCCCAGAACCAATGTTAATGCCCATACAATCCGTGAGGTATCGGTTACCAAAGTATCGGTTACCAAGGTAGGTCGACTGCACCCAAGCCCCACAATAAGAGCGAGATCTTATTTTTGGGAATACCCCAATTAGCAGAATCTGTGAGTATTAATAAACCAATAATCCCAGTCCATACTGTATTTCCAATATGATATATACCTTTCATTCAAAACGGTATAAAATACCATTGTGATTATTGAACACTGTAAAATTTATTGCTAAACGGTAGTAGTTGGTTTACCAAAAACGGTAGTAGTTGGTTTCAGGAACAAAATGAGCTGAGTTCATCGGGAAAGGAAAATATAACAGTTGCCAGGGAAAGAAAGAATCCAGTTTTTGAAACAAAATGAAAATCATCGTACTAAGACGGAAAATATAGATTCAATATGTAACGGTAACTACCACTTTTTATTTCTATTTCTTTTTAATTTCATTTGCTGGAGTGTGTGATTTGTTGCCTTAACTCAGACGAATACCAGTGTAACCACATTCAGTAGATCTCTATTTTTTCAGTAGATTTTAGGTGAAATTTGCAGATTTAGTACAAAATTTAGTAGATTACACTTTTTAATAGATTTTTGGTAAAAGTAAATTTTTTCAGTAGAATTTTTAGTAGCTTTTTTGAGGAGTATGACTTTGAGAAAAATTGATTACAGCGTCCTCTAATGACGTTGAAAAACTTTGGAGGTTTGAATCTGTATTACCAAAATATTCTCAAAAACGTTAAATTTCCTGGATTTCAACTTTTTACCGAATTCTTCCCTTTTTTTTCCTTGAGAAGAATTTCGGTCGGTTCGTTCTTTGCATCTGGCAATACTGGATTTTCCATGATTTCACCTCCATTCCATAAAAAAAAAAAAAAAAAAAAAAATACTGGGGATCAGGATTCTGGTATTTCCCCTTATGGGCATTCCTGGGCAAAAGCATGAATTTAGTGTCTTAAATATATACAATCTTATACTATAATAAACTAGAACGAATTGCCTACTTAAATATTACATTTACAGAATTGCCTCTGTTTGATGGCTGTTTGACAGCCTCAATTTCCTATGAGCTCATAAAACGTGGAAAGCAAAACAAATAAATCAAATAAAAATAAAATAAATAATTATTTCTGCAGAAGTGAGTTGGTCATGCCCATTCGACCGGGGGGCGGGGGAGGGGGGGGGGAGAGAAAATGAAGCCCTTCTGAAGCCCGAGCCCGAGCAAGAAGAAAATGAAGCCCGAGCAAGATAAAAAATCTTAATTTTTATGCATTTGCTTAAAAATCACAGAAAATAAAAATTTTTAAAATGTGTCAATTTAAAAAAATAAAAAAATTGTTAGAATGCCAAGACACACGACTATTTGCCAAACTGCAGAATTGTGCCAATTTTACTTTTTTGGATGCGGCGAAATAAGTCAGAATCAGATAAAAAATGTAAATTTCGAAGCATTTAAAAAAAATAAATATGATGTATCCGTTCTATGGATTCGGTTCAAACCTCGTTGGAAAGAACATTCTTCGATCTTGCCGATGGTTTCAGTATAGAATAGAAACGCTGTGGTAATATTTTCGGTCACTAAGGTTCCAATTTGTGCGAAAATAGCTCAAAATTGTGCTCAAATATAAAATAACTGAAACAATTATTCGAATTTTTAAAAAATCTCGGTGAGACACATCGTTCCAGGTCCTGAAGTAGCTATGTACCAATTCTTTTGGTTGCACAATGCTTATATTTTTCGCTATAGACAACACATGTGTGTGTGTGTTTTGTCTGTTTGCGGGAAATCTCGCTTTCGGATAGCAAAAGTCAGATTTTTTCGAAATGCAAATTAGTGTATTAGTTTTTTTATATTTTAGCACGATTTGCACAAAAATCGGTTCATTAGCGACCCAAAATATTCTCACTGTGTTTCTATCTTGAAAGATCGAAGAACTTTCTTTGTAACGATATTTGACTCGAATCCGTAAGGTAATTCTTTCATATTTATTTATTTTTAAGTATATTGAAATTGGCATTTTTTTGACTATCCGATACATATGTCAACGCACCCAGAAAAGGACGTTTAGCACAATTCTGTTCTTTGACTAAAAATGTGTGTATATCTTCGAATTCTAACAAAAATATTTATATTTTTAGTTACTACTTTTTTTTTATTTTCTGTGATTTTTTTAAGCAAACGTAGAGAAAAAAATTGCTGAGGACTGTGGTTTCTCTTTAGTTGTCTTCTCATGCCCCAGAATCGTTTCATTTAGTTTTTGTTTTTGCTTTCTATTTTTGTGGTGCGCATGCGTAGAAATCTGGTTTGAAACTTACATTTAGCTGTAATATGCAATTCGACTGAGTGTTTATCGAACTTTAACATTGTTCGGCCGCAGTCTTTTTTAGAGAAAATAGTCTGCTCTTGACGAGGCGATTTTGTAAATGTATAATTTAAATAGCGGGATTTTTAAATAGCGTTTTAGATTATTAATATTTACATGAAAAATAATTTCGGCATTTCGACGACGCTCACATTTATTTCGACCAGATAACAAAGAGAAAATTGAAATTGAATGTTAATATGTAACGGATCCTTTGATTAAATTTGACAATAATTCCATTCTGTTTCTTTAACATTTAAAATATGAAAAACTGAAGCTGAACTCCAGAAACGTAAACAAGAAAGAGGAGCATTCTGTGTGTGTGTGTGTGGACACGTTTCAACCCAATCATGTGGGATCTACAAAGATCAAATACTAAATCTTGCAATAACAAAGTGATAAACTTCTGTACATGCAGTATTCCAAAGGATTCTTATCTCATACTCAGATGGAGAAAACTTGATTCTTAAAATGTTTCATGTCCGCAGAGCATTCTATATCTATTAGACCTACTTGGTGTTCCTCTTCAAACTATTTGTAGCTAATTGATTATATTTAGTTTACCTTCGAATGAATCCAATAACATTTCTACCTTTCCGCTACGTTGATCCCCACGCAAAAGGTCGAAGTTCGAACTCATCCCTGGGCTTATTGCATAAGTGTTTCGCAAATTATATATGGAGATACTTTAGAGAGACGAAAATCTTAATTGGGAATGTTACGAAGTATATTTATAGATAAAATAATCTGTCGTTGGTAGAACAAGACTTTCCTTATATAATGCAAATAATTTACTTCTTTCACAGTGAAAAATTGATGTATAAGTTCCACGGCACAGCGTTTTTAGCTTATAATTATACATTTAGCGCTTTTCTAGATGACAACATGTAAATCTATATTTCGAAGTACCCAATTAATTTATATTTCACGTAGCTTTAATTTGACAATTATCTATATTGATAGCATCCATTATAAGTAATATAGTTCATACATAAATATATTTAAATAATTAATTCATCAATTTGGCCTCATATTCGTTAACTTGGCGTCATTTTTGTAGTTTTGATGAAATTTTCGTCAATCTGTGACGAGATATGGCCGAGTTGGACATATTTCGCTAGATTAGTTGCCATGTACACAAATGTATATACGTTCATGAAATATTGTCAGCACAGGCACACGTCCAAACACACACCTTTTATCTTACTTAATTTATCCTACTTTAAAGAGTTTATCCAACTTAAAGAATTTATCCTTTTTAAAGAGATACATATATCCTATATAATGATTAATTTTCTTCTAAGAGAAATAGTTCAGGAAATGTAGATTAGATGGTGGTCGTGGAAAAGTCATTGCATAGACACATTTCTTATATCGCGAACTATTTCTCTTTGATTTATTTGCCTCTAAGAGAAAGTTTAGAAAATGCTCAATAGATGCAGGCCTAGAAAAGTCAAAGAGCACCAGCTCCATCTATTTCTCAACTCGCAAATTTTTCTCCTAGAAAGATTTGCTCTAAGAGAAATAGTTCAGTAAATACGCAAGAGATGCGTGCATAGAAAAGTCAAACGAGAGACAGCACCATCTATTTTACATCTACCGAACTATTTCTCCTTGAATAATTTACCTAAGAAAAATTGTTTAAAAAACGCTCAAAATATAGCAGGGGTAGAAAAAGTCAAAATAGAGACAGCGCCATCTATTTCACGTCTTATGAACTATTTCTTTAAGTGCTAAGAGTGGCGATATGTCACGGTTTCAAATACAAATTACCAACAAATGACAAATTTCACAGATCCAATAGTCATTTTATTTTAAAATCATCCTATAGACTTAAAAAATATTAATACATGTATAACTACAGACGTAAAATAATAATAATAATAAAAACTACAGACGTAAAATAATAATATATGTATTTAAGCAAGTTGGCATCATTTCAAATTGTACTGCCACTGAGGATGGACATGTTAAATGTCCGAAAGAGCTTTGGCTATTATTTTTACGTCTGTAGGATTATTTTAAAATAAAATGACTATTGGATCTGTGAGATTTGTCATTTGTTGGTAATTTGTATTTCTTATAGAATGATTTGACACTAAGAGAAATAGTTCAAAAAACGCGTAAATGATGGGACATACATGGCATCTACAGCGCCATTTTTATTTTCATCTCGCGAACTATTTCTCTTAGCTACAATTCAATCATTTACGGCTTAAGGTAAGATAAATTTCATTATTTTAGTTGCAGTCCAGAAAAACTTATACGTGCTCAATTTGTGACAATCAAGCTAGAACACAACTGCACTGGGAAATAAAATCTCACGTATTGGGAGTTACTTGTATCGATACTAGCTCCCTGCAAATAAAAAAAAATTTAAAACTTTATAGAATATTTTAATAGACATTTTTTACATTTTCGTTAGTAGATTTTAGGTAGATTTGAATTCCGAATTCAGTAGCTTTTGGTAGATTTTTTACTTGTTGTCAGTGGAAATGTTTAAAAAAATCTGGTCACACTGATGACCACAATTTTTGCCCCCAAACCATATGAAGTTAAATATATGTTTTACACTAAACAAGAGTTTGGGGGCGCGGTAGCCCATTGGCTAGCGCGCTGGAGTTGCACTCGGTAGGCCCGGATTCGATTCCAGCCACTGCCAAAACTGCCGCCGTGTTCATGCGGAGTACGATCACGTTAAACATGTGGGTCCGAAAGTCCTTCCGAGAGGTTGGTGGTAGGGGAAGGAGGGTACGGTCCCTGTGGATGCCTCCCCCACTGGGTTCCGGTCTAAATTGGGTGGCACTTCCCGACCGTCCAAACAGTTACCTTACACCTTTCTGGTAGGTCGGACGGTCTGGGTTTCAACTAAACAAGAGTTTGACGCATAATTTCATAATATCGCACACCCATTGCACGTAACGGCATCCATAGGCTGGTTTCACGTATTTTTTTTTAACTCATCAGCTTGTAATAGCCAATATATACAATGCAATTAAATAAAAGTGTTATATGTCTCAATGTTGCTAATCTTTATAGATGCCAATCAATTAATCACCTTGAACGAGGGGCCGACCTATTGGGTTTACAGCCTGACAATGCCTCACCACGGAATTTGAAATTCGACGATGTTAAACAAAACCTATATTTTTCAAAATGTAAGATACTACAGATACTGTAAGTAAGTTGTCTATTATAGCAGTTAACTCTCTTGCATCTACCCCTAGTACAATATACCATAATAAAGCATACATATACTCATATGTTCGGATCTATAAAAACATATATGTATGTTAAACATGCGGCAGCAAAGACATCTGATCAAAGATGCTTGGAGCCTGTTCCCGAATTATAAGAACAGAGGAGGAGCTAGCTTTTGCTCAGTGATTATAATGTCGGTCTTGTGAGCAAAGGGTCCCTGGTTCGGGGCCCGGCGACGCCCAATCGCCACAAACATTTTTAAATGGCATATGTCTATACAAACTAATTTTATAGATGACTTGGGCATCGCGGTTTCTTGTAGCCTAAGCTCAATCTTTATGAAAGTTAACGGCAGTTACAGGTCAAAACTGAATTTGTCTGTGTTAATAAATGTTTGCTAAATTTTGACACATAGCAGACACTTTTCTGCCATTGCCCGTATCGACTGTACCACGATGAAAAAAGCCGGTAAATAAATTAATTTGATTTAGTAGAAACCCTAAAATGCTTATTTTCCCAATTTCAGCGACACAGCAGCGGTAGAAATAAAGAAAGATCTTTCATGGATCTTGAGCAGGCAACATACAGTTGTATATGCGCAGCAGGTATATAAAAGCAGCAGATACTTATGCCTGTGTCCACAATGTTGAATGCCCACTCTTGCTCCTGTTGTCTGGATTTACTTCTAAAGCTTCCATAGTTTAAGTGATAGGAGCACAAGCAACGGTCGGTTCCATTAATCAGAATTTGAATTGCATTTATTGTACAGAGATTTAAAAACGATTAGGAAACGTTAGTTTGAGGCTCAGATAAGAAATGAATCCCGTATTTTGGAGGTTCATATAACGATTGGGTAACGCTCAAAATGAAGAAACATTCAGAAAGACATGAAGATAGACAGACTGGAGAGACGGAAGCTTACAATTTTACTGGGGTCATACCAAGTCTACCCATCAAAATTTCACACAACTCGGTACATCCATTCTACTGTGAGGCTCGGACAAACAGATGACTTTTCAATTTTATTTAGACAGACATAAAAATATATATAAAGCTGTATAATACATCTGCCGTTGTACAATATTCATATACAAATGTATAAAATACATATAAAATTGTTGCAGGTTAAAGTAAGAAATGTCTCCGCTATGTGAAGCTAATTAAAGTAAATTTTCTTCTTGTAATAGAAAATATGGTGTGAGCAGCACATAACTTCTCCTACATAATGCCTTTACTTCTTTCAATGCGAAATACTGATGTATTGGACAAGACTCACGGCATAATGTTTCTAACGTTGTAAAGTACATTGAGATTTAAGTATTTTCTGCACGACAACATTTAAAATGTTTTATAGTACGAAATTAACTTATAATTCGCGAAAACATAACTTGACAACTGGAAATATTGCTAATATCTAAGCATTATACTCCATTATATTAAAATATGTTTATAATCTCATCAATTTGGCGTCATTTTTGCCAATTTATCAACATTTTCGTCAATTTGATCCCACACTAAGAAAATCGAGAAGTTGGCGATATTTCACCAAATGAGTCGGCAATGTCGCCAAATTTTTTGCCAAAGGTTACATATTTAATGGTACTTATTTACTGTTCATTTTTATGTATTTTTAGATACATTTATTTAAAAACTTATATATATATATAGCAATATCTCGAGAAAGGTTCAAGCTAGAAGTTCTAAAGTTTGAGTCATTCGTTTTAGTATAAAAAAATACTTACAAAATGATTATTTATTTAACATTAAAAGTTCTTTGTTTTATGATTTTTTTTTCAAAAATTCATTCGAGAATTTAAGTGTTTCCAAAAGATTGATCGCTTTTAAAATATATAAGCTTCTAGTATTCACGGATAGTAATACGGGCTTCAAATGTTCGATTTCAATTAATTGCTATATTCTTTTTTTTTTTTTTTTTTTTTAATCTATATAGAAAATGAAAAACCATAAATATGTTACAGAATGAGTACCCCTTATAAATTTCCGAAAGATTAATTTCCTATTCTATTTCATTCATTCTTTTATAATAAAATCCTCAAAACTCTTAGCTATTATAACATTGCATTTGTTCATGCTTCATTGAGAAATCTCATTAATTTTGTATTTCAACCGAGATTTATTTGAATACTGATACAAAATGCGTTTCAATTAAGCAGATGCTTCTCAATACATTCGAGGTTTCCTCCAAAGTATTATTTCATATCTCATTCTTATGAAACCAAGTAAAATATTTAGAAATTTATTTTTAAGTAAAACGCAAAATCCAATTTATCGACGTAATTTGGAAAGACACAGTCATTAATTTCATTCACTGCATTTACTTGCATTCTCTTTAAAATATATAAGCTTCTAGTATTCACAGATAGTAATACGGGCTTCAAATGTTCGATTTTTATTAGAAATTTTATTTTAAAGAATGATATTTATTAGAATTAATGCGTTAATGCTTATTCTTGAGAAAGGGCGCATGTAGTAAAAATTGTTCTTTTAATAGAAATATTTATTTTATTTAAAGCACGTTAACTACTCCAGGAATATGAAAGAAGAAACCGATTATGTATTTTCACTGAAGTTGCTACCAGGAATATATAATGCAGACGTGATCGGAAATTGTAAGAAATTTACAGAAGCATTTTAGGATAAATATAAAAGTGGCCTTTCCACAAGCAATAGATAAATAGAACACAACGTAAAATTCTATGTAAATAAATGCTAATAATTGTTCAAAAATTCTTGGAATTCCTTCAGGTTAGTGGAAACAAACACAAGTTGAACGCCAAGTGATAACTAAACCATATTTCTACCAGTCGATATAGGATTTTCTTCAGACCGAAAAAATTTCATATATAAATATGTATTTTACTTGTCGAATTTGGACACATTTTCTGTCCTGTTCTGTTTGTTCTATTCATGCCGCTTAGCAAAATATCAAATCGACATTCATATTTTTGTATATTATTGGTGTTTTTTTATTATGCGTCTCTTCCATCGCACTAGGTGGCGCTACCATATAATAGGCTCGTTGGTTTAGACATTTTACTAAAGCAACATATTTAACTCATACATCCTCACTTGGCGTTCTAATCTGAGACTTGGTGTTCAAATTTGTTAGCAGTGAAAAAGGTTTGAAAAGATAGTGTGCATTCTACAATTATTTGAGTAGTATTTTATGCTGTGTTCTAGTTTTTTTATATGTATGTATTTCTATTAGTTAAGTATTTTTTTATTATTGTAGAATAATACTACAGTGAGCTCTGATATTCCGGGATAATCATATTTATTTCAAAGTAGCTTTGTTTGAAAGATGTACCTTGGTACTGATGTGAAATAATAAGTGAAGTATATTTGAAAGAACAGAATGTAAATGTGTTGTTGTTGAAACCCAGACCGTCCGACCTACCAGAAAGGTGTAAGGTAACTGTTTGGACGGTCGGGAAGTGCCACCCAATTTAGACCGGAACCCAGTGGGGGAGGCATCCACAGGGACCGTACCCTCCTTCCCCTACCACCAACCTCTCGGAAGGACATTCGGACCCACATGTTTAACTTGATCGTACTCCGCATTAACACGGCGGCAGTTTTGGCAGTGGCTGGAATCGAACCCGGGCCTACCGAGTGCAACTCCAGCGCGCTAACCAATGGGCTACCGCGCCCTAGAATGTAAAGGTGTGTACCAGTGTAAAGGTGTGTACCAAATATTACTAATATCTAAGCATTATACTCCATTGTATTAAAATATGTTTATAATCTCATCAATTTGGCAACATTTTCGTCAATTTGACCTCACACTAAGAAAGTCGAGAATTTGGAGTTATTTCACCAAATGAGTCGGTAATGTCGCTAAATTTTTTGCTAAAGATTACATATTTGATGTTACTTATTTACTGTTCATTTTTATGTATTTTTTAGATACATTTATTTAAAAGCTTATATATTTAGCAATATCTCGAGAAAGGTTCAAGCTAGAAGTTCTAAAGTTTGTGTCATTCGTTTTAACATAAAAAAATACGTACACAAAATGATTATTTATTTAACATTAAAAGTTCTAAGTTTTATGATTTTTTTTTTCAAAAATTCATTCGAGAATTAAAGTGCTTCTAAAAGATTGATCGCGTTTAAAATCAATAAGCTTCTAGTATTCACAGATAGTAATACGGGCTTCAAATGTTCGATTTAAATTAATTGCTATATTCTTTATTTTTTATTGTTTTTTCTTGTTTAATCTATATAAAAAATGAAAAACCATAAATATGTTACAGAATGAGTACCCCTTATAAACTTTCGAAAGATTAATTTCCTATTCTATTTCATTCATTCTTTTATAATGCAATCTTCAAAACTCTTAGCTATTATAACATTCCATTTGTTCATGCTTCATTGAGAAATCTCATTTTGTATTTCAACTGAGATTTATTTGAATACTGATACATAATACGTTTCAATTAAGCAGATGCTTCTCAATACATTCGAGGTTTCCTCTAAAGTATTATTTTATATCTCATTCTTATGAAACCAAATAAAATATTTAGAAATTTATCTTTAAGTAAAATGCAAAATCCAATTTATTATATCGATGTAATTTGGAAAGACACAGTCATTAATTTCATTCACTGTATTTACTTGCAATCTATCAAGAATGATATTTAGTGGAATTAATGCGTTATTGTATATTCTTAAGAAAGGGCGCATGTAGCAAAATTGTTCTTTTTAATAGAAATATTTGTTTTATTTAAAACACTTTAAATACTCCAGGAATATGAAAGAAGAAACTGATTATGTATTTTCACTGAAGTTGCTACCAGGAATATATTATGCAGACGTGATCGGAAATTGTAAGAAATTTACAGAAGCATTTTAGGATAAATATAAAAGTGGTCTTTCCACAAGCAATAGATAAATAGAACACAACGTAAAATACTATGTAAATAAATGCAAACAATTTTTCGAAAATTCTTGGAATTGCTTCAGTTTAGTGGAAACAAACAGAAGTTGAACGCCAAGTGATAACTAAACCATATTTCTACCAGTCGATATAAGATTTTCTTTAGACCGAAAAAATTCCATCTATAAATATGTATTTTACTTGTCGAATTTGGACAAATTTTCTGTCCTTTTCTGTTTGCTCTATTGTATTGTTCTATTGATGTCACTTTAGCAAAATGGCAAATCGACATTCTTATTTTTATATATTATTGGTGTTTTTTATTTTGCGTCTCTTCCATCGCACTAGGTGGCGTTACCATATAATAGGCTCGTTGGTTTAGCCATTTTGCTAAAGCAACATATTTAACACATACATCCTCACTTGGCGTTCAAATCTGGCACTTGGCGTTCAAAGTTTGTTAGCAGTGAAAAAGGAGATTCAATAATTTTTAAAACGATAGTGTGCATCCTACAATTATTTGAGTAGTATTTTATGCTTTGTTCTAGTTTTTTTATATGTTTAGGTATTTCTATTAGTTAAGTATTTTTTTATTATTGTAGAATAATACTCCAGTGAACTCCGATATTCCGGGATAATCATATTTATTTCAAAGTAGCTTTGTTTGAAAGATGTACCTTGGTACTGATGTGAAATAATAAGTGAAGTATATTTGAAACAACAGAATGTAAAGGTGTGTACCAGTTTTTATTTCATATTATGATCAATGGGTTTTTATTTTATGCTCTTCATACTTTGACACTATTTTATGAACAGTAAAAAGAAAATCTTTTGCATTAAAGTAAATTTCAATTTTCTTATAACGTCTATTAAAATATTTATTAAAGCTTATGGAATTTGCATAATAACAGTTCTCATAGACATACGTTTTGTAGAAATTTTTTACCACCACATTTTAATTTAAATACGTTGAAGAAAAAACATGGATAAAAACTGTGAGACCAGAAATAGATCTCACATGTGTTTTGGTGAGACAAGTTTATGCCAGTTATTTATTGTGTCCGAAACATCGAACAATACTTGTAGTCTGGATGGCGCCGAAGTTTACAGCAAACCATAAATTTAGGAACCACAAGACAGAGGGGGCCGAGCGGGCCCTTACGAGAATGCCAAGTAGCGACATTGGTTCAATGATTAACCAATGGTAAAGCTGCTTGTTGCGTCACTCTCAATGCTGCAAAAGAAAGCAAAGGGGGGAGTTAGGAAAAAGAACCACAACATATGACCTAAGAACGACATTTGAAAATATAGACTTGTGCAAATACTCGGGGGACATTATGACTTGTGAAGGACACTAGGAGTAGACTTTGACAGATAACTTCGAGACGATGGCTTAATAACGACTTGTGGAATAACAGTTAGAGTTCGACATTACAATTATGACTTAATGACTTGTGCAGAGACTAGAGAGATACTTGTGCGGTATGATGAGTTGTTGATGTGCGGGTGTGCATGCTGTGAGTAAGTACAAAGTGATCGTTGATATTACGTGTCAGTGAATAAGTACTTCGAGTCTATTCCGGTAATATAATCGGCGAAGTACTTGGTGGTGACAAAGTACAAGACAGATTTGAAGGTATGTGTTCCTCAAAAAGATATCTAGGTCTAAACAAATATATTAGGCCAGTTAGGGGGTCCCATATGTTCCCCCGCCAAAACTAATAATTAATTGTGTAATGAATTAATAAGTGTTTATGTTGTTAATAAATGGTTTATTGTTAAAGTTTAAATGGAGTAAGTAATTTAATATTATTCTAATAATATTCCTTTACAGAACTCACGCAAAGATAAATAATTGGAGGGTACATAGCGGCACAACAATGCAATGTACAATAAAAATAAGTACCACCATACGAGTAATTTACGACCATTAAAATTAAGTTTAACTTAACAATATTATTATAATTAATAATAAGTAGTTTTATTTTATTGTGTTCTCACAAAAACATTTATCGGCGATTTATAATATTTAATAAAAAGGAAATATTGTTTCTAATTTTCAATTCAAATTGTCGAAGATGGAAAAATGATATCGAATTTAGAAACATAATGCACAGTCCTGTGTGTATTGCACTTTCTGTAGAAAGTTCCCAAATATTGCAAATGGAATCCAAATATGGAGAACTAATCAATCGTTGTTTGAATATTTTATTTTTTGTTTAAATATAATCCATCCAAATGTGCATCGTACACATGTGAATGAAATGTAATTTGAAAATTCAAACATACAAATAGTTATATTTGATTGCATTTTAAATATTTTGGTGGTTTGTGTGATCAAATAGCCCGCTTTTTAAAATTTCTATTCCATAATATAATGTGCTATTTTATTACATGATACTCATAGGACTACAGTCGGTAAATATTGCGAAGAGAATTTCCAAGCTGTTTCCGCAGAAGCTAACCAAAATGTTCTTGAAAAAAAAAGACAGTATTATTTTCAAAATAATCATGTCCATCAAATTATATGCATCATTGATTCCCGCATGTATCATTGAGTATTACACCATAAATATCTGAATATAAATTGTTTTCTAAAAAATGAAAAAAAATTCCTTATGAAAATGTGAAATATTCAATTAATTTACAAACAAATATTTTATTTTCAATGTAATTTTCAAAATAATCTTTAACTATTAATAATGAACTGGTTTATAACGTAAAGTGCAGCTCAATTCAAGATAAATAAGTATACTTTACGTTTCGGAAATTAATGGACTTTCTTTCTTCAGTGCAGAAAGTCTTTATAAAGCACGTGACTTTGTTTATATTTAACTATTGTTGCGAATGACGTAAATATCTTTACAGCATATTGACCATGTTCGAGGAAAAACGACACCTATTGTCAACTGGGTCTTCTACCTATTGTCAACTGGGCGCGGTAGCCCAGTGATTAGCGCGCGGGAATTCCACTCGGTAGGCCTGGGTTCGATTTCCACCACTGTCGAAACTGCCGCCGTGTTTACGCGGAGTACGATCACGTTAAAACATGTGGGTCCGTAAGTCCTTCCGAGAGTTTGGTGGTAGGGGAAGGAGGGTACGGTCCCTGTGGATGCATCCCCCACTGGGTTCCGGTCTAAATTGGGTAGTACTTCCCGGCCGTCCAAACAGTTACTTTACATCTTTCTGGTAGGTCGGGCGGTCTGGGTATCAACAACAACAATTTATTGTCGGCTATTGTTATTCTATGAAAGTCAGGATCGCTTTATTTTGGCAATAAATTCGTAACGATACATTTGTTATTTATATCGAAAATGTAGTGACGTTTGGGGAATTCTATAAACCTCGAATCTTGGAGTTTGATTAAGAATTCCTCGAGTTACGGGCTTTTTCTTTTCAGAACTTCCCACAGAGGCTGGCTACCGTTTGTATAAGCTGGTCATCGTTTGGTTAGGCTATCGATGTAATACAAGTAAAATTGAATTATAAATAAGCCAATGAGTTAAGCATATAATCTTCTGTTTTGTGAATTAGTCTAGCATTTAATTGATGTTTTATTGCTCTTGATAGTTATTTTGTGACCTTGTAAGGTAGCGATAGCGTTATTAACTGTATATTGTTCCTGTTTACGCTTACTGGTGCTTTAAATAAAGCATAGGTTATCCAGAAATGATGACTCATCTTCGTATCCTGAGAATACCCCCTATTTCTTAAGGATAAGTTGCAATACTGAGGATAAGTTGCAATTAGTCTAGCGTTCTAGTCAATAGTCTAGTGAGTCAATAGTTCAATCAATAGTTCTAGTCAATAGTCTAGTCAAGTAGTCTAGTCGATAGTTGTGAATTAGTCTAGCATTTAATTGATGTTTTATTGCTCTTGATAGTTATTTTGTGACCTTGTAAGGTAGCGACAGCGTTATTAACTGTATATTGTTCCTGTTTACGCTTACTGGTGCTTTAAATAAAGCATAGGTTATCCAGAAATGACGACTCATCTTCGTATCCTGAGAATACCCCCCATTTCTTAAGGATAAGTTGCAATACTGAGGATAAGTTGCAACACTGTCAACAATGCTCACATTTACATGCCAATTTTTTAATTTAAGGTTGTCTCCGATGTTTTAATAGTAATGAACTATCCGAACAGCAACATGAACAGTCTGCTTGTTGGTGGGTCAAATAACTTATACATAAACGTAAGGAATTTACCGATTCCCAGAATGAATTCTCAGAAATTAAGACGGAATTGCAAATTAAAGTCATATGTAATACATCTTCCGAAATTTATAACACTGTTTAACAAAACTGGCATTTACTCGCCAATATAGTAATTTAAGGTTGTCTGCGATGTTTTAATAGTAATGAATTATCCTAACGGCGACATCAACAGTCTACCGGTGAGTGTGAATAACTTATACATAAACTAAAGAAATTTATAGATTCCCAGGATGAATTCTCAGAAATTAAAACGGAATAGCAAATTACAGTCATATGTAATATATCTTCTATTTTGCAGTTATTGACATTCTAATTTCCCCTGAAAAACTCTCACATTTCACTAACTAAATTCAAATAAATGAGACAGAATATTCAATTCATATTTAATGATTTATAATTTATTGACGTGTAAAAATTATTCTAGTGTATGCAATTTAGATAGCTTGGTATTTTGATTCTTGGGGTTTTGATTGGTGGTGTATGGATAGTTGGTATTTTGATTGTGTTTTGATTGGTGGTGTTTGGATAGATGGTATTTTGATTCATGGTATTTTGATTGGTGGTGTTTGGATAGTTGGTATTTTGATTCTTGGTATTGTAATTGGTGGCGTTTGGATAGTTGGTATTTTGATTCTTGGTATTTATGATTGGTGGTGTTTGGATAGTTGGTATGTTGACTATCAGAGTGTATGCTGATATTCGGTTACGGCATTTGAAAAAAATATTTTTTCTATTTATAATATACCATTTAGATATTTTGAGAGAAAAGTAACTCAATTTAGTGTTTACACTTTAGTAGAAGAGACAGAGAACTATTTATTTTTATTGTATATGATTACTTGCAAATAAATAATTTAACATTGAGAAAGAGGTCATACTCGTCATCACTAATACTATACACTTGGGTGGACCATTGTGTGACTTTCGGCAGGTCGACCAATCCAGATCTACTATCTTCTAATTGAGGATTTTCAATTTAATGTCTAAAAAGCACTTTATTGTCCAAACAAATCAAAATATTTGATCAAGAAATGGCTTTCCTTCTAGTTTCAATATATTTACTCCAGCATTTATAAATATTGCATTCCAGAAAAGCTCCAAAATCATCTTCCTAATTAATATTTAATTTAAAATGTTACATAAGCATTTTTTACGCAAACTTTGCTTTCTTTAAATATATTACACTTTACCTAAAATGTAAAGCATTGGAAATAGTTGTTAAGCGGATTGATCTCCTATTTTGTTTTGAAAATTAACTTCCATCTCCCTTTAAGGCGTATGTGTTCGCTTTGCAGGCATACCAAATATTGAAATCGCTACGTCTAGATACCGGAAACAATTAAATGTAATAATTCAATGCAACAATTCTCATAATTGAATGCAATAATTATCATGTTCGCATCTTTCTTCAATACAATATCTTCGCTTTCCTTAAACCATTTCGAATAAAAATCCACAGATTATATATCTCTATTTCCGTTGAAAAACCGTTTTATTCCTGCTTCAATTAACTAGACTGTCTTTCTTTAGACTAAGGCCGTTTGACCTACCTGAGGTGTAAGGTAAACTAGGCTGCCTGTAGCAACCTATTGTCCTGTACACGTGTTTATGATCCGTGTTTTCCGAGCCGGGAAATTTGATGATTGAAAATTTGATGAAAGGAAATGATTGTTGAATATACGCGCTATACTATAAAAAACGCACTTAAAATTCAGTAAATTACTGGGTTAAGTATTGTTTTTATTTGAGGGTAAAATCTTGATTAATAATAATCAAATTTCATAACATTAGGACTATTTTCGAAAATATGCTTTGAATAAACGCCAAAAATTGGGCAATCATATTACGGATTTTGTTTAAAGCGCATTGAAAAGTCTGTTTTTCACTTTATGATGGTTTACATAAGTAAAAAATTGCATTGAATTATAAAGAATTTTTCGACACTTCTCAAGACTTGTCCGGAAGTATATCTGTACAAAATGCCGTAGCAGCAAGTCACGTTGGAGAAACACACATAAACATCATTGACCTTTGATATTGGCAATTATATGGCATTATTCTTATACACTCATGCAATATAATATTAGTGTCGAATAATACAAAAGAAATCAAATTTTGCTCATTTTTTCAAACACATATTTCCAATGTCTTTTGATACACTATAAATCAAATATCCGAAGAGCATATTCTTGTTTTACATAATTTGAGTGATAATAGTTTCTCATATTCATAAACATTACTAAAGCTACGAATTTGTATTTATTTCTGTTTACAATTATCGGGAAAACAATGATAAAAATTCATTTTTCTGATATGCAGCCGAAAATATTCTATAATAATATCAGTAAGTTTAGAGTATTTTTGACATTTCACTAACTAAATTCAAATAAATGAGACAGAATATTCAATTCATATTTAATGATTTATAATTTATTGACTTGTAAAAATTATTCTAGTGTATGCAATTTAGATAGCTTGGTATTTTGTTTCTTGGAGTTTTGATGGTCGTGTATGGATAGTTGGTATTTTGATTGTGTTTTGAATGGTAGTGTTTGGATAGTTGGTATTTTGATTCTTGGTATTTTGATTGGTGGTGTTTGGATAGTTGGTATTTTGATTGGTGGTGTTTGGATAGTTGGTATTTTGATTCTTGGTATTTTGATTGGTGGTGTTTGGATAGTTGGTATTTTGACTACCAGAGTGTATGATGATATTCGGTTATGGCATTTGAAAAAATATTTTATCTATTTATAATATAGCATTTAGATATTTTTGAGAGAAAAGCAACTCTATTTAGTGTTTACACTTCAGTAGAAGGGACTGAGGACTATTTATTTTTATTGTATATGATTATTTGCAAATAAATAATTTAACATTGAGAAAGAGGTCATACTCGTCATCACTAACACTATTTAACACTATACACTTGAGTGGACCATTATGTGACTTTCGACAGGTCGACCATTCCAGGTATACTATCTTCTAATTGAGGATTTTCAATTTAATGTCTAAAAAGCAATATATTGTCCAAACAAATCAAAATATTTGTTCAAGAAATGGCTTTCCTTCTAGTTTCAATATATTTACTCCCGCATTTATACATATTGCATTCCGGAAAAGCTCCAAAATCATCTTCCTAATTAATATTCAATTTAAAATGTTACATAAGCATTTTTCATGCAAACTTTGCTTTCTTTAAATATATTACACTTTACCTGAAAGTGAAACATTGGAAATAGTTGCTAAGCGGATTGACCTCCTATTTTGTTTCGAAAATTAATTTCTATCTCACTTTAAGGCGTATGTGTTACGCCACTGGTGAATACCGCTGTTTTTTATAAATAAAACTTATCTTCCCATGTTTGCAGGCTGAATATACGCACTATACTATAAAAAATGCACTTAAAATTCAGTAAATTACTGGGTTAAATATTGTTTTTATTTGAGAGTAAAATCTTGATTAATAATAATCAAATTTCATAACATTAGGACTATTTCCGAAAGTATGCTTTGAATAAACGCCAAAAATTCGAAAATCATATTACGAATTTCGTTTAAAGCGCATTGAAATGTCTTTTTTTCACTTTATGATGGTTTATATAAGTAAAAAATTGAATTGAATTATAAAGAATTTTTCGACACTTCTCAAGACTTGTCCGGAAGTTTATCTGTACAAAACGCCGTAGCAGTAAGTCACGTCGGAGAAACACACATAAACATCATTGACCTTTGATATTGGCACTTATATGGTATTATTCTTATACACTCATACAATGTAATATTAGTGTCGAATAATACAAAAGAAATCATATTTTGCTCATTTTGTCAAACACATATTTCCAATGACTTTCGATACATTATAAATCAAATATCCAAAGAGCATATTCTTGCTTTACATAATTTGCTTGGTAATAGTTTCTCATATTCATAGACATTCCTAAAGCTACGAATTTGTATTTATTTCTGTTTGCAATTATTGGGAAAACAATGATAAAAATTCATTTTTTCTGATATGCAGCCGAAAATATTCTATAATAATATCAGTAAGTTTAGAGTATTTTTGATTTCCAATGCAAATTGGAGGAGATGAACACAGAATATTGAATTTGCAAAATGCAATTGCGATCAAAAACTTCCCCCATTTTTGAGTAGAATTTTTGAATGCGGATATTTTAAATGGTATTGAAACAAAAATGCGGGCAGTTATTAATCTGCATTTAAATATTTTATTCTTTTTAATACACACACACACACACACACACATATATATATATATATATATATATATATATATTGAATGAATTTGCTTCTATGGTGATGTTAATATTACTTGAATTGTATTTTTATTTTTTTTATTTTTACATAATTCTTAATATTACATATTTCAAATATATATTTATATATATATATATATATATATATATATATATATATATATATTTTCAGAAAGAAAAGAGGTATGGATGGAAACAATATACCAAAAGATGGCCGGGGGGAGTTGTGACCCCCTCACCCCGGTCTTTTGGTATATTGTTTCCATCCATACCTCTTTTCTTTTT
Organism: Amaurobius ferox; assembly: GCA_951213105.1. NCBI lineage: Eukaryota > Metazoa > Arthropoda > Arachnida > Araneae > Amaurobiidae > Amaurobius > Amaurobius ferox. Next base: position 104,397,161 of record OX578146.1, read on the forward strand.
GAAAATATTTTTAATCCTCTTTTTAGTGCAGCTTAGCGCCTTTTAAGTGTGATTTCTGATGATTTTATAATATTATATTTCACGGTATTTTCATATTATATATATATATATATATATATATATATATATATATAATATGTGTGTGTGTGTATATATATACTCTGAAGATTAATGATGGTTCCAGTAATTTTATAACATATTTTATATTTGAAGCAAAATGCATACTTTAGGAGCAGCGGAAACTATTTCTAATGAGTATACCACTTCGGAAATTTAAAGAAATACTCTGAATTATCTTATAATCGCCTCCATTCAAAAGGGTAAAAGTGGACCTACTCCTTTTACTTTCCCTGAAATACATGGTAATAAATAGGGAAAGTATTGGAATTATACCTAAAATTGCAACTCGAGTTTTTGACGGATATACAAGTTTTGAAATTTATAGAACACGAAAAAACTATTTTTTGCGTGATGTCTGTGTGTTTTGTCTGTCTGTGCAATGTATGTATCCACTCTAACTGAAACACTAATTGATTTAATATCATAAAAATTGGAAGGTAAGTCACTTGTGTGTGACCCTGGTGCTGATTAGATTTGGGTACCGTTAAATCTAAAAATAAAAGACTACGTATGCCCAAATATATCAATTAAATGCTTGCCCGTAGTTATGTCACTTGTACGTAGTCAATTAAATGCTAAAACGCAGTTTCTGACGATAAAAAGAATAAGACCAACCTCACTACTCTAGCATTAGCCGTTCTCGAGATATTTTATATTTTTCGCAGTTTTGCTACGCCGCCTTTGAATATACGTGCAGTTTATATTATTTTATTATTTTTTATTTATTTAAAAGAATACAAGCTACATAACAAATTCCCAGTAACAGCGCGCAAGTTAAAATACAATACCATTTATTTATTTATTTATTTTATTTATTCAATTTACGTGGCACTACAGATGAAATCCAGTAACAGTAGCCACACAAATATAAAAAGAACAGAACATAAAATACAATAATTCTAAGTAATATACATGTCAAGCACATCTAACCAGGCTTTTTTTTTTAAACAGGCAGGAGTCAAATTAAATATATCAATATCAGTACAATATGTATTATATAGATCAACAAATTTATAGATAAAATAATATTTCATGTAATTGTGTTTAACAGTAGTATTGTGAAACAAAGTTTTTTCCTCAGTATTATTTACAGGTATATGAAATTCCAGGGAAGAAAGTAGAGTTGGGCAATTTTAATAGTGTTATTTAAAACTTTATAATAAAACAAGAGGCAGGACCATTTTCTTCTGTTTTAAAGAGACATTAAATTATATTTTTGTCTGAGATCACTCGTATGCATATCATAAGGATAATAGCCAGTCAATCTGTAATCCATAGTGCGTAAAAGTTTATTTTGCACGACTTCTATTCGTTGAGAATGCAGACTGTAAATAGGGTCCCAGATCATTGCCCAATATTCCAAAATTGGTTTAACAAGGGTATTATAAATGCAAATATAAGTATCAGACCTAACGAAAACACGAGATCGTCTTAAGGTGAAACCAAGTTTTTGATAGGCTCTTTTAATAGTATTATCGATATGTCTCTGAAAGTTAAAAGTCTCATTGAAAGTGACACCCAAATCAATAATATGACTACATCAAGATAGAGGTAAATTATTTAAAATGTAATTGTAATTGTGAATATTACGGATCCTAGCCATGCTCATAACATGGCATTTTGAAACATTTAAATGGAGTTTATTTACAGCAGACCAGTTATACAGATTGATGTATAATAAAATACATTAAAATGCAAACTATTGACAACAAATGATTTTTAAAAGCACTTGCAAATGAATGAATACATTAAAATATAAAATACACAAAATACAACAAATGATTTTTAATAGCAATTTACGATGCACAAAAAACATCAAGATTATCGGGGAAGCTGTTGTATAGTTTACAGAAATTATTAATCGGACAATAACAACCAATATTAGTGCTAAAATTCCTTTCAGCCAATAAATTCACGCTTCTGGTAGAATACAGTGGAAAGTACTACATAAAAGCGAAAACGTGCCAATTCAATGTCGTTTCAAATAAGTATGCGTGTTATTTTGTGCAGTAAAACTCAATTTAATGAATTATCAAGGAAATTAAGAGAAAACAAATTTAAGTCTGCAGAGAAAGTTATGTGCTGCCCACATTAGATTGTTTTTACTTTCCCGGCGATACATGGTAATACATAAGGAAATTATTGGAATCATACTGGAAATCGCAACTCGAGTTTTCGACGGTTCTACATGTTTTGAGACCTCTAGAACACGAAAAAACTATTTTTAGCGTGACGTCTATGTGCGTCTGTGTGTATCTAAGTGTCTATCTGTCTGTCTGTGCACTGTGTGGATCCATTTTAACTGTAAACCTAATTGTCCAAATTTCACAAAATTTGGTAGATGAGTCTCTTGTGGATGACCCTGGTGCTGATTAGATTTTAATACAATTTGGAAGAAAAAGAACATGTATTTTTTGCGAAATAATCCGCAAAATCGTCAAAATCTACTATAAAAGACTACGTATGCTCAAATATATAAATTAAATGCTTGTTTTATACGTAATTTTTGAAGATAAAAATAAGAAGACCAAATCCATTACAAAATTTTCAATATACAAATTTCTCATATACTTTGTTAAATGTATTAAAATATATATAAAATTTATAATCATTCTTAGAATGAAATCGGTAATTTTTTACAGGAAATAATTTGAATAATTTAAATTAAAATATCATTATGTTCCATGGATTTTTAAAGATGCATTTGTAATTTAACTGAAAATATATCACAGAAAAAGTCTAATATTCTAATGATAAAATTTTTAGTAAAATAAATTATCTTTTTATTTCGTTTTAGAAATAAAGTGTATTAATAAATCATTTCTTTAATAAATTCTATTTCAATGTTTACTAGTAAATTCTTAGTAAAGACTTTCAAATAATTTGCATATGCTTGCAGATAATTATTAAAAAAACGTTCTTTACTTATGCTGAAGATAATAAAAATAAAAATGAATTAGGGAGATTTTGAAGATTATCTTTAAATTATTCTAGAAGTGAAGATTATATTTGAATTCTTATTTAATACGCTGTCTTGATATTTTAGAAACATTTGATGATAAATTAAAAAAAATATTTAAAATTTGTTTTCAAATTTTATTCATATTTGAAAATAATAGAGAAACACAATGAAATAATTTATATAATTAAGGGGCAAATTTTTAGATATGCTGCATTATATGAGGAATTAAATTTAAAAAATCGCCCTAAATTAATCAATGTGAAATTAATGTTTCATTAAAGAAGACGCTTATAAGTAGCACTAATATTATCTGATGATTGAATGTCTTATTACTAATATTATCTGATGATCGATGTCTTATTACTAATCGTAGTGTACTAATATTAGGCGTAGTATATAGTAATATTATCTCATATTGTAATAATGTAAAATTACGTAATATTTTAAATAGCAATAGTTCTAAGTCAAACTTTGTCAGATTTGGAAGCTAATACAAAAAAATCTGATGTGGGCAGCACATGACTTTCCTTATGTAATGCAATGAATTTACTATACTTTTACAGCACAAAATAGGTTATTCTTATAGTATATATTTATATTCTTTCCAAGACATTGAATTTTCGTTAATTAGTCATCATTTTCATCGATTTAACGTCATTTTTATCCATTTGGCGAGATTTTAGTTAATTTGGCAACATTTAAAAAAGTCGCTAAGTTGGCGACATTCCACCAAATTCGTTGCCAAAATCCGCCAAGCGTTATGGACGGAGAAATAAGTTATTCTTATACCAATTAAATGACTATTGGTGTTAAAATACAAATGTATTACTCAAAGTATCTTTTCTTATGAATGGAACGAGCTAGATCCACGAGAATGATATCACTAAATTTATCGCATGATATTATATATGAAAGGTGAAAATGTTTCTCAACAGTTAATATATTTTTTTTTTATTTATGGGATTTCTTTATAAATTTATTTGAAAAATGTGTAATATCTCGAGAACGGTTCCTGCTAGCGTTCTAAAGTTTATGTCAATCGTTTTCTAAGGAAAAATTACATAAGAAATGCCTGTGTGCGAAACTTTATTAAAGGTTTTGATTGTTTGATGATTTTTTCAAAATTTCACACGAAAATTTAGGAGGGTTCTGAACATTTGATTGAGTTTAAAAATAATAGGCTTCTAGCATTCACGGATTGTGATTTTTGTATCAAATTTCATTTGAATCGCTCCATTCGTTCGTGAGATATCGTCTCTACAGACTCACTGACACACACACACACACACATGCATCACCTCAAAAATGTTTGATTCGTGATCAGGGATGCTTGGAACGTGTTCTCCCGTAGAAAACTCGAATTCGAATTTTCGACCCCGTCACAATACTTTCCTTATACATTATGTATATAAGGAAAGTAAAAATTAATACAGTAATTTTCCGAACTAAAAATTTAGAAACAAAAATCCGTTTAGACATATTTTAAATCGATTGTTCGTCATTAGATTATAGTATAAGAAAGAGATAAAATTCGATTATTGGTACAGAGGAATTAGTACGAAAGATTGCCACATAGGCAGCACATTTTTTAGCTACTTCAGCATATAATAATATAGTCGCATTGTTGAATTAATGGCGGCTGAATTTTAAAATATTCATTCAGTTGTCGAGTAGGATGAAAAAATCCAGATTGTAAGAAGAGATTTTTCTTGTTAAATAACGAGTTTAACAAGAAAAATTTCTTTGGGCAATACTTTCAGCTTTGGGATTGAAGTGATCTTATTTATTCTAGCACTCTATAGTTCTTAACACTAAAAGTACCATGACCGGTCAAATAACTGATTGTAAACTTTTGATTAGAAAATTCGCATATAATGGTATCGCTTTTCTCACTTAACTTCATGACATTTTCCACTAAATCTATACAATCAATTTTTCAATATTTATTTTCCTTCTTCTTGTGTTTATATGATAAAGATTCATAGACTACCGTTATCTACCACGATTGATCATTTGATTGGGAGTAAAATTTAGTGCCTAATAAGGTTATCGGGTCAAAAAATGTGAAGTATATGCACATTTCACATATTTTCATCAGCTTTCTGCACATTTCTGCAAGGACTGTTGCGTAGTAAGTTCAATTTAAAATAATTGTGCATTAGAATTAGGCCTTGCAACTCACAAAAATTACTCTACATGTAGAACGTCAGAGTTCACAACACGTGACTTTCTAAAGAAAGTCACTTGTTGTGAGATTCTTTGCATCAAGTGCATAAAATTTCGAGTTGCAAGAAAAGGTGACAAAAACTAAAATGTATTACTAGTTAGTTTATATTTTGTTTTCACAGCGTTAATCCATTTCCAATGTTCACCCTGAAAAAATGTCGAAACATTCAAGACACACTAAGTTCTTAGAATAATTAAAAAACATAGGCGAAGAGTTTTCGAAATTTGATGAAGGTTAAACTTTCTGAAAGTGAAGATATATTATTTGAAAATGATAATTATCTATTAGACACTGAGTGTGAGCCTACAGATACGGGCGATGAAGGGGATAATATTGTGAATATAATACGTAGAGGACGAAAAAGAATGAGATTGCTCTCAAGATTTGAAGTTGAGAATGAAAACATGAGCAGTATATTTCGATTGATGATGCTATGTGGGGAGAAATGCAAATAGGTGCTACATCTGGGAGAGCAGCACTTCATAACAATTTCAGGGAAGATTCAGGTCCAACGGGGTATGCAAAATGTAATATTATAAAAGGTAAAGTGAAGACTGTATTTTCGTTGATAATTGACCACTGTATTATGAAACATATTCATTCAGAATATAAGAAGTAAATCGAGATTTAGGAACCGAATGGTGTCTATTATATTAAAGTTTGTTTAATATTTCCATACTAAAATCAATATTACCTGCATTCAATAAAAAAAAAAATAAAGCTTTTGTCTAAAATCCGGCTATTTAACCGGCTATAGTTCTAATAGATATAGTATATATTGAGTGTCGGTACATTTATTGTAAAAATGATCTCCAGAACTTATTTCACAGGCAGTTATAGCTTAAGGGAGATTTTGGACTACTACAAACATCTTGGCAGTGACAGAGCACAAACTAAAGGCAAATTTATAGGTAAGGGATTCAAATCCGGCTTTAAAGGCGGCAGTGTGGATAATTCAGCCACAAGTGGGCCTTGCAACTCACAAAAATTACTCTACATATAGAACGTCAGAGTTCACAACACGTGACTTTTTAAAGAAAGTCACGTGTTGTGAGGTTCTTTGCATCAATAGCTTTGCTTTCCCAAGTAGAATATAACTGACTTTGTCTAACTGACTTCGTCTTATCAATAAAGAAATTATTAGCTTTTTTTTTGCAGCTCACGAATATTACTCTACATATAGAACATCAGATTTCGCAACTTTAGAAAGTTCCGAGTTATGAGATTCTTGACATGGATAGTTTTGCTTTCCCAAGTACAATATTACTGACTTTGTCTAACTGACTTCGTTTTATCAATAAAGAAATTATAAGTTTTTATTCCAGAGCACTTTATTTACCTATTTTATAAATAGAAGAAATTAAATGTTTTTTTCTTGACAATACAAGTAATAAACGTGTTTGTACATTATCATACAATTAAGTCATAAACTGATTCTATAATGAGATCATGAAAATGCATTTCTGAAAATAAAAAGGTGAGTAGCTGGAAGTAAAAATCTAATTCTTTCCACAAATATAGCTTGTTCACAGATTCCGTGAACGAAACATATGTGTTACAATAATGCTATTAAATTCAAACTAAAATATGATACTATATTTTTATGTCAGTACAATCCATAAATGTCTTGCAAAGTAGGCAATAACAATGAATTAACTATGCAAATAAAAATTAGATATTATAGCTTATTTTTTCTCGGCGTTACTCCTTAGTAGATTTAAATGGGATTAAAACTTTCTCTGAATAAAATAACTTTGTTACATTTGGTTATAAATTTCCCAGATAATGGAAAATCGATTTAATATTATTGTATGGGGCATACGTTTAAATTTAGTTTGTCATTTTTATTGCCAATTTTACGTTATGATTATATTTCTTTAAATTCTATTTTATGCATGAATTAATTCAAATGAAGAAAATCCTTTAATGCGAAGTGAGTTATTTTCGCAAATTAAACTTTCTATAATAAAAAAAAATCTGATGTGGGCAACACATGACTGTCCTTACATAATGCAATGAATTTACTACTTTTATAGAAAAAAAAATAGGTTTTTCTTATAGTAGATACTTATATTCTTTCCAAGATATTGAATTTTCGACAATTAGTGGTCATTTTCATTGATTTGACGTCATTTTAATCCATTTGGCGAGATTTTCGTTAATTTGACAACATTTCAAAAAGTCGCCAAGTTGGCGACATTCCGCCAAATTCATCGCCAAAATCACGCCAAGCTTTACTGACGGAGAATAAGTTATTCTTATAGCAGATAAATGACTATTGGCGTTCAAATACAAAAGTATTACTCGAAGTATCTTTTCTCATGAATGGAACGAGCTAGATCCACGAGAATGATGTCACCGAATTTATTGCATGGTATTACATACGAAAAGTGAACATGTTTCTCAATAGGAAATATATATTTTTTAATTTTATATGACTTTTTGATAATTTTTTTGAAAAATGTGCAATATCTCGAGAACGCTTCATGTTAGCGTTCTAAAATGTATGTTAATCGTTTTCTAATGAAAAATTACATAAGAAATGTCTATTTGCGTAACTTTATTAGCGGATTTGATTCTTTGACGATTTTTTCAAAATTTCACTCGAAAATTTAGAGGGGTTCTGAACATTCGATTACGTTTAAAAACAATAAGCTTCCAGTGTTTACAGATTGTGATTTTTGTACCAAATTTCGTTCGAATCGGTCCATTCGTTCGTCAGCTATCGTCTCCACAGACTCACTGACACACACACACACACACACACACACACACACACACAGGCATCACTTCAAAAATGTTTGATTCGTGATCAGGGATGCTTGAAACGTGTTCTCCCGTTGAAAACTCGAATTCGAATTTTAGACCCCGTCACAATACTTCCCTTATACAATATGTATATAAGGAAAGTAAAAATCTGATGTGGGCAACACATGACTTTCCTTATATAATGTAATGAATTTACTACTTTTACAGTAAAAAAATAGGTTTTTCTTATAGTAGATACTAATATTCTTTCCAAGATATTGAATTTTCGACAATTAGTCGTCATTTTCATTGATTTAGCATCATTTTCATCCATTTGGCGAGATTTTCATTAATTTGGCAACATTTAAAAAAAGTCGCCAAGTTGGCGACATTCCGCCAAATTCGTCGCCAAAATCTCGCCAAGCGTTATGCACTAAGAAAAAAGTTATTCTTACAACAGATAAATGACTATTGGCGTTCAAATACAAAAGTATTATTCAAAGTATATTTTTTCATGAATGGAACGAGCTAGATCCACGAGAATGATGTCACTCAATTTATCGCATGGTATTACATATGAAAAGTGAACATGTTTCTCAATAGGAATTTTTTTTTTTTATGTGACTTTTTCATAATTTTTTTGAAAAATGTACAATATCTCGAGAACGGTTCATGTTAGCGTTCTAAAATTTATACCAATAGTTTTCTAATGAAAAATTACATAAGAAATGTCTATTTGCGTAACTTTATTACCGGTTTTGATTTTTTGACGATTTTTTCAAAATTTCATTCGAAAATTTAGGGGGGTTCTGTACATTCGAATACGTATAAAAACAATAGGCTTCCAGTGTTTATGGATTGAGATTTTTGTACCAAATTTGGTTCGAATCGGTCCATTCGTTCGTCAGTTATCGTCTCCACAGAGTCACTGACACACACACACACACACATACTTTCACACACACACACACACACACACACACACACACACACACACACACACACACACACACACACACTGACATCACTTCAAAAATGTTTGATTCGTGATCAGGGATGCTTGAAACGTGCTCTCCCGTCGAAAACTCGAATTCGAATTTTCGACCCCTTCACAATACTTTCCTTATACATTATGTATATAAGGAAAGTAAAAATTGCAGAATTTTTTTCATAAAATTTCTTATACAATGTAATGCTCCGTTGTATTAATGAAAATATATTTTATTGATACATAATTACATTTTCTTTCTTCATTTAATAGTCAATGTTTAAGACTGAAACGTAATGTCTCTCTAATATTACTTTCCTTATATACATAATGTATAAGGAAAGTATTGTGACGGGGTCGAAAATTCGAATTCGAGTTTTCGACGGGAGAGCACGTTTCAAACATCCCTGATCACGAATCAAGCATTTTTAAAGTGATGTGTGTGTGTGTGTGTGTGTGTGTGAAAGTATGTGTGTGTGTGTCAGTGAGTCTCTGGAGACGATAACTGACGAACGAGTGAACCGATTCGAACGAAATTTGGTACAAAAATCACAATCCGTAAACACTGGAAGCCTATTGTTTTTATACGTAATCGAATGTCCAGAACTCCCCTAAATTTTCGAATAAAATTTTGAAAAAATCGTCAAAAAATCAAAACCACTAATAAAGTTACGCAAATAGACATATCTTATGTAATGTTTCATTAGAAAACGATTGACATAAATTTTAGAACGCTAACATGAACCGTGCTCGAGATATTGCACATTTTTCAAAAAAATTATCAAAAAGTCATATAAAATGAAAAAAGAAATATTTCCTATTGAGAAACATGTTCACTTTTCATATGTAATACCATGCGATAAATTGGGTGATATTATTCTCGTGGATCTAGCTCGTTCCATTCATAAAAAAATATACTTTGAGTAATACTTTTGTATTTGAACGCCAATAGTCATTTATCTGCTGTAAGAACAACTTATTTCTTCGTCCATAACGCTTGGCGAGATTTTGGAGACAAATTTGGCGGAATGTCGCCAACTTGGCGACTTTTTGAAATGTCGCCAAATTAACGAAAATCTCGCTAAATGGATAAAAATGACCCTAAATTAATGAAAATGACTACTAATTGTCGAAAATTCAATATCTTGGAAAGAATATTAGTATCTACTATAAGAAAAACCTATTTTTTTACTGTAAATGTAGTAAATTCATTACATAATATAAGGAAAGTCATGTGTCGCCCACATCAGATTTTTTTTAAATTACCTCACTGCACGGAAGACTGAATTTGATCAGATCCTGGTTGGATATGAAACTATTGAAAGTTTTTTCCGGCTTTTGGAGAATATATCTAATGACATACGAAGGTGATTGTTTTACCTAGTGGACAAAATTGTCACTGGAATGTCCACTGGTACATATGTAATGCATTATCTTTGTAGTCGTTTCTCAGCAACAGTATTAGAAAAGAGCGTTTAGAATGTATTATTATTAATTTAATGTATTATTATTAATTTAATGTATTATTACTTAATGTATATTTAATGTATTATTACAGCTAATTCCATTTAAATTATTTAGGATCAATATTATACATAAGCGACATTTATAACAAAAATCACAGCATTTTGGATAAAAACGCTACTCGATTTCTTCATTAATATACGATTTATGTGATAGAATATTTTAATTGAACTTTAAGGTACTAGCAAGATAATGCCCGTCGACATACGTCTCGCCTTGCACATGAGTGCCTCTGCGATGTTGAAACGTCCTTAAAGCCATGCCCCCACACATGTCCACAATCGAGTTTATATGGGCCATGCTGGGACGTCAATTGTAGCCTTCACCAAATATCAGGAATCTGCATCAGCAATTGCAGAACGTCTGGTACAATTTGTCACAGAATGACATAAGGCTTTTGCTGATTCCATGCTGAACTATATAGCGGCAAAATTACTAATTTGTAACACTTTTTATCCAATTTTTCCAGAATAAATAGTTTGTTGTATAGTTGATGTTGTAAACATTTCAATATCCCTTTATCCACATTGGACATGATAAGTTTCATCACGTTTGGATGTTTGCTTCGGGGCGCTTCGATTTTTTGTCAATGAGGACACGTTCCCTTACTTTTTTGGCTAGTGGTTCGAATTTCAGTTTGTAAACAATGGCCCAGCGAGGTCAAATTCAGGTTCTTTACAGTTTATACAATGTACATTATGATAGGGCGTCTATCTGTGTTGATGTCAAGTTTGATTATTTTGTAAAACTGTCTGTTTAACACCAATATATCTCAGAAGTTGTGATCTTTTGATCTAAAAATACTGGTTTGGTGGGACTGTTGGATCTTGGATGGACTTTGAGTGCTGGAGGTATCCTTTTCCGGCAGTGCAACTAATTGTTCTAAACCCAAGGTGAGTCACACGGTCTGGGGTCTTCAGGATGTCTATCCGTATATATCGCCGAATCCATTATCTCTTCATTTAATCTCAAATGCACCTTCCCAAAAATGATGATGAAAAGACAATTTTATTGCACAAAGTTCTTCTATTCTACATTATGAAAACTGGACATGTAATGAAAAAAAAATTAAGTTTAGTGCAATTTACATAATAAAAACGATCATAAACATATGGTCATACTCTGTTAGCAAAACTTTGTACTTTTGGTAACTTTCAAATGCATCTTCTGTGAAACCATGATAAAAATAATTTACAATTAATTTAATCTAATAATAGCATACAAAATCTACCACGACGCAGTAAAGTTCCTCATTCTCAATGCAAATTGCTGCAGATGGAAGCCAGAATATCGAATATCAAAAAACACTTAATCAAATATTTTTTCCAGTTTGAATATTGTAGCAGTAACTCGCATACTTTGAAAATGGAAATGAAAAAGAAATATGCAAAAGTTCAATCAATCATTGAATGAATATTTTATGTTTTTATTTAATATAATTGATCATGCTACATGTTCTGACGGCCCATCACAAGCAGCTCTATTCCTTCGCAGTAGAGAACAGGATCAATGGAAGTCTCTGATCTCTTGGGAGCACAACTCACCCGAAACTCGTCAGGAAATATATTGGGGGAAGAAACCATCTCGCGTTCCAGTCTCGTTCCAATGCGATGCCTCAAGCCTCGGTAGGAATTAAAGCTATGCGGTGGTTTCGAACCGACGACTTAATATTTATAAAGCTCCCATTTTACCACTTGAAGCAGGGGCATGGTTTTCAAAGGTCTAACAAAATATATGCTCCAAAACTTCCAGAGCTATCTGAGCTTACTATCTTAAAGAGCAAGCTGAATATATCTTAAGATTGCTTTCATATTGTTTCAGAAAAATGAAAAGAACTGTATGATAAAAAAAAGCATAATGGACGTTAATTTAATGATTAAAGAAAGATATTCAAAGGCAATTTTTATTAGGACCACTCTTTATTTGCTTTGTAATAAGTTAGTTTCTTTGAGAAACATACATGTCACAACAAGTTCGCCAAAACGCCAGCTGTCCAAATTCCCCATCATCCAATTAGAAAAAGAAAAAATTTGAAAGGTGATTATACTGTGAACTTGCGAGCAACGTGGTAGGAAAGCAATTAACCTTCTGCTTACAACCTTCTGCAATTAACCTTCTGCTAGGTACGTAACAGAGCCAGTTGGTAATTTTTCTAAATTCAGTTATCAATTTTTAAAAATCGGCAATCGCATGCCCTGATAACCAATATACAGTTGCCCAGACAAAGCCCCCCCTCTCAGCGTCGTCAAGACACTTAGCGGTTTGGCGGCGGTGTACTCTGACCAGTAATCTTCTTCAAAGATCACAAATTCAGTTTTCTCATACGCGATCCGCATTAAACCAACTGCTTGCAATAAAATCCCTTTGGGAATGACTCCCGGAAACATATTAGAAAGATGCCTTTCTACGCCCCTCTCCCTAGAATGAAAATTTTCGAAACCTTAAAAGACTCTTTGTCGTCTCAAACAACTAACTGCACACATCTTTTTTGTGTGGATCACTCCACAGCAATACGAAGGCAATTTCCTTGCATCAAAGTGAAACATGTCAGAAAGGCATATGCAAAAATATTGACAGCAGTCACATTTGACGGCAGTTATTGTTGACAGCAGTCAATGTTCACAGCAGTCGATACTCTCCCTGCAATACACGGTCTTGACTCTCCAGTCGTTTTGTCGAAAAAAAAATTCTTGATTTTCTAAAAAAAAAATTCTTCCTCTGGTTTCCACCATTTTGACGGCTAATACAGACACTTAAAAGTGTAAACTACAACTACAGACTATAAATAGCAAATATCAACTTATGAACGTATCCTAATATAGTTATATTACACTGTTTTTGTAGATATATATGATATGAGACGTATGATTGCACAAGATCAAGTAAAGTTATCTTGTTGTGAGACAGCACTGCTTGGCTGATTGATCTTGGAAAATAGATCACTGAACAAGTAATAGAAGGGAAATTTCCCACAGAGAAGGGAATTCCCCAACAGAAAAGGGAATTTCAAAAAAAATTCTCCGCATTAAAGGAATTTCTAAATGGATTTTTCTGCAAAAAATGTGAATTTTACATAAAAAATATTTTTTTCGCAGGAAAAGAAAATGTTTTACCCAAAACGGAAGTTTCCCTTAGAAAAGGGGATTTATCGTCGAAAGATAAATTTCTCCCACAACTGGAATTTTCCCTATGTAGTTGCCAAACCTTGGTTGCCGAGTGGAAAGCAATCGCACTAGTTTTCGTGTAACTCGTGGTACCATTGGTAAAAAATGAGCGCACATTCTGTTCACACAATAATCAATGAGCGCACATCCAGAGTCCGAATTTTGTATTGCTACTTTTCCTGCAATACATGGCAATGTATAGAGAAAGTGTTGGAATCGTATTGAAAATTGCAGCTCGAATTTTCAGCGGAACTACACGTTTCGAGCACTTATTTTTAGCTGTGACATCTCTGTGTCTGTCCGTGCAATGTGTGAATTCATTCTAACTCAAAACCTAGTTGACCAAATTTGATAAAAAGTTTGGTAAATGAGTCACTCGTGGGGTACCCCGAGCCTGATTAGATTTTGATCCGATTCGGAGAAAAAGAATCTGCTTTTTTTGAGAAATAACCCGTTAAAATAGTATGTATATACTCTAGCTGAAAAACTGATCTACCAAATTTTGCAAAATTTGGTAGATAAGTCACTTGCGGGGTAAACTTTTGTCGGTTAGATTTGGGTGCGATTCGGAAAAAACCTGCCTTTCTTGTGTAAAAGCCCGCAAAAATCGTCAAAATTTAAAATAAAAGGCTACTGTAGTGTACTTAAATGTACCAATTAATTTTTTTTATATACATACTTTTTGACGACAGAAAGAATAAGACCAACCCCCTAGCTCTAGGATGAACCGTTTTCGAGATATTTTAGTTTTGTCGCATTTTTGCCTCATTGCCTTAGAAAATATGTCCAGCCGCTAAATGAAAACGAAAATTGGATTAAAACTGCGAATCCAGTACTATTTCATGTAATTATCCATGTTATTTTGTGCAATTGAAATCAATTTAATGACCTGTGAAAAAGAGAGGGAAAAAATGAATCTGTGTCTGCAGGGAAAGTCATGTGCTGCCCACATCATATTTTTTAAGTTATATGCATTGTATTTTCTCAGAAAATATCTCCCCCTCCCCCACAGAAATTCAAAATTAAGCTTAGAGGAATTAGTTCCTAAAATTTAAGCTTAGAGGAATTAGTTCCTAATGCGAGCGTATCTTTGCACAATACAAAATAAAAAATCTGATGTGAGCAGCACATGACATTTTCTACGAATTCAAATTCATTTTCTTATTTGTTATTTCATGATGCATTAAATTGGGTCTAATTACAGAAAATAAAATGGATATTTTTCATATTATTTCCAATTTGCAGTTTAAATGAATGTTCAATTAATTTGGCAAATTAATGCACGTTAAAGCCTTCAGATCTTCAATATTCCAAAAAACTAAAATATCTCGAGAACGATTCATTCTCTCTAATCATAGGGTCTTATTCGCTGTGTTGTCAAAAATTACACGAAGTACAAGTACTTAATATATTTCAGCAACTTTTGTCATTTATTTCACATTTTCACGATCTTTGCGGACCATTTTTCAAAAACAGGTCGGTTCTATTTTTTCGGATCGTGTCAAAATCTAATGGGTATCAGAATACCCTCAAGAGACGTAATTGTCAAATTAAAAGAAAAATTATTTTATTAGTTTATTCATTGCAGTGAATAACGTTTTCAGTTTTCCAATGTAAAAAACAAGATCTCGAGAATGGTCCATCTTAGAGTAATAGGGGTTGGTCATATTCTTTCCGTCACCAAAAATCACGTTGTTCTTGTTGAGACCCAGACCGTCCGACCTACCAGAAAGGTGTAAGGTAACTGTTTGGACGGCCGGGAAGTGCCACCCAATTTAGACCGGAACCCAGTGGGGGAGGCATCCACAGGGACCGTACCCTCCTTCCCCTACCACCAACCTCTTGAAAGGACTTACGGACCCACATGTTTAACGTGATTGTACTCCGCATGAACACGGCGGCAGTTGTGGCAGCCTGCAAATCCAGAGTGCAAACCACCGGGCTGCCGCGCCCGAGATGCGCCAACAGCACGCGGCGTTCCCAGGTGGTCACCCACTCAAGTACTAACCGCGCCCGATGCTTCTTAACTTCGGTGATCTAACGAGACCAAAAATTACGTATAAGCATGCATTTAATTGATGCATCTGTAATATTTTAATTTAAATCTTTGCGATTTTAGCAAATTGCGATTTTTGCTAGCCATTTCGCAGAAAGACGCAGATTCTTTTATTTTTAATCGAATCGTGAGGATGTCTAATTAGCACCAAGGTAACCCACAAGAAACTTATCTACCACATTTTGTGAAATGTTGTTGTCTATTCGTTAATCAGCTAGAGTGGATATATGCAATATTTGCGGACCATTTCGCAAGAAAAAAACAAACAAACAAACAAAAAACAAGATATTTTATTTGGATTGGTACCAAAATGTAATCAGCACAAATGTAACTCACATGTGACTTAGTATCAACTTTTATGAAATTTGATCTATTAGTTTTTCAGCTAGAGTGGATACATATAATTTTTGAGGGTCATTTCGGAAAAAAAGGCAGGTTCTGTTATCTCGAATCATACCAAAATCTAGTCAGCACCAGGATAATCCACAAGTGACTTATCTATAAAATTTTATCAAATTTGGTCAATTTGTTTTTGAGCTAGAGTGGATACAAAATCTACACAGACACACGCACAGACGTCACGATAAAAATAGCTTTTTTGTATGCTCTAGAGGTCCCAAAACGTGCAGATCGGTCGAAAACTAGAGTTGCAATTTTTGACATGATTCCAATACTTTCCCTATACATGCATTGCAGGGAAAGTAAAAATGAAATCATAATGTAAATTAAGGTACAAATAAAATTGTAATCCGAAAAAAGGCACCTGCCCCACCCGAAAGTATTCGGAAAGACGATTGATCGCTGCGACATCAATAAAATGGTAAATAGCAAACGATCGTCTTGGGAACGATTTGAAGTCAGTTCAAATAAGCCGAGATCACAACACTAAATGAGGCTACATGTAAATGAAAATAGCAAATAACAGAACTGGTGGCGCCATCTGGTATGTTATCAAGTGTCGCAATGTAAGGTATTTGAATGAAATTCACAATGAAGTGTCGAAGTCACCAATTTTGAATATTCATTATCAATACATTTTTATAAGAGAAAATAAGTTTAATTTGAGTTTAAGCTAGAACTTGAATTTTATAATCAATAAAAAAATATTTTTATTGATTATAGAACCCGCAATTCTTGCAAAAGACGAATCAAAACATGATAACATAAAATTCACTTATTTAAAGAAATGACGATAAAAATAATTGTTTATGCATTTGTATTTATTTATTACTAAAAATAACAATACATCGAATTTTTATCAATATTTTCATTTTTAAATTTTATTTAGGATTTTACCCTAAATTAGTTAATTCCTCATCACTAGTTACTTTCCTTATATACATAATGTATAAGGAAAGTATTGTGACGGGGTCGAAAATTCGAATTCGAGTTTTCGATGGGAGAGCACGTTTCAAGCATCCCTGATCACGAATCAAACATTTTTGAAGGGATGTCTCTGTGTGTGTGTGTGAAAGTAGGTGTGTGTGTGAGTGTCAGTGAGTCTGTGGAGATGATAACTGACGAACGAATGGACCGATTCAAACGAAATTTGGAACAAAAATCACAATCCGTAAACACTGGAAGTCTATTGTTTTTATACCCAATCGAATGTTCAGAACCCCCCCTAAATTTTCGAGTGAAATTTTGAAAAAATCGTCAAAAAATCAGAACCTCTAAAAAAGTTACGCAAATAGACATATCTTGCGTAATTTTTTATTAGGAAACGATTGGCATAAATTTTAGAACGCTGGCATGAACCGTTCTCGAGATATTGCACATTTTTTAAAAAAAATTATCGAAAAGTCTTATGAAATAAAGAAAAAAAATTCCTATTAAGAAACATGTTCACTTTTCATATGTAATACTATGCGATAAATTTGGTGACATCATTCTCGCGGATCTAGCTCGTTCCATTCATGAAAAAAGATACTTTGAGTAATACTTTTGTATTTGAGCGCAAATAGTCATTTATCTGCTGTAAGAATAACTTATTTCTGCGTCCATAACGCTTGGTGAGATTTTGGCGACGAATTTGGCGGAATATCGCCAACTTGGCGACATTTTAAATTGTTGCCAAATTTAAAAAAATCTCGTCAAATGGATGAAAATAACGCTAAATCAATGAAAATGATGACTAATTGAAGAAAATTCAATATCTTGCAAAGAATATAAGTATCTACAATCAGAATAACATTTTTTTTAACTATAAAAGTAGTAAGTTCATTGCATTATATAAGGAAAGTCATGTGTTGCCCACATCAGATTTTCCATTTTACTTTTTAAATGAATATCAAACTTCCTAATAAAAGCAAATTCCACAATTTAAATTCTGAGATTGCATTCATTTTTCGATACATAAATCGTGCATTTCTTGCAAAAATATTACAGATACGAACAGTACAAGCAGAAAAATTCTATAAATGTATTCCACGTTTCAAACACACATTTCCAATGGCCATTAATACTGCATAGTATAAATCAAATATTCAACGAACGTTCTCATTGTACACACATTACGTAATGTTAGTGTACATATCCACATAAATATTGAAAGAGATTTAAATTTTATTTACTTTTGGATACAAATATTGGATGATCTATGAAAAACCATCATTTTGCGTTCTATGTTAAGCGAATCATATCTTATGAGAAACCAGCAAATTCAAAAATGTTCCTAATTCCCAATTCAAATTGTTGGGCATGAAAACAGAAAATCGAATTTACATAATGCGATACACGCTCAAATGTTTCCCTGCAGTTGTGCGTAGTATCATTTCAGGACCACAACCGCTCATTTCCCCAAATGAAATTCAAATAAAAATGATGCGAGTTATCAATCCTCGTTTAAATGTTTTATTTTATGTTTAAATATAATTCATTCGAGTGTAAGATATAAGAGTAAAATGCTTTTATGAAAATCTAAATTATCAATTTCGAAATTTCGGTCTTATTTTGAATTTGAATAAACAAACAGCCTCGTTTAAATGTGCAGTAGGATATAACAAGCCGGAAAAGTCGACAATTTTTATGAAATTGTGGAATTCTAAAACTATTTTGAAATCCATCTTTTATAATACATATTTATTTCCAGCGAATTAAATTGTAAGATAAATATATGAAAGCATGTCCGTTATAAACTTCCGATATTAATAACAATGAATTCTTCCTTGGACGTATCTGAGATACAACCACCTGTAAGTCCTTCGCACCGGCAGATAAATTCAGCCCATTCCACTAGAAAATAGATGCACGTTTATATATTTATTTCCAGAATATTTACATGTTTAGAAGCGCATTTACTAGATGAGTTTTAATTGAGTATTCCTCTGAGTAATTACTTTTCACTTATCAGTTTTCTAGAATGTCTCTGCACATGCATACAGCACAGCAACCTCGAGGGAGTTCCTTCTGAGTTTCACAACATGCTCCCACCTTGAAGTTGGACTATCTACTACTCATTGGACAAAAAAGGACTCCTAGGATTATTAGGTTAACCCATAGATATTTAAGGAACTCTGTCATAAGGAAATATTTTAAAATAAAATCTGTAAAAAAAGTGTGTAAAAAACGTATGTAAAAAAGGCTAGAAGTTTTTGCTCCAGTAGGTCCCATTGGAAACAGCAGGAAGTAAACTTCCTACTGTTCCCAATGCGTTAAAATTTAACTTACATGATTATGATCAGCAAAAGGCTAAGCGCCAGCTAAGACCCTTGCTAAGACCCTAAAATCAAAAGGTTAATTCTCCGTGCAGTTCTAAACTTAGAATAACTGAAAATAGCAGTAGAAGCCTTTTCTTTTAATCTCTAAATTAATACTTAATCAGGACTCTGAATAGAATAAGATTTTCCCCAAGCTATAATAAATTGCTTAAGTAAGTTCAAAGCTGTACCATCTTCACAAATTTAAAATACCATCCTCATAAGTCCGAATGTGCATCAGAATGCCTCATTAGGAGTCTTAAACTAAAAAGAAATAAAAAATAAAATTTTGAAACCCCCATTGAAATAACGTTATGAATGAAGATAAAACCAGTGAACGATACAGAAGATTAAAGGCATTTCGCTACACTACAACACCCAGGGCGCGGTAGTCCAGTAGTTAGCGAGAATAAATTGCGCTCGGTAGGGCCGGGTTCGATTCCCTCCGCTGCAAAAACTGCCGCCGTGTTCACGCGGAGTACGATCACGTTAAATATGTGGGTCCATAAGTCCTTCTGAGAGGTTGGTGGTAGGGGAAGGAGGGTACGGTCCCTGTGAATGCCTCCCCCCACTATGTTTCGGTCTAAATTGGATGTCTCTTCCCGGCCGTCCAAACAGTTACCTTCTACCTTTCTGGTAGGTCGGACGGTCTGGGTCTCAACAACCCTACAACACCCAGATGTCTACTCACTGGTTATGAAACGTTCAGGTTTTTTAATTCACCAACCTCTGTGGGGGGTTTAGTGGAGAGAGTTCGACAGACTCGACAGTTTTAGGTTTTGTGTCCGTCTCCATCTAGACATCGTCTTCGTCTAGCTAGACGATACAGTCTCTGTATAGGATGGATGAGTTCTCTCTTTTCAGATTTTAACTCGAGCAACGCGGAAGATACCATCTTTTCCATGGTACAGTTCAACCACGCTTCCCAGTGATCAACTGACTCTTTTATCAACCACATCCACAAACATCAAATCACCCCTTTTTGACCGGAACAGTCTCAGATATTCCAAAGTTTTCATCCATGAGCAAACCGAGATATTATATTCGGAAACATCGTTTGAAGTCGTCATGAAGTTTTTGAAAGATGTGACTAGCCCTATCGAATGATATCTTTGAATATATTATCATATATTAACCTTTGTAAAACATACCTTTTGCATGTGCAAAATCATCAAGATGACATGTTATCAGTACCCTGCAAATAGTTAGAGATTAAAACAAAATATCAAATTTGTAAACTCTATATTGCTAAAATTTATTCCTGCTACCAGTTTTATAATTTCGTAGGAGATCGCTCCCAACCCCCCCTTTTCCGTTTTACAAATGAAATTCAAATGAAGGTATTATAGAGAAATCAATCCCTGTTTATATACATTTTATCCTTTGATTAAATTTAAATCATCTGAGCGTAAGATTTGTTAACAAATGTATTTTGGAAATCGTATTTTCCAATTTAGGATATTTGTTTGCATTTTAATTACATGTGGGCAAACAATCTCCCTTTTAAATGAATGTTTGGTCGTAATACGCAGGCGAAGAACTAGGATTATACGGAAATAAAGAGTAACTTAATTTTTAAAATAAAACAATTTCAATGTCGATCATCAAAATTATACATTTTAACCACGTTTTATTCAGGTCTGTGAATACAACCAATTCAGTAGATTAGAAGAAATTACATTAGTTCATTCCGACAAAATTTATAAACCCATCAAAATTCAATAAAGTGCTTTTGGCTGAGTCCTATGAAATTTCTCTTTACGTATAATAATCCCTTTACGTATAATAATCCCTTTACGTAAAATTTTCCTTTACGTATAATAATCCCTTTACGTAAAATTTCCCTTTACGCATAATAATCCCTTTAAGTAAAATTTCCCTTTACATATTTACAATGCATTATAAGGAAAATAGTACTATGCATTATAAGGAAAATAGTACTATGCATTATAAGGAAAGTGATGAAATCAATAAGTAAAATACACTTAGTGCGAAGGAGAAGGAAAACTGAATTTTGAACTAAATGGGATTGTTTTTTAATTGAATTTTCCTTTATATTATGTTTATCCTTTTTTATGTTTAAAACAAGCATGATGATTCCCAGCCTTAGCATTTCTCTCATCGGTATGTTAGAAATAAAACACAATCCAAACCACCTATAATGGAATGTTCCTAATCCAGAATGCAAGCTTATGCTGATGAAAACATAATTTCGATATTAGAAAAATAGAGCTGAAATAATTTAAGACTTTAAATTATAATGTAAGTATAAAAACTCACCAAATTTTGTGAATGAAATTCGAATAAAGATACAAAGAGTGATCAATAAAGGTTGGAATAATTAATCTTTCATTAAAATGCAAGTTATTCAAATGCAAGATTTATAAACTAAATGTTGAATGTGTTTTTAAAAATAAAATTTAATAATTCAAAATATTCTATTGCAATTACATTTCCTGTGAGCAAACAACTTGATTTCGAATAAATTGTAATTGACGAAATGCGGTATTCTAATTGAAATGCAAAAGTGTTAGTTAGTTTTCACAAAACCGAAATTTTAAATTAAAAATTGAGTTTCTCCATCAATGTGACAATTGATATCCATACTAATAAAGGAAAATGTCTGTGTTTGTGTTATCTGTAGAGAGAAATCTTAGCACCCCACAGCCATGGGATTTTGTACAGAGATAACTCGACTCCCAATAGGAAACACCTCGTCGGGATTTTTTTTAAACATTCGAATCAATTTAAAAGTAAATAATTTAATTGTCAAAATTAGGTGCAATCCTAAGTGCAGAGGGCTTTTTGATTTTTAGCGCCATCTATTGCACGTTGCTAGAACTACTTTTTAAAACTATTTTTGGATTTTACGTACATTTCAAAAGAGGCATCATCGCGCTTTTTTACCTCGGCCCATTTTACACATTATCGATAAGGATAAAAGTGAATTCCAGCGGGCCTTGTTCACAGGAAAATCTCCAGCAATCCCGTTGTCCGTATTCGGGCCTAATTTTCACTCGTGAGACTCTGCAACTGTTTCAATTGCTTTATATTTTGCTGGTGGCGTCATCTATAGTGTTATTTGAAGGCGAAAACATCGGTTTAATATTTTATTGATATTTTGAGCGTTCTTTCAAACCGAATTTAAATTTTAATTACTTTATTTTGCATATTTCATCAAATCTTTATGTTATGTCATTAGAAAGCGCACGATTGTTTCCTAATGAGGGTTTTAACAAAACCCTGCAATCTGTCTAATATCAGTCCTGTAGTTTTCAAAAAAAATTAATGAATTCATTGAATTTCTGTTTCGAATCCAGAGTTACGGCTTGTAAATTTTCTAGTATTTAATATTTAAATTTAGTCTATCACGAAAAATTAGCTAAAGAGCTATTAAAGTTTAATTCAATATGTATACAATACTAATTCCAGATATATTGATCTGAAATTTGCCAGTGCTTCAAATATTGCATCGAACTTTGAACTAACTGCTGTATTCAGTTGAGCGACTAACATTCATGTACATGTTTTGAACATGTTTATATTTTTCATAAAATAGTATTCCATCCATAAACTTAAAAAAAAAAAAAAACTGTCTGCCTGGACATATTTTGCTAATTTTAGTGATGACCAACCGAAGTCGCTGTTATATTCCGCAGCCGGATTTAAAACTAAAAAAAAATTCTCTCCCAACTACACAATGTTGCAATGAATAAATTTTCAGTCAGAAGACTCAATGATAAAAGTTGTTCCCAAAGTCTTGTTCAAGCAAAACATAATCTTCTTTAACGTGAAGTAATTTCGGTGATATAAACTTGCGTAATAGCAAGTTTATTCGTACCAGTACAGTTTCGGCTTTTTCCGTGCAAAACTGGGTTAAAAATTGAAATAGTCGCTATACCCTGAGCTTGATTCCAAGTTACACAAAAAACAATAATATAACAGTGATACCTTTAATCTGAATCTGAATCGAATATCCGGATTTGAAAGCTGACAATAAAATCAATATTCTGAGATTGCTACTTTCATTCAGCATTGCATACGTAAAACTAACTGGCTCCAGATTCGATACCGACATTGACATACCTAATTTTTTTTTACACGGCATGATTAAGATGGTCATGCTTTTTATAACACCCAGAAATCGAGATAACGCCTCTATACGCGTATTTCACGTTAAAAATAGAAAAATACGCTTTGAAAATTAAGTAAGGCGTATTTTTAGGCATTGATTTTGTAAAAAAAAAAATCGCCACTCACGATGTTTACAGGTCACGAAAAAGGTCACGAATTTCCCTAAAATGTTACGAATTTAAAAACAGACGCTAATTTTGAGATCGGAATTTTCTCATTCTTTTAGTAATCCGTTTCCTTGCGATTGTGAAAACTACTCTCGCAAACGACGATTGCCACTGCTCCACGTAAGAGTAGAGATACCGATTACTATGGATTCTTCATAGTTTCTACGAGATACAACCTCATACTACGGATTACGGAGTTTACATAGTTTTCTACGGATAATTGCTTTTTTGTTGAGGCTAATGTAAATTTACGGCCGCATGCACTTTAATGACAATCAAATCAACGTGACAATAGGGATTTATGGCCGCGTGTAATGTAAATTAAGATCGTGATCGCTTCCTTAAAATTTGTCATTCGGCATAAATCTCTAAGCAGTTACTTTTAAACTATTTTCGCTTAAACAGTGCGATTGCTTTTCACTTAAACAGTGCAATTCAGTTTATGTTCGCGTGAATAGCAGAGAGTCCATTAGTACCTTTTCCATCCATTCCATTTTCTAAATATTGCATATCGGATTGGCTATATAGATTATTTTCATATTCTGATTAATTAATAAAGTTAGTTTTTTTATTATTTTCACACAAACAGTACGATTTGCGCAATTCAGTTTGTTCTCGTAAATTGGAGTACATTAGTATATTTTTCTATCTATCTTCTAAATACAGACCCCAATACTATAAGAAGATATTTTAAACCTCTCGTCAGAAGTGGTGACCAAGAAAAAAGCGTCTTGAATATTAATGAAACAACTCTGCCTACCAATAACTTGACAACGAAGCATTATAGCGATCCTATATACAGACATAATTTCAGTTACATGCCTTTCTTCAAATTTAAAAAAAATGCATCTCAAAAAGATGCAAACTGTGCCCTTGTGCATATCCACATATTATAGGAAATTCAGGTAAATTAATTTTATTTTGTAAAGCATACCAGTGTATATATATGATCAAATGTAAAACTTGTTATTTAACTTATGTAGGTCAGACAAAAATTTTTAATGAGTTTACTGGTAATGAATATCCCTTGAAATAAATAACTGTTAATGAATATCCCTTGAAATAAATAAATGTTAATGAATTAACTGCTAATGAATATCCCGTAAATAAATGACTGTTAATGAATATCCGTGAAATACATAACAGTTGATGTCTACACAGAAATCATTTTATTGTTTATTTTATCGAATAATATGTAATCAATATAAAAATTACTTGTGCGTAAATTATTTGTGTAGACCATGCGTTTTGTCACCCCTAACGCTTCACTACTGAATATAAATATACAGGGTGAGTCGGAATTGTTTTTACAAAAGCAGAGGGGTGATAGTACCCCACCAGACGAGCAATAATTATCATGGAACATAGGGTCGCATTGCACTCAGAGAGGCAGAAAAGAGTAAAATTAGAATACGAACCTGCACGTACACCAGTGCTGTGAAAGCGAATGAACGATACCAAACGTTGCACAAACAGATTTATTGTGCAGCGACAAACTCACAGCAAGTGCTCAAAGTGGCGACCACGCGTGTCGTTGCACCGTTCACACCAGCAAAGGAATGACTGACGCACCCTCTCGAAGATCCCGGATGTTGTGTTAATGTGGTCTGCGGCAACAACGATGCGCGCGACGAGATCTTCCGCCGCGTCCACAGACGTCTCGTACACTAAAGATTTCATGTGGCCCCAGAAGAAAAAGTCCAGTGGGAATAACTTGCAGCGTTGAAGTTGTGCCGGTTTTTAAAGGGCAACGTGTGCTCTGATTGGCTATCGTCCGAACCTACTAGGAGCCAGCTATGCTGATTCTGCTCCCTGGACATTTGCACACGGTAACTGCGTTCGTGTCTGGCGTAGGAGATACTACGTAGGCAGGTACACAACGACGTCCGAGGCGCTGACTGCGTCATGCTCGACGCGCCTCTTTTCTGCCTCTCAGAGTGCAATGCGACCCTATGTTCCATGGTAATTATTGCTCGTCTGGTGGGGTACTATCACCCTTCTGCTTTTGTAAAAACAATTCCGACTCACCCTGTATAACTGCTAGCAGACCAATACAGTCTGATCCGGCCGCACGCTCAAGTGCTCTAAGCCTTCAGGCTAGCCGGTCGGTCTGGGTCATATAATAAAGTATTTAAAATCTACTCAGATTATTTAAAATTTACTTTGTTGTCCGTAATTTAAAGTAAGAATTCATTTATCTAATATCGGTCTTGTCGTGTTTTGAAAAAAAAAAAAAAATAATCAATGAATTCCTTCAATCCCTGCTTTAAATCAGGTGCATTTTCTAGTATTTAATGTTTAAATTTAGTCTATCACAGAACATTTCCTAAGGGGATTTTGAAGTTCAATGTATATTATACTAATTTTAGATATGAGTTAAATTTGATAGTGCTTTTAAATATCGCATCGAACTTCGAAACATCTGCGGTATTTCAATAGTGTACTCAGTACAGTAACTATCATTCATGGACATGTTTTGCACATTTGTCATTAAGTAATATTCGATCCATAAACTTGCAGCAAAGAACTGTCTGTACACGCCGATGTTTTAAAACCAAACTAAGACAGTTATATTCCGCAATTGAATATAAAAATAAAGATGATTGTGGTCTTTATTCTCAATGCTCCAATGGATAAATTTTTAGTCGGAAGCGCCGATGGTAAAAGTTCTTCCTAAAGCCTTGTTAAACCTAATCATCTTTAACGTGAAGCGATTTCGGTGATATAAGTTTGCAGTAATAGCAAGTTTACTTATTCTAGTTCAGTTTTTGCTATTGTGTGCTAAACAGAGCTAAAAATTGAAAACCATGTCTTCGAATTATTATTCGCTACTCTTTGAGTCTGATACTAAATTACACAATAGACAATATTTAAAAATTGAGAACTTATATCTGAACCTAAAAACTATATCGAATGATTATTTGGATTTGAAATCAGATAATAAGATCAATATTCCGAAATTAGTATTTCCTTTTTAGTATTGCATATGCATAACTGGATTCAGATTTGATGCAAATATGGACACATCTCTAAATTTTCCATGGTATAACCTGAAATTAAAGTGGTCATGCTTTTTGAAATACATATATTTGTTGTATTTATATAGCCGATTTCCCATAACGGCTCATTCCCTCTTCCGGACCTATCCTTGCCATTGAGGACACTCCTACACAAAGAGAAGGAGTTTTTTCTCTCTTGCACGTATCCGTTGTTATCTCATAGTTTAAATATGGAGCATAGCAGATTTTCAGCAAGCTGTGAAGTACTTATATAGCCAATATAAAATTTCGCTATACGATTGCCTACGTTACGAATGGGAAAAAGTTAAGTGAGGGAACAATTTTTGTTCAAATTGGCATTTCGGAAATTGAGTTGTGTTAGTTCCATCCTCATTTGTATTATTTTCACAGTAGACATATACAAGGGGGGGGGGACATCCCAGCATGCATATACAAAGGGGCATCTCAGCAGGCATATACAAGGGGGGAGCATCCCAGTGGTTAGAGCGCAGGGATTGCCCTCGGACTACCCGAGTTCGATCTCTGTCTCTGCTCAAACGGACTTCGTGTTTACGCGGAGTATGAGCAGTTTAAATTTGTAGGTCCGTAAGTTCTTCTGAGAGGTTTGTGTTAAGGAAAGAAGGGCACAGTCCGTATGGATGCCATTCTACTTGGTTTAGGTCTAAATTGAGTGGCAGTCTGACCTTATTCCTTCGGGTAGGTCGAGCGGTCTGGTTTGAAGAAGAAGCAAGCTTATAGTTATGACGCAGTCGATGCGAGGAGCAATTTCTATATTTAATAAATATATACTTTTGAAATATGAAAATTGCGTTGTTTACGGAACATATGACCGAATATATATAGGTCCAATTGTGCTGAGATTGTTGAAATTACGATTTAAATTGTGTCTGTTAATGCTGAAAGTAGTTTCCGATGACGGATTTGTGATTTCTTTCCTTTTTTTAGGGAGAGGGGGGCGGCGCGTTTCACGCCTGATTTGCCCATGCACACGGATTACATGCAATTTTCACTGTCAGTGATGCGAATAAATTTTATTTATTTTGTTATTTTATATAACTACCCTGCTTTAAACTCGGATAGATTTTCTAGTTTGAGAATAAAGCAACTCATATTCATAAATACTTTAATGATAAAATTTATTCATATTGCTATTTTTATATTTTTCCTAGGGTACCTATTACCCCTCGTTTTACAAATTAAATTCAAATGAACGCATGACGGAGCATTCAAATCGGGTTTAAATGAATTTTCCTTTGATTAAATATAAATCATCTGAGCGTAAGATATGTGAATAAATGCATTATGAAAATCGAATTTTCCAATTTATGATATTTGTTTGCATTTTAATTTCATGTGCAAACAATCTCCCTCTATTTGAAATAAATGCAATGCGCAAGCAAAGAACTTGAATAATTAAATTCAAGATTATAAGGGAAACAAAGTTAACTTTCTAATGCGGAAAATAAAATAACTTCGATTAGAACGTATTTCATCAAAATCATACAATTTGCAGTTTTTAACGAAGTTTAATTTAGATTTATGATTAGAATCGGATCAGTGAATAAATTGTCAAAACAGTCAAAACGGGTAAATCTGTCAAAATCCAATAGTTGGATTATTTGCTTCTATAAAAAATTCCCATTACGTATATTATGTCTTGTAGAGAAAGTAATGAAATGTTTTGTCAGCATGCAATTTAAAAATTCTACAAAGTGTAATACACCCGTTGGGAAAGAATTAACAATAAGGTATTTTCAACAATATTGTTCACATTATATCTGTGCTAAATAACGCTGCAGTCTGGTTTAGAATTAAAAAACTATGCTTTTAATGTTTTCTGAGCAATACCTCAGTTCTTGGTCATTTTTTTGACGTTTCTGCCAGTATCCAATCACAGAGAAGTTGAAAATCAGCTCGACCAATTAAATATTTGCTCATACTCCAGAAAAAATTTTGCTTCAAAATTGCATAGAAAGTAGAATAACTCATAAACTAAATAGAAATAAAAAGGGGCTCAGCCATGCAAAAATTCAACTATGTAGGTACAGCTGCGGAAATAAAAATGAACCTCATCTCGTAATTCTGCCCTAGTTCGTAAAACAACTTCAAAAACTTCAATTCTGTAGGGCATAACATCTTCTGCCGGTCCGGTGGGCGAGCAGTCAGGGGTATGCGTTTTCGTCCGATCGCTGGATTGCCGGGTTGCGGGTTCAAATCCCGCCAGCGGGCATGTTTGTTGTCATGTCGAAGTCAAGTCAGACTTCCACCCTTGGGGGGGGGCTTCTATAAAAGTGAAGCTGCAAATCTCCTCCCCTTCGTCATGGGCATCCTGGGGGGTCTTGTGGACGTGGTGCGTAGGCGCCCCCTCACTACAGGGGAATTAGTACACATAAGATCTTTAGATTCAAGTGCCAAAAATTTGCATGCAGGCAGTCTTCATATCAAATTGAGCAAAATACCGAATTTTGATCTCATAAACAAATTCTAAATTAGCGCAAATGTATATTTTTTAAGTTCGTGTGGTTATATCCCAAGATATTAGAATTTAAACATGGTAACAGTTCAGGGATCCTCTCCATATTAAAATCGTAACCTGGAGAACGAAATTCTGGTTGATTGACTAGAACTATTCTAATAAAGTGAGTCATTTGACGATTTACGTTATTTATTTATTTTTGTTCTGATTCCTCATCTTATGTTTGAGAACGTCAAACCTTCTTTTAATTCGCAAATTTATGGGATTCAAAAAATGGTCTAATTCGGAAATGGCGGAATATGGGAGTGGCCTAATTATGGGCGTATCCTGACTTAACTATCAAATCCTTTTTCTTTACTTTTAGGTTGTTTCTTCGTCCTTCGTAAATTAAGTAGTGTAAGATAGAATGTAATATTCAGGTATTTCCAGATAATAAAAAGTTGTTTAAAATAATTATAACAATAATGTATATTTTTTAAAAGTCAAAGTATCTTAAAACTATTTATAATCTTAAAATGGTAAATAAATTAGAATTAATATTTTAAATACTGCTGAAAAACCTGGCGCAGTTTTAAA
Source organism: Amaurobius ferox (assembly GCA_951213105.1). NCBI lineage: Eukaryota > Metazoa > Arthropoda > Arachnida > Araneae > Amaurobiidae > Amaurobius > Amaurobius ferox. The sequence goes on from OX578146.1 coordinate 104,427,021, forward strand.
CATCAACTATTAAGAAGTTTTATACTTATGCGCTCTATTTTAAAAGGCTATGAGAAGCATTTGAAGTATAATTTAATCCTAGTAGAATTTCTTTATTTGCTATGATAATATATAAATTGACACTGAGGTGCTATTATAAAGCTGCGTCCATAAACCTTCGACGATTTCAATCCTTTTTCTCCTAGCAAATTTGAAAACAGTATTGTCATATAGGGGGGTTTATGCTAATTTAATCCCATATTATTCAGAAAAATTTATAAAATATTTACTAAATATACAAACTAATAAATTACAAATTGTTTAATAGATTTTAAAATTGTCATAGTTTGAGGTCAAAGAACCAAAATTATCGGTTTAGACTCAAACTAATGCTTAATTAGCAGCTGTTAGTAGCCACATTTATAGCTAAATGGTTAAACATTCATATCTATGGCTATATGCCTTTCAAAATGGCTGGATTTAGCTATAAAATGGTTAAACTGGCAATCCTGATGTCGATGCTATAGCTAATTCATGATGCTTAACAGCTGTCAGCTTTGTTTCGGTTTACCTTCGGTACAGTCGTTTATGAATTATGTGAATATAAAATTTTGATCTCCTACTGCTAAATTAGTTTTCCAGTCTTTTTTTCATGTTATCAAAATATTTTTTCGTCGTGCTAAATTACTTTTGAATGCGTTAGCATTACACGATTAACAACAAATCAACGTATTTTTTTCATTTTCAATATCAATTTTCGTATGCATTATGAATTATGAAATTAATATTCGAAAAGAAAACATGAGTAAGAATGTACGTATATTTGGATTTAAGTATTTTCAGAAAGACTTTTATATGACTATGTAAAATTTGAGCTCTTTTTTGGATCCAAGATAATATTTTCAAAAGTCGCAGAATTACCTTGATTTTTTTTCAGGTTAATCTATGTTACACTTTTTATACAAATTTTAATAACTGGGTAAAAAACAACGTTCATTAGAAATACATGGTAAGTTTCAGATTTTTTTTAAAACTTTCTTTAAATGTTTCTTTAATGTCTTCAAAAATTTCTTTAAAATCTTTTTAAAATTTTCTTTAATTTCTTCTTAAAAATTTTCTTAAAAATTTTCTTTAAAATCTTCTTAAAAATTTTCCTTAATATCTTCTCCAAAATTTTCTTTAAAACTTTTTCTTTAAAATTTTCTTTAATATATTCATCAAAATTTCCTTTAATATATTATGTTCTTTCTTTTTCGGTATCTATACGTAATCAGCACAAAATTTTCATAGCTGAATGATGCAATACATCTACAAGTTTTAACATCTTACTTTTTATTTGCTTCAGAAATTTTTTAAAATATCATTCTTTCTCAAGGTCACGATTTTTAACTTGAATTTTAAAACATGTAGTTTTGTTTAAAATAAGTGGAACAACTTAATTTCATAATTGTTAAAATATGGACATACATAGTTTGAATATACCGTACAAATTTCAAAGTGTTGTGGTGCTTAGTAATTGTTGAGAAAAATTTAACTTAAATAGTGCAAAACATTCTGATTAAAAGAACGGAAAACAAGGCTTACCAAGGCAACTACCGCTATGGTTGACATATGGAAACAAAGGAAGTTTTTAACATCTAGTTTGCAGATTAACTACTGCAATATATCTTTGAAAAGAGCAGCACATTTTGATCGATTTAAATCGATAATAAAAAATTTGCATCTTTTTATTCATTCTTCGGTGTTTGTGTTTGCCCCATTAAAAAAATAAGAAAATCAAAGATTCTGAAACAAAAGCTAATTTTTACTATATTGAAACATTTTCCACGGTAGTTTTCTGTCAAGATCACAGCAATGCTACATATCTGATTTTTTGAAAAATATTATTAAAGTTTGTAGAATTATATGTCTGTTACGTATGCACAGTCTGAAACGAATTTTGATTTTAAAATTTGATATGTTTATTCTTTTATGGGAATTACTGCGGGCATCTGTTTTGAATCTCAATGTCCAGGGCTTGACAAGATCTTAATAAATAAAAACAAAAGTATATATCCCATAGTAATAACATTAAGTATTGTAAAGTTCCTAATTTAAGTATTGTAAAGTTTAACATTTAAGTATTCTAAAGTTAGTTATTGTAAAGTTGCTTTAGGATATTGAATTTTCAGCTAAAATGACCTAACTCAAAATTGAACTAGGAACACTAACGAATCTCCTAACGATTAAGGATGCTCTCGTAGACAGACAGTTTCGGAGGCTAAAGAAACACCATATTTATTAACTGAAATTTAAAATTTCTTGTTTGACATATTCAACTGAAACAGGCATGCCTTACACCATAGAATACTCACCAAAAGTACACACCAAAAATACCATATACTCTACGCATAAGTGGCAATACCCACACGAAATCTAAATAAACATAGAATATTACCTCCAAACTGGATGAAATGGGCACCAACAATCACTGACTCTTTAGCTCCGGAAACTACCGCCGACCACAATGATTTAGGTAATTACTTCTAGTACCAGCCGACAACTTTTCACTGCACATAACCTCTTGGGAACCGCTATAATAATGATCTTATCTAAACTTTGATTCTATACAAAATTGTGGCCGTGCCTTGCTGGCCTCGTGATTGGTCCGTTTAATCTGAAGTCGTAATAGGCTGTTATAGTGAACAAAAAATCATACTTTAATGCAAATGAGAGAAATTATAACAAACTGATTATCATGAATTCATAGTAAATGATGCTCTTTTGAAACGTTACTTGAAGGAACTTTTATTGAATTGCTTAGCAGTGGAATTGACTTTGTCAAATAGATATAAAGGTCAAATGTGTTCATACGGCAGACGATTTTAATTCAATTTATCGGATTTGAATAATAAAGGAATTGATAGAAGTATAAATTTAATAAAAGAATAGTACTATATTATGGATTATGTTATATACGTTATACAACCACGATATATATATATATATATATATATATATATAGAACTATACAAATATGAAATATACGTAAAAATGTAATATAATACCACTCAGAAAAAGGCGCAATGCAGCACTATATACTGAAGCAGGATATAACTAATTTAAACGATTTGAAAAAAGGAAAGGGGGAAAACCATATGAATTGCATAAAAATGGCTGAGAGGGATAGCGACCTCTCATTCCCGTTTTAAGTACTTTTCGTCTAGACAACGCCCACGGATACCAATGCAATTCAATGACAGATCCCCGCAGTATGTGCAAAAATGAAAGCTCCAAAATGCAGAAAAGGAGGCTTTTTAAGTGCTTCCTGTAAAATGAGTTTGTTACATGTGAGACAATCTTTTTTGAAAGTATTATTATTACGATTTCTTCTCAGATGTCCTGTTATGATGTTACGGAAAATATTCCTAAACAAATTCGACTTCCATCCAATTATTTGGTTAATCCTCATATCATAATCATTACGTTTATTGTACAGAACTGTATGAATTCCATTTTTATGTTTGTATCTAATGGTTATGTCCAGGAAATTAACTTCGTTTTTGACACTATTAGGGTTCTTGATAAGTTCCAATTCCGGAGGATAAAAGTCAAATTCAAATTCAGGAGTATTTGAGTAATGGCCTAAAATCACATCGTCCACATATCTGTAATATGGCATTTCATATAATACATGATTATTCCTTTCGAAATATGTTAAATATATGTCAGCCAGGACTGATGAACAGCCCCCACCCATAGGAATATCCCTAATTTGTTGATAAAAGACTCCACCGTTACATAATATGTTCTCAAACAAAACGATCTGAATTAAATCCATATACCTTCGTAAAGTGATTACTTTTTTAAGATTGTATTCTGTATGTACCAGTAAAAGTATTTCATGCAATTTTTTAAGATCAATGTTGTTGAAAAGGTCCCGGAAGTCATAACTGGTGAACTGCATATCTCTATTGCAATACCTCAGTCGTTTAATTACTTCAGAGCTGTTTTTTATGATTATTGGATTTTGTACTAATAAAGCTTTATATGCCGGTTTAAGTATATTCATAAGTTTTTTGTTAGCCAATGTAATATATGTATTACATCCTACAGTTACCGTACGAAATTTCACGGGTGTTTTATGCAGTTTTGGAATGAGTACTAAATAAGGAAAGGATACATTTTTTATATTGATGCCAATTCTTTTATATAGAGCCCTGATTTTATTTGACATCACAGTTAAATTATAAGGTAAAGGTTTGTACATTGTGGGATCCATGTAAGATTTCTGTAAGATTTCTATGTAATAAGGTTTGCAGGTAATTGCGTAATTCGATACCACTTTATCAGTATATGTGATCACAAAACGTTCATGTACTTCCCTGATAGAAGAGGGGATGATTGAATTCCATTGAATATTGAGTTTGCTATTATATTGGTTGACAAAACAGTTTAGGATATTATATTTCCATTCATCAAAGGCTTTTATGGGTAATCCATATTTAATAGCTAATTTATATATGAAAGAATCCAAATCTAGATTAAAATCTTCTTTCACGTGGTCAAATTCTTGTCTGCGGAATTTTGTTCCTTTTTCAAAAAGATTTCTTAAAGGCAAATCATCAATCACTTCAAGATTACCTGTAATTATATGATTATGGTGTTTGTCTCGTAAATCACTAAGATGGCATTTACATACTTTACTATTCATCATAGATATATTTTTACTAATATGGTTATAATTGTATAATCTTCTTCCGTAGGGTCGTACATAACGGTATGTAAGCTTTACTTTGATGTTAGCTATAGGAATCATCTCGTTCAGTTGATTGAACAAAAGTTTGAAAGGTATTCTATCAAATGTCTTATTTTTAAAGGTTGTAACAAAGTACTCTTTGTGGATTTCTTTATTGGGCTGACACTTCAAGATGACATAAGATTTCTGAGCCTTCAATTTTATAAAATCGAGCAATATGGCAAAATAAAAGTGTTGTTTTTCATTAGGATCAATAGATGCCAGGTGATCAATGATATATTCCCATATTCTACGTAAGTATTTCCTTCTGATTCCATAAACAAAATTTTTTATCCAATTATTGTTGATCGGTGTATTATTGTTAAACGATACCATGAGATTTTCCAATTTTGCTTTAGTGTCTTCAAATTTAATATATCCATTGTTCCCTCCTCGCTTCCATCTAGATGTCTTATGCAAATGACAATAACTGGATACCGGGACTGAATCTGCATTTTTACAGTAATCCAGATTGTAATTTTCATTGAAAATTGCCGTGTTAAGGCCAAATGGGAATGCAGAACCGTATTGCATAATATGCGTGTACTCCCACCACAGACGTTCCTGGAGGCGAGGTACAATATCCAGTATTGTAATCACACAGTTAGAAAATTCATGGACATGGTAATGCCTTAGTTCTATGTTCGTAGAAGGTCGATCCGTGGTCATACTTTGCTTTATTTGGTTTCTATGTAAATTGATACGTAAATGTAAGGGATTCTTGGTTTGACCAATATATAGAATATTACATGTGGAGCACTCTATACAATATATCACATTGAAAGTTTTGCAGAACAAAAATTGACTTTTAGATTGCGGTCCGATTTGTAAAGTGTTGGCACAGAGGCATAATTTGCATTTACTCGAAGAACATCTACTAAACTTAAAACCTTTTAAATTGTAAAAGTGTTTATAAAATCCATCAAAAAATATTGATCCGTGTGGGATCGCGTTCTTTGACTGCACAACATCATTAAGGTTTTTTGTTGTCACACCCGGATTGGAGTTAAAAATCACCGGTTTGAAAAAGTGTTTAATAGAAGCCATCAATTTTCAGTCAACAACCGTAGTCTATACACTATAAGGGTAGCGGGTTATCGATAATATAAATACCCCTATATTATATCACCGGGCATATATTCAAAAGATATTAACTAATTAATTCCACTATGAATACGTTTGCCAGTCGCTAAGTTCAATAATGTTTACATCCATGTTATTCAAAAGTTTTACTCATTTTGAGGAGTTCTCCTTCTTCAGATGAATATTCTTAATGACAGATGAAAAATGATTATGATCAATCACACTTGAGCAACTTCAACTTATTATATATCATCACAAATCTCAAATCGATATTCTCCAATTAGACTAACTTCCTAAAAATCCGATGTGACAATTAAAATTTAATATTTTTTATAAAAAACTTTTTATTTTAGACTTTTTATTTTTATTTTTATTATTACAAAAGGGAATAACCATATCACATAATTCATAAGATTATATTCGTCCATAAGAGTATACTACACATAAAACAGGTCAATAACAGTAAAAATGAGTACAAATTGTATTTGTCAATTTTACACACGCAATCACTTCTACCCCACCAAACTTTACGTATTAAACCGGGTAAAAACAGATGACTGACATACAATGCACATACCTGAATCCTCCTTCTCCACCATATAATAATATGATTTTGTGGTTTGATTGATGTTTTCAATTTTTGTTATTTGTACTATTTTGGGAAAATGTCCTTCAAATTAACATAGTTCCCAATATACTTAACCGGTTACAGCAGCAGGGTAAAAAATCTGATGTGAGCAGCATATGACTGTCCCTGCAGACTGAATATTATTTTTGCTTTCATAATCCATTAAATTGAGTTTAATTGCTCAAAATGACATGGAGACTTATTTGGTATTATATCCAATTTGCAGCTTTAATACATTCCTTTTCATTTAATAATTTTATATATTTTAAAACGCCACCAACTTCTTAAAATTCCAAAAATATTTCAAATATCTCAAGAACGGTTGGTTCTTCTTAGAATAATAGGGATAGGATCTATGCGTTTCGTCCTGAAAAACTACGTAAAAAACTAGCATTTAATTAATATATGTTAGCATAATTAGTCTTTTATTTCAGATTTCAACTAGTGTTGTAGACTTTTTCGCAAAAGCAGACGTATTCTGTTATTTTTAATTATACCAAAATCCAATCAGCATCAGGATAACCCACAAGTGACTTAACTACATAATTTTTGAAATTTTATCGAATAGTTTTTTTTTAACTATAACGAAAAACATCTTCAGCTCATCAAAAATTTAAAACCTTAATTTTTCAAAAATGGTTCGTTTCAGAGTAATGGGGTTAGTCTCATTCGTTTTGCCGTTAAAAGTTACGTATAATAATTATTAATACGCATAATACGTAAAATTTATTAATTTACGTATAATACGTAACAATTATTTATTTATGTATAATATGAAAAAATTATTAATTTACGTATAATACGTAAAAATTATGCATGGAATTACATTTAATTTTTACTTTTCAGTATATATAAGGTTATGCTTTAGATTATGACGTTATGACGATTTTTGCTAACTATTTTGTAAAAAAAATGGAATGGAAGTGTCTTTTCATACGAATCATATCAACATCTGCTCAGAGCCAGAGAAACCCAGCAGTGACTTGCCTACCAAATTTTGTGACATTTCATCCATTAATTTTTTTGGCTAGAGTGGATACATACATTGCACAGCCAGCAAACAGACACACACACACAGGCGTCACGTTAAAAATGATTTTTCGTATTCCAGAGTGCTCGAAACGTGTAGATCCGTCAAAAGCTCTAGTTCCGATTTTAGACAAGATTCGAATACCTTCCCCTACCCATCACAATGCATCGTAGGGAAATTAAAAATGGCACGAAAATATTTTTAACGGTAATTTCAGCGTTTATATTTTAGCGTATAATGACTAAACATCATGTTCATTTGTAAGCCGATTTATAAACAGGACCAAGGTGTTTTTTTTTCGATGTGCCTGTGCAAACTATTCTGTATAACGAGAAAGTTTTTGTACTTCTTTAAATTTCTAGAAGAAATAAATTAAATATTGTAATAACATTGTATTTACTTACAAATGTTGACAACGAAATTCAAATAAAGATACAAAGAGTGATCACTAAAGGTTGAAATAATTTATATTTCATTTAAACGCGAATTATTCAAGTGAAAGACATATAAACTGAAAGTAGAACGTATTTTTAGAAAGCCAATTTAACAATTTGGATAATTCAGTTGCATTTACATTTTATGTGACCAACTAACGCATTTCCGAATTATTAGTAGTTGGAAAAATGTAATAATATTATTGAAGTGTTTGTTGCAGAGGACTTTCACATTAAACCAAAAAGTTAAATTAAATTTGGATTTCACCCTGAATGTAACAAAATGTATTTAATATTTCAAATAAGTTCTTCCCAGAAAAATGCTCAAAGAACTATTAAAATTAAATTCAATATTACTAATTTCAGATGACTTGAGTTAAAATTTGTTAGTGCGTCAAATATTGCATCGAACATGGAAATAAGTACTGTATTAGAATACTGCTGTCAGTACAGCGACCAGCATTCATCAACATGTTTTGCACATGCTTATGCTTTTCAGAAAGTAGTAATTGGTTGAAGCACTGGCAACCAGAAAACTTTCCATGGGAAACGATTCTGCAAACTTCAGTAATAATGGAAGTCAGTTAATTTTGCAACCGACTTTAAACCTAAAGAAGATTGTGCTCCAGTTGAGCAATGAATAAATTTTCAGTAACAAAACTGATAGTATGAGTTATTCCCAATGCCTTATACAGTCATAACCTAAACCCTTTAATGTAAAGCCTCTTCGAATCTATTTCTCAAAAATGCTGTTGTTGTAATTAGCAAATTTTCTTGCTGCCATCGCAATTTTGGCTAATACGTGCTGAACATCGAATACTGGTCGCTATACTGAAAAGCTCGCCGTTGCTTTTTAGAATGGGCACAAATAGATGAAACAGAGAGGTTATCGTATATTAAACAGAGAAGTCGTGGATTTAAATTCCACCCGGGAGAGCCAACCACAAAGCAGAAAGAAGAATAGGTCAGCCAAATCGAAACTGAGAACTAACAAGATTGGATTGCCCCAAAACACAATAAAAATTTCTAATAAGACGAGAAAAGTCAGAACAAGATAAAGCAAGAACCACAAAGACAAAACAAGTAGAACGGCACATATGAGAGAGTTTATAAAAGTCAAGATCGAAGATTTACTTGCATTTTTGTATAATCTCTGCAGAAGAAAATACAAAATGGTGGTAAAAATTAAAGCAATGGTGAGAAATTAAATTGAGTAATTTATCTACAATATTTACAGAATATTAAAAAAAATATGTTTTTAGGAAGCGTAAGTATTTATAAAGCTTCTCTTTTATTAATTATTTCTTTAAAATAATTATTTTTCTCGGAAAAATCAAATTTAATAAAGTTTTGTTTTTATTTATTTCAGACCTTCCGCGTATCTTGAAGAGTACACATACTCCAGTTTAGGAAACAAAGATAAACATAATTCCTTCCTTTAATAAAACAAAATTAACTTTTCGAGTTCTTTCGAAACAATCCGTTTCTGTGCCCATATGGGAATTCGGCTCCGTTAGACTCTGAACCGTAGCTTATACCATATGAGTGTAAAGATTTATAATTCTAAGTCTTCCAGTGGCTTCTTGAGGATCTGAAAACACATAAACATGTCATACAATATTGTACAGTAATTAACATCCCTATCATTTTAAAGGGCGCGATCGGACTTTATTAAACATCTTAACAATATTCTAGCAATAGCAATGTATTGCAGTAGAAATATTAACTATATATTTCTTTATTTTATTATTTTACTGGAGTTTTAGGGAATATTCTGGTAAATAATGCCGTTATCAAAAGTTATATTATTGTAATTGGGTAGTGTCAAACATTTGATTCTTGTATTCCGTGGAACTAACATTTATTTATTACTTACGTTTATTACTTGGAACTTACGTGTGAATGCGAATCAACCAATTTCCAATCAAGAAGTAAAAGCACTTTGTGCAAGAGATAAGGAAAACTGCAACAACGTAATTGAGCACTAATTAATGAAATATGCAGAATACAGCTGTATAGAATATACGTTGACTACCTTTTTTAGTGCCAGTTAGACCAATAGACAGTATTCAGAGAGACGAAAGGGGCTTAGTTGGAAGAAACAAAGAATAAAAATACGCAAATCATTGTAGGTTCCAAATAATGCTGAGTTTTGATTTGGGCTTCAATATCTTCCACGGGGAATTTAAGAAAAAACCCGAATTGGAGGCTAAGTTGAACTCCTGCGGAAATCTAACAATTTGACAATGTTATTAAAATACTCTTAAGGATGGGATCCCTAAGATATATAGATAATGATTATGCATATCTGCAACGAAATCTTAATTCTGGTGCGTCAGGTCTGATCTACAAGTCTTCGGCTCCTCAATGAATTATTGTATTAAACTATTATAAGCTTGCACAGATTTCCCAACAACAGGGTTTATACAAGAAGCACGATTTTTACATAAATCATTCAATTGATCGAGATACGCAGTAGTCGCCATATAGACCACGTGGTTAACAAACCTTACAGATTGATGAAAGCAACGAAGACACTTCTAACCAGTTAGCTATTGCTTCTCAAAAAGGGCACAAATTGAAGAAACAGGAAGACATGCAAGTCGTGGATTTAAAGTCCACCTGAGAGTGTCAACCAGAAAGCAGAATGAAGAACAGGTCAGTCATATCGAAACTGTGGACTAACACACAAAATTGGAGTGCCCCAAAACACACAAAAGAAAAATTCCAACAAGATGAGAAAAGTTCAAACAAGATTAAACAAGAACGAAGACAAAAAACAAACTAAACGGCACGTAAGAGTTCCAAATCTAAGAAATCGGTGAAAATGAGAAAGATATAATTAAAAAATGATAACATTATAGAGCACCTAGCCAAACCATGGAAAAAGGGAGTGTTGAACCAGAATTACTTTGAATATGAAAGAGATTATAAAAATCAAGATCGCAGATTAACATGCATTTTTGTATAATTTCAAAGAAGAAAATACGAAAGAAAGCGTAAGTTTTCAAACAGCGTATCTTATATTTATAATTTCTTTAAAAGAATTATTCTTGTCGGAAAAATTAAAATTTAAAAGAGTTGGGCTCATATGCATTCGTATCGTGAAGAATAAGCATATTCAAGTGTAGAAACATAGATATGCATAGCTCCTTCTAGAGGCTCCTTCATGAGGGCCTGAAAACACATAAACAATTATGTGTTGCACGAGTAATATAATCAATCATCTCTATATTTTAAACGGCACGATTCGTACTAAAACTAGAAGTAATCGTGCTTTTTAAAGCTTTTTAAGCTACGATATAGAAAATAACACTGATAGAGTTTCGTCCAGAACAGAGCACCAGGCGCGAAGCGCCTTTAATCTCCAATCTCTAGGTGTGGTTCTTATCTTCATACTGTGACATTATTTCATTGGTCCATAGTTGGAGGTTCGAGGTTTTTGATTTACTGTTTTTATTATTTATCCTAGCTCCTAGTGTGGCAGTTTGTTGCACATTAAGAGTTTAAGCAGTTTGGGGGGTTGATGCAGATCTGAGGGTAACCTAGCATTTTAGCAGTTTAGGATTTTAAACATTTTGTAGAAAACCAAAGATCGCGAGTTTTTTTTAATATCAACTGATTAAGGTGGGACGTCCCTAGTACCGAATATCAAAGTTAAGTACCGAGCGGGGTCTCTTACGAGATTTAGCTTTGCGATGATCATAATCATGCAGATTAAATAATAGTTCATTTGGGACAGATGACAGATTTTTGTAGAATTTAAGCGCTAGTTTTTTGATTTGGGCTCTAACAGTTTTTATTTTGAAGTCTTTCCTAATTACCGAGTTTCTTAAGTATCTAGGGGCTTTCCTTATAATCCTTAGGGTTTTGTTTTGTCTTGTTTCTAATAAGTCTATGGTAGTTTTACAGGCATATCCCCATACGGGTGTTGCATACAGCATTCCCGGGCGGATGACCGATTTATAAATTAGGAGTTTATTTTGATAACTTAGATTTCCGTTTCCTATCATTGGGTATAAGGCTCCTATGGTTATATACGCTTTTTTGATTATGTTCGTTGCGTGCAGTTTCCAAGTTAGGTGGGAGTCTATCGTTACACCTAGGTATTTAGTAGATTTTTCCGCTTTTAGGGCATGGTTGTTTATGTACAGAGGAGGCGGAGGTTTACGTTTTCTTGAGAAATAAATCCAATGACATTTATTGGGATTTAATTTTATTCGCCATTTTTCCAGCCATGTTTGGAGTATGTCTAAGTGTTGTTGTAGCTGTCTGTGCAGTACTGAGACGTAAGGATGTTTTGCAAGTATCGCGCTGTCGTCTGCATAGAATGCCAGCTCCGTGTCTGGGGTCCTGGGAATGTCATTTAGATATATGTTAAAGAGTGTCGGGCCCAGGATGGATCCTTGCGGTACACTACTTTTAATGAGCTTGGGTGTAGATAAGTTATTTTTTTCTCTGACTTGAAAGTGTCTGTTATTTAGGTATGAAATTAAAAGTTTGACAAGTGCGTCAGGGACTTTTAGAGTGATCAATTTGTAAGCTAATCCACAGTGCCACAATTTAGCAAAGGCTTTTTGGATATCAAGAAAAATCGCAGCTGTGGGTGTCTTATTATTAAAACCAGAAGAAATGTACTCTACCACTCTCAGCAATTGATGAGTGGTGGAGTGTTTTGGCCGAAATCCAAACTGCTCCGGAATGATAATGTCATTCTCACTAAGGTGCGTGTTCAGTCTCTTAAGAATTATTTTCTCAGTAATTTTACTAAGTGTCGGTAACAAACTGATTGGTCTGTAGTTGGCTGGAATTGAGGCATCCTCACCAGGTTTATGGATCGCTATAATTATCGCTTCCTTCCATTCTCTGGGGAAATAATTTAGTTCTAGTATTTTATTTATTAAGATGGTCAAGTAAAATATTATATTTAAAGGTAGGTTTTTTACCGCAATATTCCTGATTTTGTCGTGCCCTGGGCTTTTACGGTTTTTAAGGTTTTTGATGACATCAATTATCTCTTGCGGGGTGGCTGGGTTAATCTCAGCCGTGACCGGGGAGTTCCCGAAATTGTTTAGAGTTTGCCTAACCATTCTTAGGGTGTCCTGACACATTAGATCGTGGTTTGGTTCAAATTGCTTTTCGTAATGCCTAGCAAGCGCCTCTGCCTTTTCTTCGTCTGAGTACGCGATATTGGCGCCATCTATTAGTGGCGGGAGTTTAATTTGAGGTTTTCTGAGTCTTTTAGCGAATTGCCATAGCGATACGTCTTCCTGGCTAATGGATTCGATTAGTTCTTTATACTGTTGCTGCTTTTCTGCGACAATTTTTTCACTGACTTTACACGTGAGTCTATTAAGCTCCCTTTTAAGAGTAGGGTCTCTGTTAGCCTGCCATGTCTTATGCATTCATGTTGGCATTTTTGATGACTCACGATGTGTTGTGGCAGATGCAATAGCTCTCCTGATTTCTGTTGTGAGTGTGTGCGTGGCAGAGTCAATATTCGCCGTGCTCATAATGTTGGGTACTGCTAAGTGCGGCTCGAAAAGTGCTCATTTGAATACGTTCCAGTTTACCCTCTCTTGTCCCAGAGAGGCTGGAAGGGGAGTGTTCAAATCGCATGTCACCAATAGAAAAGAAAATAATTCTGAAATAGAATTATATTTTATATACATTTTTATTTAATTATTTTTCTGGAATTTAAGAGACATTTTCCGTGAAATAATTCCATTCTCAAAAGTTATATTATTGTAACTCAGTAGTTTTAAACATTTGTTTCTTGAATTCCGTGGAATTTACACGCTTAGAGTATCTCTAAGTGCAGACCAACCAATTTTTCAATCAATGAGTAGACACACTTTATGCAAAAGATAAGGAAACCTACAACAATGTAATTGAGCACAAACTAATGGAAAGTGCAGAATGCAGCTGTTTCGAATACACGTTGAATCCCCTTTTCACTGCAAGATAAACTAATAGATAGCAGTCAGAAAAACGAAATGAACTTTGGTAGAAGAAACAGAGAGGAATATATGCAAATCGTGTACGTTGCTCCCGATTACTGACGCATTTTAATTTGAGCTATAAACTCTTTAATATCTTCCACTGACGGTTTTTAAGAAAAAGACCGAAATGAGAGGCTTAGTTTCGTTCCTGCGGAAAGTCAACAATTTGACAAGATTATCAAAACGATTTAAGGACTCTAAGTTCCTAAGCTTGGGATTACTTAATATAGATAATAATTACGCATATCTGCAATGTAATCTTTAAAACAGTCCCTCAGGTCTGGTCCACAAGTCTTTAGCTCATCCGTGAAATATTATATTAAACAATTATACGATTGCACAGATTTTCCAACAACAGGGTTCATACCAACACCACTACTTTTATATAGATTATTCAATTCATTGAGATACGGCGCAGTAGTCGCCATGTAGACCACATGGCTAACAAACCCTACGGATTGATGAGAGCAAGCAAGACGCACGTCTAACCAGCTTGCCGTTGCTTCTCAGAATGGACACAAATGGAAGAAACAGAGAGATACACAAGTCGTGGATTTAAAGTCCGCCTGAAAGAGCCAACTAGAAAGCAGAATGAAGAACTGATCTGCGAAATCGAAACTGAGAATTAACGCACAAGATTGAAGTGCCCCTAAACACAATAAAAATTTTCAACAAGACGAGAAAAGTCCGATCAAGATAAATCAAGACCACGAAGACAAAAATAAGCAAAACGGCACACAAGAATTCTAAAGCTAAGAAATCGATAAAAAGGAGAAAAAATATAATTAAAAAAGGATAACAACACAGAGCACCTAGGCAAACAATGAAAAAAAAAGGGAGTGTTGGACAAGTCATTAAACAAATTTCCAGACTTTTTCTGACTATGAAAGTGTTTATAAAAGGCAAGATCGCAGATTTACGTACATTTTTGTATACTCTCTGCGAAACAAAATACAAAATGGTGGTAAAAATTAAAGCAATGGTGAGTAGTTGAGTTATTTATCTACAATACTTCCAGAATTTAAAAAAACGTGTTTTAAGAAAGCGTAAGTTTTCAGACAGCGTCTCGTTTATTTATTATTTCTTTAAAATATTAATTTTGTCGGAAAAATAAAAAATTATAGTGTAAGCAAGATATTGATCATAGACAGACGACAGAGAGACGGGCATCACTCTAAAAATAGAAAAACGTGTTCAGGAGCTCCTAAAACATATATTTACATCGAAATCTTGAAATCGAAAATTTTCATGAAAATAATATAATCTCTATACTATATTCTATAGCATGAGAAAGTAAATATATAAAACAAACGTAAAATATGTTTCAATAATTTTATTTTTTTTTCTCTCTTAAATAAGCTTTTGGCAAATGACATGGTTAATTTGCTGAAGTATAGAGTTGCAAATTAAGTTCCAAGTAGTTTAATAGACTTGAAGCGGCATGAAAATAGATTTCCTCGAAAGACTTGATATTAGTTCTTATCTGCAATTGCGGACGAATTCAGATTTTTGGTAGAAACTGCTATACAACGTTCATGACCACGGACAAAATCCTTCCTTCTTTTCCATTCTTCAATATATATCTAGAAAAATATATTAGATGTAAGTAAAACATGATAACAAAATGCTTTTTTTTATTATACTGGACATTATAATACATTTCTCTTCATTTTACGTTTCAACTTACTTTGTGATCAGAGTGTATTATCCCAAGATTATCCCACACTCGTTTGTCCCATGATTTTCCGCATCATGTATTAAAACCGAACGTTTCGTAAAAGTTGCTGATTTGGGCTAAATTATTATAAGGAAGGGGGAGGATTAAAGTATTTTGAGAACAGGTCAGAGAATCATAGAACAGTATTGGAAATCATAGCACAATACTGACTGTCTAATGGTAATTTAATTAAATATTAAATTACCAATGTATAAATAATCGCGCTGTCCTATTCCGGAATCAATCCACGGATTTTTGTACAGCTAGCCAAAGCCCTACCGTTGAGTTACTGGATTGCACTCTGAAAATCGGAGTTGTATCCCGGCTCTGCCTAACTGTCCGCTTGTTCACCCAGTGTGCAGGCACATTAAATGTGTGAGTTTGAAAGTCCTTCCGAGAGATTGGTGGTAGGGAAATGAGGGTATGATCCCTGTAGGTGTCGCCCCCATTAAGCTCCAGTCTGAATTGTGTGGAACTGTCCCGGCATCCAAACAGATACCTTATACCTTCTGGTAGGTTGGACTTTCTGGATCGAAAGAAAAGAAAGAAGAAAATACTAAAAAATGAATTAAATTACCTTCTAGAAATTCTCAATTTGCGCTAGATAATTACTATATTAAAGAGAACCAAACTTCAAAAATAGATGACTGTCATGATTCTAAGATATATATATATATATATATATATATATATATATATATATATATATAATAGAAGTTTGAAAATCCAATGAACGAAAAGTAAGAAGATGTAACACGATAAACCTAACTTTTTAAAACACCCACAGAATAAAATATAATACAGCAAATCAACAATCAAATGGATAAAAAATACAAAACACAAGCTATCAAGTTACAGAAAATCAACAAAATTAAAAGGTATGGAAACAAAAAAAGTAAAACTTAAACTAAATTCAACTATCTAAATGGCTTACAAAACAAAAGTAAAAATCAACTAATCCTCAAGCAAATGGAAAAAAATAAATAAAATAAATATCGAATCAACAAGTTAATGAAAAATATCATAATACAAAAGTATGGAATCGAAATAAGTATAACAAACGAAATCAAGCACAAACGCCATACACGTGGACAGTATCCTTCATATTTTAGTAAGCTATAGTATATATATATATATATATATATATATATATATATATATATATATATATATATATATGGTTAGTTGGTTGGTTGGTTGGTGTCGTGTTCATAAGAGGTCAGATTGAACCATGTGCAGATATTACTGCCACAGCGAGATCCACAATCTTCTCATTATAAAGGTTTCCCTGGAAAGGGAATTCGCCAATGCATTGCAAAGCCGCAAGAATTGCTGGACAGTCAAATATGTGTTCCAGTGTAAGCTCTTCACCTGGGCAGTTTATACAGTATTTGTAGGTTCTGGTGCCATCCGCATTAATTTTCATACCACCTAGGTGTCTAGTTCTTAGTCTGGCAATTGTCTTGGTGATCTCCCTATTTGCATTTATTACACAGACCTGGTGGTCCAATCCTATAGGTTTCACTCTACGTCTGTATCTAGCGATAACATTAGCATCGTCAAGAGTGAGGGTGCCTGAGGTGTCTTTATTTAAATTCCTTGCCTCCTTGGCCAATTCATCGACCGCCTCATTGCCGTCAATTCCTACATGTGCAGGCATCCACTGTAGAAGGCAACGCTTTCCCATTTTATTAATTGTATCCATGTGTTTGTGAATGCATTGCGAGAGCCCTGAGCGTCCATGTTGTATTGTCTGAAGGGCAGCTCTAGAGTCGCAGAAAATTACAAGTCCGCTAGCTCTGTCTACATCTTCGAAAGAAATATAAATGCCTAAGGCCTCATGAATTGCTCTTAGTTCGCATGTAAAGTTGGAAGCAATATTACCTGCTCCAAAGCTCTGGAGTCTTTTGGTACCATTTGGCATAGTAATGTGAATGCCAGCTCCTCCCCTGAGGATAGTCTCGTCTGAGGATCCATCAGTGTACATCTGTACTAAATCACACCCCATATAGGTTTTAATTGTTTCTATTCCTTTAGCCTTGACAATAGTTTCCTTTTCCTTTTTTGAACAAAGTTCTACGAGTTCCAAATTAATAGTGGTGTTTTGGGGGATGCAGGATGGTAAAATAGGCTCTTGATCTATATCATATTTTTCGTGCTCAAGGCCAAGACTTTCTCTGATTTCTTTGTCATATTTCATAGTTGATGACCTTTTGAGTCTTGACTTCTCATTTCAGTTCAAAAAGGTCCTGCGGGAGATGTGTTCAGTGTCTCGACTATTAGCCTTGTCTGTGAACTTAATCGTATGATATCTCCTTCTTTGATCAAGTGTCTGAAGGCCACACTCCCGCACTGCTTTTGTGTTGTTAGTGGACGAGAAAGCACCGATAATTAATTTGGCTGCTCTTGCCTGAATTCTATCCAGTTTTCCTAGTGCGGACTCGGAAGCATGAGCCCATATTGGCGTTGCATATTCTAGACTGGGTCTAACAAGTGTAGTGTAGGTTGTTCTTAAAGTTTTCGGGTTTGCACCCCAGTTTGAGCCACATAAGCTTTTTAAAATGCTTAATTTTTTAAGTGCTCTATGGGAACAGTTTACTATATGTTTGGTAAAGCGCAGTTGAGCATCTAGATTCACACCCAAGTATTTTGGGTTATCTATTTTGATAATTGGCAAGCCGCTCATAGTTATGGATGGATTAAAGGATTTTCTTCTGTTTCTGTCTGTAGTGAAGACAGTATAGTTAGTTTTATGTGGATTTATCTGTAGTTTCAATTCTCTCGACCAATCCATAATACCTTTTAGTGATCGATTAATGGATATTTCCGACTTTTCGATATCTTCACAAGTGTGCCAGACTGCTATATCATCTGCATAGCATGCAATTCTGGTATTTCCGTCTATGTGCTGATGGATGTTGTTGACGTATATCAGGAACAGCATATATATATATATGTATATACATATATATATGTATATATATATATGTATATATATGTACATATATATATATATATATATATATATGTACATATATATATATATGTATATATATATATATATATATATATGTATATATATATATATATATGTATATATATATATGTATATATATATATATATATGTATATATATATATATATGTATATATATATATATATATGTATATATATATATATATATATATATATATATATATATATATATATATATATATATATATATATATATATATGGGGGGGCTAATACAATTCTTGATGTTACCGTCTTGTAATTGTTTTCGTTACTAAGTTGTCCTGGAGTTTAAAAGTATTAAAGCAATTAGAGAAAGAAAACTAACAAAATGTTATAAACTTTTAAATATGAAAGAGTTTTACTTACTGTTCACCTTTACCAATTAAAGCAGTTTTATTTTCACCAAGTTCATAAACTTCACCATTCATTGATATTGTAGAGGTCCCTTTCTATAGAAAAATACGTTATTACCAGTGTACAAGAATATCTGTGAGCATAGAGTTATAGGAAATATTGGAACAATACCTAAACATATGATGGAGTAATACTTTCTATTCATAGCTATTGGCATCATATGTTTAGGTTAAGGTTCGGGACATAAGGTAAAAATATTTTTAATTGAAAATATTTGTAGGGCAGAAAGTCTGACGAGAACTTCACAGCGAAGTAACGATTAACGCCAATTTGATTATTACACGTTCTCAAATACTGCAGGTAGTTAAGCAACAACTCTTGTCAAAATATTATACGGTCTGGGACATAAGGTGAAAATATTCGATCGAGCATAGTTATGGTACTTAGTGCCTAAAGTGATACCTAATGCGTATGATCTTTTCCTGACAAAGATACATAAGAACTTAACTACGAACCTTTCATGTATACTATTAAGAAGAGGATGATCGTAGCTAAAGAGCGTCTGTTTAGAGCTTTTTTCAAAACGACTGAAATCACACATGCAGTTGACATAATGTCAGAAACACGTAAAATTGATTCGATGCTACTGATATGTTTTTAGAGTTACTCTATCATTTGTTTGTTTTACTCTCTTTAGAGCTATGTTCCACGGGCTGGCGAGTTTTAACTACATTTTTGTGAAATCGTTCTTGGGTGATATGGGGAAGTTTGGTCGACCTGCAACCGTTAGTTGTTTCTATCAAAGTCACTGAAAAGGGACATCTTAATTATAATCCCCATATATATTTATATTATTTCAAGTAAATTAGTAAGTATCAACATGACATAGAACAAACATTACTCACGGTTTGTCACAGAAATCTTTCAAGTTAATTAGCAAGTATCAACATGAGGCAGAACAAGTATTACTCGCGATTTCATTTGCCACAGAAATATTTCAAGTAAATTAGTAAGTATCAACATGACATAGAACAAACATTACTCACGGTTTGTCACAGAAATCTTTCAAGTAAATTAGTAAGTATCAACATGAGACAGAACAAGCATTACTCACGATTTGATTTGCCACAGAAATATTTCAAGTAAATTAGTAAGTATCAACATGACATAGAACACACATTACTCACGATTTGTCACAGAAATCTTTCAAGTAAATTAGTAAGTATCAACATGAGACAGAACAAGCATTACTCACGATTTGATTTGCCACAGAAATATTTCAAGTAAATTAGTAAGTATCAACATGACATAGAGCAAACATTACTCACGGTTTGTCACAGAAATCTTTCAAGTTAATTAGTAAGTATCAACATGAGGCAGAACAAGCATTACTCACGATTTGATTTGCCACAGAAATATTTCAAGTAAATTAGTAAGTATCAACATGACATAGAACAAACATTACTGACGGTATGTCACAGAAATCTTTCAAGTAAATTAGTAAGTATCAACATGAGGCAGAACAAATATTACTCACGATTTGATTTGCCACAGAAATATTTCAAGTAAATTAGTAAGTATCAACATGACATAGAACAAACATTACTCACGGTTTGTCACAGAAATCTTTCAAGTAAATTAGTAAGTATATACATGAGACAGAACAAGCATTACTCACGATTTGATTTGCCACAGAAATATTTCAAGTAAATTAGTAAGTATCAACATGACATAGAACACACATTACTCACGATTTGTCACTGAAATCTTTCAAGTAAATTAGTAAGTATCAACATGAGACAGAACAAGCATTACTCACGATTTGATTTGCCACAGAAATATTTCAAGTAAATTAGTAAGTATCAACATGACATAGAACAAACATTACTCACGGTTTGTCACAGAAATCTTTCAAGTTAATTAGTAAGTATCAACATGAGGCAGAACAAGTATTACTCACGATTTGATTTGCCACAGAAATATTTCAAGTAAATTAGTAAGTATCAACATGACATAGAACACACATTACTCACGATTTGTCACAGAAATCTTTCAAGTAAATTAGTAAGTATCAACATGAGACAGAACAAGCATTACTCACGATTTGATTTGCCACAGAAATATTTCAAGTAAATTAGTAAGTATCAACATAACATAGAACAAACATTACTCACGGTTTGTCACAGAAATCTTTCAAGTTAATTAGTAAGTATCAATATGAGGCAGAACAAGCATTACTCACGATTTGATTTGCCACAGAAATATTTCAAGTAAATTAGTAAGTATCAACATGACATAGAACTAACATTACTCACGATTTGTCACAGAAATCTTTCAAGTAAATTAGTAAGTATCAACATGAGGCAGAACAAGCATTACTCACGATTTGATTTTCCACAGAAATATTTCAATTAAATCAGTAAGTATCAACAGGACATAGAACAAACATTACTCACGATTTGCCACAGAAATGTCTCCGGCAGATCAACATCGGGGATGTGAGACCCATTTCCTAGCACGTAAATCTGAAATTAAAAAAATAACATTTTCATATTTGTGTTTCAGAAATAAAATCGATTTATTGCAAGATTTTTAAAATAAAAAATATGGTTTTAAGCTTCTTCAACGCATATTAGTGCAGGGATAGAAAATGGAGGTTTTAAGTGAAAGGAGCGATGTTCATTTTGCATATTTAATTGAAAATATTGAAATGTTAGAATGCGCAATGTGATTTTTATCCGTAACTTAATTCATAAAGAATTGTTAATTAGATTCCATCTGTATGTGCAAAATTTGAAATAAATCATCCAATCTGCTGCAAAAATAGGTGAAAAGTAAGATTTTTGTTAATGTTCTACAAAATAGTAATGGTACCATTGATATAGATACCGTTCATATGATTTTATGCTGTCCTTTACGATGATTTTAACTTTTGGCTATATACAAAATATAATAAGGTATTTTGTTAATTCTACCAGAGGGAGCGGGGACTTCAGCCCTTGCTTGCTGATGCTCACAAATCCCCACAGCTCCCTTTGTGAGTTCGGGGTTCCAGACCCTATTCGCTGTTGTTTGCTAAAAGCTGTTTTTGATTGTGTTTAAGTGATTGCTGTAACAGATAAGAAATGGCATGAGAATATATTTTGCTACTATTTCAGCGACTTCGTTTTGGCATATGTTCTCCAAACTTCACTTCTTGTTTGTAAATTAGTTTACATAAGGAACGATAATGTTTTATATATATACAAGAATTCACTATTTCTGTCTATTGTTATTCTCTGCGTCATATTTGGCGCCCTTGGCAACAAATGTGGCCCAATACCGTCAGCTCGATGCAAATATTGATTTGCACCTCTAAGGTCTTCCACTGGAAATTGGTCTTCAGGTCCACTTGACGAGTGATAAAAATAGTCTTCAATTGTATGAATAAAGCTCGGAAACCCGGAGGGACTCGACTGCGTCCTGATTGGGACAATCCGATACTGCTCGACGCTTTTGGCAGAGTTACAAAGTTGGCGATAATTCTATGTCTATGAAAATGTAATTTAATTTCTTCGAAAATCTCTGTTTCTTTATGGAAACTATTAAATTAATGCTATTGATTCAAAAAACAGCGAATTTCATTCTTAGTTGGAAAATAATGTTCTGTTAAGGCGTGTTAAATAAACATGTGTTTGGAAAGCAATTGTATTTAGCTGTGGGATATCTGTTAAATAAAACAAATGCATATAAAGTATCTACTTCAGTAAAATTAAACGTGATTGCAGCGCCACTGGCGAGCAATTTAAAATATTAGGAAAACAAACTCTACAACAAAGCGAAATTGACAAAAAACAATCTTATATGGGCAGCACACAACTTTCCTCACAGACACAAATTCATTCTCACTTTCCTTCTTTCACAGTTCATTAAATTGAGTTTATTTGCACAAAATAACATGGATAATTACTTAAAATGACACTGAAATTACAGTTTTAATTTAGTTTCCGCTTTCATGTGGCAACTGGACGTACTTTCAGAGGCGGCTTGGCAAAAATTCGAAAAAAAAATCTCCAGAACCACTAGCCTTAGTTTTGGTCTTATTATTTTCGTCGTCAAAAATAACGCACAAAACAGGCATTTAATTGGTAAATTTAAGCATACATAGTATTTCATTTTATTCTTTAACGATTTTTGCGAGACACTTAAAAAAAACCAGGTTCTATTTTTCCGAATCATACATAAATCTAATCAGCACCAGAGTAATCCACAATCTATCAAATTTTGTGAAATGTTTTCTATTAATTTTAAGCCAGAGTGGATCCATGCCATTTCGCAGAAAAGGTCAGGTTCTTTCTTTCCAAATCATACCTGAATCTAATCAGTACCAGAGTAATCGACAGGCTATCAAATTTTGTGAAATGTTCTCTATTAATTTTAAGCCAGAGTGGATGCATGCCATTTCGCAGAAAAGGTCAGGTTCTTTCTTTCCGAATCATACCCGAATCGAATCAGCACCAGAGTAACCCACAATCTATCAAATTTTCTGAAATGTTCTCGATTAATTTTTAGTTAGAGTGGATGCATGCCATTTTGCAAAAAAGGTCAGGTTCTTTCTTTCCGAATCATACCTGAATCTAATCAGCACCAGAGTAATCCACAATCTATCAAATTTTATGAAGTGTTCTCTATTAATTTTAAGCCAGAGTGGATGTATGCCATTTAGCAAAAAGAGTCAGGTTCTTTCTTCCCAAATCATACCTGAATCTAATCAGCAGCAGAGTAATCCACAATCTGTCAAATTTTGTGAAATGTTCTCTATTAATTTTTAGTTAGAGTGGATGCATGCCATTTTGCAAAAAAAGCTCAGGTTCTTTCTTTCCGAATCATACCTAAATCTAATCAGCACTAGAGTAATCCACAATCTATCAAATTTTGCGAAATGTTCTCTATTAATTTTAAGCCAGAGTGGATGCATGCCATTTCGCAGAAAAAGTCAGGTTTTTTCTTTCCCGAATCATACCCGAATCTAATCAGCACCAGAGTAATCCACAATCTATCAAATTTTGTGAAATGTTCTCTATTAATTTTAAGCCAGAGTGGATCCATGCCATTTCGCAGAAAAGGTCAGGTTCTTTCTTTCCAAATCATACCTGAATCTAATCAGTACCAGAGTAATCGACAAGCTATCAAATTTTGTGAAATGTTCTCTATTAATTTTAAGCCAGAGTGGCTGCATGCCATTTCGCAGAAAATGTCAGGTTCTTTCTTTCCGAATCATACCCGAATCGAATCAGCACCAGAGTAACCCACAATCTATCAAATTTTCTGAAATGTTCTCGATTAATTTTTAGTTAGAGTGGATGCATGCCATTTTGCAAAATAGGTCAGGTTCTTTCTTACCGAATCATACCTGAATCTAATCAGCACCAGAGTAATCCACAATCTATCAAATTTTCTGAAATATTCTCGATTAATTTTTAGTTAGAGTGTAAGCATGCCATTTTGCAAAAAAGGTCAGGTTCTTTCTTTCCGAATCATACCTGCATCTAATCAGCACCAGAATAATCCACAATCTATCAAATTTTATGAAGTGTTCTCTATCAATTTTAAGCCAGAGTGGATGTATGCCATTTAGCAAAAAGAGTCAGGTTCTTTCTTTCCGAATCATATCCGAATCGAATCAGCACCAGAGTAACCCACAATCTATCAAATTTTCTGAAATGTTCTCGATTAATTTTTAGTTAGAGTGGATGCATGCCATTTTGCAAAATAGGTCAGGTTCTTTCTTACCGAATCATACCTGAATCTAATCAGCACCAGAGTAATCCACAATCTATCAAATTTTCTGAAATATTCTCGATTAATTTTTAGTTAGAGTGTAAGCATGCCATTTTGCAAAAAAAGTCAGGTTCTTTCTTTCCGAACCATACCTGAATCTAATCAGCAGCAGAGTAATCCACAATCTATCAAATTTTGTGAAATGTTCTCTATTAATTTTTAGCTAGAGTGGATGCATGCCATTTCGCAAAAAAGATCGGGTTCTTCCTTTACGAATCATACCTGAATCTAATCAGCACCAGAGTAATCCACAAACTATCAAATTTTATGAAATTTTCTCCATTAATTTTAAGCCAGAGTGGATGCATGCCATTTAGCAGAAAAAGTCAGGTTCTTTCTTTCCAAATCATACCTTAATCTAATCAGCAGCAGAGTAATCCCCAATCTATCGAATTTTGTGAAATGTTCTCTATTAATTTTAAGCCAGAGTGGATGCATGCCATTTCGCAGAAAAAGGCAGGTTCTTTCTTTCCAAATCATACCTGAATCTAATCAGCACTAGAGTAATCCACAATCTATCAAATTTTGCGAAATGTTCTCTATTAATTTTAAGCCAGAGTGGATGCATGCCATTTCGCAGAAAAAGTCAGGTTCTTTCTTTCCGAATCATACTTGAATCTAATCAGCACCAGAGTAATCCACAATCTATCAAATTTTGTGAAATGTTCTCTATTAATTTTAAGCCAGAGTGGATGCATGCCATTTCGCAGAAAAAGTCAGGTTCTTTCTTTCCGACCCATACCTGAATCTAATCAGCAGCAGAGTAATCCACAATCTATCAAATTTTGTGAAATGTTCTTTATTAATTTTTAGCTAGAGTGGATGCATGCCATTTCGCAAAAAAGATCGGGTTCTTCCTTTACGAATCATACCTGAATCTAATCAGCACCAGAGTAATCCACAAACTATCAATTTTATGAAATGTTCTCCATTAATTTGAAGCCAGAGTGGATGCATGCCATTTAGCAGAAAAAGTCAGGTTCTTTCTTTCCAAATCATACCTGAATCTAATCAGCAGAAGAGTAATCCACAATCTATCAAATTTTGTGAAATGTTCTCTATTAATTTTCAGCTAGAGTGGATGCATACCATTTCGCAAAAAAATTCAGGTTCTTTCTTTCCGAATCATACCGAAATCTAATCAGCACCAGGGTTACCCATGAGTAACTGAGCTACTATATTTTGTGAAATTTCGTTGAATAGTTTTTGAGTTAGAGTGGATACATACATTGCACAGACAGACAGACACACAGACACACACACGCCACTCTTTGTATTCTAGAGTCCTTACGTATAGATCCGTCGAAAACTCGATTTTCGATTTTCGACGCGATTCGAATACTATTCCTATACATCGCTATATACTGTAAGGAAAGTAAAAATAAATTACAACGTTTTAGAGCATTGTGCTGTGAGTAGGAACTAACACCAGGAACGAGCAAAACGCTTATACGGAAGTCAATAAATACCAATTAAAAGTCGTATCATCCGAGACTGCTCTCGAAATATTTTAGTTCTTTTGTATTTTTGCTTTGTAAATTCGCCTGGTCTGCAAATAAAAATGAAAATTGAATAAAAAGTGCAAACTCAGTGCAATTTCAAATAATTGTCCTGGCATATTTTGTTCAATTAATCAATTTAACGAATTATAACGAATATTTGAGTCTATAAGGAAGGTCATGTGCTGCCCACATCAGATTTTTTTGTTTATCTCGCTTTGTTGATATCTTAAAACTTTAACGCCTCCACTAGTGGCGCTGTAATTAATTTCATTCGATTGGGTAAATTCACTTTCAACAGATAGAGCTAACGTGCACACTCATGGACCTTTGTTTACAAATTTATTGGGGTGCAAGAACTTTTCTAGGAACACTCTATATTTCAAATTTGCTGCTAGGATTAATTAAATCATGATTGACTTGCAGTTTCAACGGATTTTGAAACATATTATGGGACTGCTGAACGGTAAAGTAGGATAAATTGGGCGCATTCCTGCCATAATTTCTTTTCTTAACTTTGCATTTTCTTTTATCTAATGGCACATTTTCCACAGAAATGAAATCTTGGCGATCTCGCCACGAATTCAAATATCCGATAGAACGAAAATTACATTTCTGAAGGCGATAACATAGAATAAATATATATTTCTATTATCATAATAAGATCTTCAAAAAAAATCTATTAAGGGATATTCAATTTATATTCCAAATTTGATTACTTTTTTCTTAATACATAAAATGAATTTAGTATTTGATATTGCATATCGCTTAGATCCAATTATTCCTCCTCCATCAGCTTCGAGTATCTCATTATCGCAACGTGTTACCTTATTGAATATCGATACCAAAAAAGTGAAATAAAAAAAAATCGATCATAATTTATCGATATTTATATTATACTCCGTGACCTAAGTAGATTCAGTTAATAGTACATCTATTTTCTGAATTGCATAAAATTTCCAGGGAAAGTAAAATATTTCGCAGGTAATATCGGATATGTATTTATGTAGAGATACTTAGTTTGATGTGTAACATATCAAGCGCAATAAAATCCCTTTTGATGTTGTAAATTCATGGAATTCAATTGGTGGAATTCGATTCCCTATTTGCAGTTTGGGGGAATCAAATAGTCTAATACGTATTGAAAAAAATCTGATGCAGGCAGCATATGACTTTCCCTCCAAACTCATATCCATTTTCTCTTTTATAATTCCATAAATTGAGTTTAATAGTGCAAAATAAGATGTATAATTATTTTGAACTACGCTGAATTTACAGCTTTATTTCAATATTCGTTTTCACAGGCGACGTGGCAAAACCAAGAAATATCTAAAATATCTTGAGAACGGTTAGTCCAGATGGGGTTAATTTTACTCTTTTCGACGTCAGAAATTATGCATGAAACAAACATTTCAGTGAAATATTTTAGCGTAAACGTAGTCTTTTATTTTAGATTTCGTCAATTTTTGCGGGCCATTTCGCAAAAAATGGTAGGTCTTTTTCTTTCCGAATCGTCCCAGAATCTAATCAGCTTCAAAATATCTCACCAAATATCTCACCAAAATAATTCACCAAATTTTATGAAATTTGGTGAATTATGAATATATATTCGGTTTTCATCTAGAGATGTTATATATATTTAGTGTTGGTCATTCCGCAAAAAATCTGATGTGGGCAGCACATGACTTTCCTTATATAATGCAATGGATTTACTATTGTTATATTAAAAAAATAGATTATTCTTATAGTAGATACTTATATTCTTTCCAAGACATTGAATGTTCGTCAATTAGTCGTCATTTTCATTGATTTAGCGTCATTTTTATCCATTTGGAAACATTTTCGTTTATTTGGTAACATATGAAAAAAATCGCTAATTTGGCGACATCCCGCTAAAATCATCGCCAAAATGTCGCCAAGCGTTATGGACGGCGAAATAAGTTATTTTTATAGCAGAAAAAGGACTATTGGCGTTCAAATACAAAAGTATTACTCAGAGTATCTTTATTTATGAATAGAGCGAGCAAGATCCACGAGAGTGGTGTCACCAAATTTATCGCATGATAATACATATGAAGAGTGAACATGTTTCTCAACAGTTAATATTTGTTTTAATTAATGGGATTTTTTGATAAATTTATTTGAAAAATGTGTAAAATCTCGAGAACTGTTTATACTAGCGTTCTAAAATTTATGTCAATCGTTTTCTAA
Organism: Amaurobius ferox; assembly: GCA_951213105.1. Taxonomy (NCBI): domain Eukaryota; kingdom Metazoa; phylum Arthropoda; class Arachnida; order Araneae; family Amaurobiidae; genus Amaurobius; species Amaurobius ferox. Next base: position 104,455,571 of record OX578146.1, read on the forward strand.
TGAAAAATTACATAAGAAATGACTATTTACATAACTTTTAATAAAGGTTTTCATTTTTTTTATGATTTTCTCATAATTTCACTCGGAAATTTAGGGGGTTCTGAACATTTGATTGCGTATAAAAACAATAGGCTTCCAGTATTCATGGAATGTAATTTTTATACCAAATTTTGTTCGAATCGCTCCATTTATTGGTCAGTTATTGTCTCCACAGACTCACTGACCCCCCCCCACACACACATACATCATCTCAAAAACGCCTGATTCGTGTTCAGGGATGCTTGAAACGTGCTCTCCCGTCGAAAATAGAATTCGAGTTTTCGGCCCCGTCACAATGCTTTCCTTATACATTATATGTATACTATAAGGAAAGTAAAAACGGTTAGCAAAATCTAACCAGCAGCAGGATAATCCACAAGTGGCTTTAAGGACAGAGACCATGTAACTCACCTATTGAATAATTAGTAATTAAATCCATGGTCGGAAAAGGATATCTTCAGTATATGAAGGTATCCAGCCATAATACGCAGCTTGGCCCTCATCCCGACAGTCCTGTATTTATCTAGGTCTTTGAAAAGTAACAATTGAAGAATATATGTGAGTTAAACAAACAGTTTTACATATTAGAATAGAATAAACATTACAGGTACATCCAACCCCGCACAGTTGGGAAAGAAGGCTATTGTGAATGATAAAAGTGTTGGAAAAAATAAAAATTTAAATTTGAATAAGCAAAAGTGAATCAAATACAGAATATTAGGAGGATAATCTAGAGAAAAAAATTTTGAAATAAAATTTTGAAATATACAAAATGAAATGAATGTGAAAAAAGAAAAAAAAAGTCCAAATAAAAAAAAAAAAATGAAGAAAGACCGTTTAGAGAGAAAAAAAAATTAGAGGGAGTAAAAGTTCAATATGAAGAAGTTAGATAGCTTTTTTTTCTCCCCATAACAGAATATCATAAACTATGTAAAAGCAAGTAAAGTACAGTAAGCTGACTTTATTGATCATAGAAAATTGAAAGCAATACGCTGAATAAACTTGAGAAACTTTATCAGAAATAAATTGGGCGACAATAATACAATTTTTTATTTTGTTTATTGAAGCTGGGTTGGATATTATAATGTAATAAGGAAAGTATTGTGACAGATGGATTTAAAGCAATTTGATTTATTACAATTTGATGGTTGAAAAAGGTGGAAATTTTTAGTTAAAGGGCAATTAAATATATATTGATCAACGTCCTCGTAGGAATTACAAGGACAGGTTGGGGTGGATTTGCCGGTGCAAAGCCGGTTTTATTATTAATCTTAAATCCACCAGTAAAAATATTAAAATCTGAGAACTTCATACCAATTATATTGATTAGATTGACAGTGAGAGCAGAGGGATGGGTTTTGGAAAAAGGGATGAAGAAGTCAAAATAAGAAGAGGGAGGGATATAGAGTTAAACCAGCCCATAAGTGGCTTGCCAGCTAAATTTTGAGAAATTTGGTTAATTAGGTTTTCAGCTAGAGTGGATACACACATTGCACAGACAGACAGACACACAGACACAGACGTCACGCTAAAATTATTTTTTTTCAGGTTCTAGAGTGCGCGAAACGTGTAGATCCGTTAAAAACCCGAATTGCAATTTTCGACACGATTCCAATACTTCCCTTATACATTACCATGTATTGTAAGGAAAGTAATATCTCTGGGTGTAAATGATAACTACATAAGGAAAAAAAGCATTCTCTCAATTCAACGATTAGTATATATAAACTGGTTTCACACTTTCTGGCGTTCTCCAGCATTAAATAGCCGATAATTGCAGAAGAAGCAGAAAACTTATTAAACGCCATATTTACAAACCTCTGTAGTAACTATGGCTCGTATACCAAGCAGACAACATGTTGTATAAATCGTTGTAAAAACCCGAATTGCAATTTTCGACACGATTCCAATACTTCCCTTATACATTACCATGTATTGTAAGGAAAGTAATATCTCTGGGTGTAAATGATAACTACATAAGGAAAAAAAAGCATTCTCTCAATTCAACGATTAGTATATATGAACTGGTTTCACACTTTCTGGCGTTCTCCAGCATTAAATAGCCGATAATTGCAGAAGCAGAAAACTTATTAAACGCCATATTTACAAACGTCTGTAGTAACTATGGCTCGTATACCTAGCAGACAACATGTTGTATAAATCGTAAGACACACTTGCGTAATAAACAAATAAAGATAAATTCGGATACTAATTTTTAAGTGCGTAATAAACAAATAAAGATAAATTCGGATTCTAATTTTTTTATCCCTACTTTATGTTCAACCGGTCTTTTGTTTTTCCGGTCAGAGGTCTGAATACCAGTAATAGAAAATCTGATTTATAGTAAGAGTAGCCAAGATCCTATAAATCATTATTCCCACCCTCGGACTACCTTATTATTTCAATTATACATCCTTACTGACTATTGTTCAATTCTTTGTATTGTATACATTGATTTTTTCATTTTTGTTTTCAATTATTCCCCTCTGGTTATCCTGACCATATACTTGTATTATGTCATCTTCCAAAATTTGTAATTAACTTAATGTTGTAATTGTTATCCTTTAGATTTCATGTACTGGAAAGCACTTTAAAAAACTTTCAGAAGAATTTTATAAACTTTTGTGAATAAAACGTGTATAAGTATAATTTGATCTTTGAAACTTCTCAGAGCAGATAATAGAAATTTGTTCTTTCGAAAATTTTTAGAAAGGTGTGTTTCTGAAATTAAAATTATGTTCGCCCATGTAGCTCAGTGAATACTGCTTACTGACCAAACCGAGTATACCTGGTTAGAATTCCGGTTCGTAACCATGAGTTCGTAACAAATTATTTAAAAACAAATATCTTTAAAAGCAACATTACAAACAAGGAATGGAAGTTATGCCTTCTATCTCAAGACACGTACTTTAAGCTCCAGTAAAATGCTTATACTTGAATTAAATTCAATACAATTTTGGCAAATCATATTATAATTATTAATGTTGGTTGAAATAACTTGGAATGGTCCATAGACTATTCGAAGTGATTTCAACCAACCTTAATAATTTGTACATTATTTGCATTAGATGAGGACGGAGTTGACTCTCGAACTGAGACTTAGATCGACCTCTGCGCCAACCAGCGCTCTGTTTGATATTCATTCGCGCCGATCAGACGCATTCAATGTTTGAAAATTGTATAAATTAAACTTTAATAAAATGCATAAAATTAATTTATTGATTTCTGTCTAAAAATTCTGATGTGGGCCATCATATGACTTTTTCTACAGACTCAAATTCAAATTCTACTTTTCTTATAATTCGAGTTTAATTGCACAAATTAACGTGGAAATTGTTTTTAAAATTAATTACATTGGATTTGTAATTTTAACTCAATTTTCGCTTCCATGCGGCGACTGAACGTAATTCGGAAGGCGACATGGCAAAAAATGCGGAAAAACTAAAATACCTCGAGAACAGTTAGCCTTAGAGTTGTGGCGTTAGTCTTATTCATTTCGACGTCAAAAATTACGTATAAAACAAGCATCTAATTGATCATTTGAACACACGTAGTCTTTAATTTTAGATTTTGACGATTTTTGCGGGTCATTTCATACAGAAGGCAGGTTTGTTTTTTGCGAATCATAACAGTATCCAACCAGTGCCAGGATTAGCCACAAGTGACTTATGTACCAAATTTTGTGAAATGCGGTCAATTAGTTTTCAGCTGTAGGGGATACATATATTGCACACACAGACAAACACACAGACATACACACACAAACACAGATACATACATACACACACACACACACACACACAGACGTAACGCTAAAAATAGTTTTTTCGGGTTCTAGAGTGCTCGAAACTTATAGACCTTAAAACTCGAGTCTCGATTTTACATGATTCCAATATTTTATTTTTCTATACATTACCATATATTGTAGGGAAAGCAAAAATATAATTTTCTATACATTTGAATAAACATCGTTTCGTGAAAGGATGGAACAGGGCAAAAATCTTGAACCGATTCTACAATTGAAAATATCTTAGGGCTCGGACCGGGTTTGGATACTATCAAGTTGATGCCAGAAAAAAAACTAAAATTTCAGCCCGTGTGGATCTCTAATCTGTTTATTCCTATATATATGATATAATTGGGCTTATCTGAGAGTTGATGGGTTAGAGGGGGGATAGTGTGGTCCCTGTAGTTTCCACCCCTTCTGTTCTGGTCTATATTGGATGGTTCCAAAGTTCAATGTGATATGCCCCTTGAGGTGCACCGGGAAACATGTTAACATAGAAAAACGGTTTACCATGCTTTTGCCACTAGAATAGGTGAATGGTTGCAATATCAAGTGCCTTGCTGAAAAATTTACCCGATGCAACTTACGATAAAGACCAAACACATTTTATTCTATTCCCTTTACCTGTGATATATTAGTAATGAACGCATTGAAAACTTCGACCGAATGAAACTTACTTCTCCTAAGATGGTTCGTGGAGTAAAAAAAATCCTGGTAGTTATCCTAATGAGATTTTCAAATTCAATTTTTCAATTAAGGATGCATCTATTTATGCTTGAACTTTGATTACTTTTTCTATTCATATATTGGATTTAGCATTTGATATTGCATATCGCTAGGATTCAATAATCTGTTCGAGCTTGAGGTATCGAATCATTACAGTGCGATGCCTTATTGAATATCGATGTAAACGAAATCTGAAGTTTAAAAATAAAGTTGATCATAATTTATCGATATTTATATTAGACATCGCCTTATTAGATATAGTCAATATCGCTTTTTTTGAAGAAAGATAATAAAGTCGTAAAAGCAAGTGTCTTAAAAGCACTCCATATAAATCTGTACTCTTTTTTCTGTATATTATTACTGTAAATTTTTGTATTCTGCATTCGAAATTTAGGCTGATACGCACTTGACTTCAAAGTACAAACCACACTTAAAGGGCGTGGCCTGTAGATTTGCAGGATATATTTATTTTTTAAATTAGACCAAGGGTTGCTTTTATAAAGTTTTTGTGGACGTTTGCAACATTTTGCTTCTGAATTGTAATATTTTGGAGGAATTTAAACGAACATTAATATTTCTATGAGCTATCACATGCGAAACAAACATTCACATTTTTAAAGAATAATAATCAGGTCCGTAAAAAGAGGAAGACGAAAGTCGTGACATATTCCCTGGACTCATAAAGACTGAACTGACGCTACCCAATAGTATTTATATTTTTAGCCGTTGTTTAAAATATAATTTGTCAGTCGATGTTCTTATATTTCAATTTATAACATCTTCCAGTAATTTAACCGAAGATATTTATTTTTAATACTTTGCTGTGCTCAGGTAGAGTATGTTACTTAAAACTTATTTTTCTACTTTCCCTGCAATACATGGTAATGTATAGGGAAAGTATTGGAATCATGTCGAAAATCGCAACTCGAGTTTTCGACGGATCTACACGTTTCGAGACCTCTAGAATACGAAAAAACTATTTTTAGCGTGACGTCTGTGTGTCTGTCTGTCTGTCTGTGCAGATTTTGTATCCACTCTAACTAAAAAACTAATTGACCGAATTTCATAAAATTTGGTAGGTAAGTCACTTGTGCACGAATCTGGTGCTGATTAGTTTTGGGTATGACTCGGGTTAAAAGAACCCGCCTTTTTTTGCGAAATGGCCCGCAAAAGCTTGTATCCACTCTAACTGAAAAACTAATGGACCGAATTTCACAAAATTTGGTAGATAAGTCGCTTGTAGGCCACCCTGGTGCTGATTAGATTTTGGTATAATTCGAAAAAAATAACCTTCCTTTTTTGTGCTAAATGGCCCGCAAAAATCATCAAAATCTAAACTTATGAACTACGTATGCTCAAACATAGCCATTAAATGCTTGTTTAATACGTCATTTTTAGCGAAAAAAAGAATAAGACCAACCCCATTACACTAGGACTAGCCGTTCTCGAGATATTTTAATTTTTCGTATTTTTCCTACACCATTTTTGAAAATAAGTCCAGTTTTCAAATGAGAACGAAAATTGAATTAAAAATTAATTAAATTTAATATAAATAAATAGAACGTGAATATAAGTCTGCAGAGAAAGTCATGTGCTGCCCACATCAGATTTTTAATTTTATAAGCATGATCACGTCTATTTGCAGGTTATGTAGAATATATAACATAACATAGCCAAGTTATAGTCACAGGGCCATGGAGAGGGGGCTGCTGTCCCACGGCGGGGACTCTGGTCCCTGAAGCTCACAAATTGTGTATAAATATAATGTAAAATTTTAAATTAAAACCATTATAATAAATAAATTAACCAACTTTTGGCAGTCCATTAAAACCAGTTTTGCTTATGTTTAGTACGGTAATATAAAAACAGGAGAAAATTGAAATCCATCTAATAATTCTCTGTGTAATTTGCATTTTGCGTCAGGTACAATATATAATAATATTTGTAAATTTCATTACACTTGTAATGCAAGAAAACTAAAAGCATATGCTCTAATTGAGAGCAGTGACAACTAAGGCAAGTTAGGGTGAGCTGTCCCAGGTAGCTTAATTATAAGTGGATTATGAATATCCAGTGACTAACAGGCTAAAACCACCCAGAAGAATATAAGCTGTGGTGAAATTTTCTGAAAGGTGTATAAAGAATATGACATGGACGATAAGGGGCGACTAAACAAGTTTTAGTTTTCAATAAAAAGTGACCAGCTTCAAGGTAAAGTCCTGAGATTTGATCTGGAGATGTTCGAGATGGAATGGACCTGAGTGTGGACCGGCTTTGGAGAAGTGGAAAGCGCTCCGCATGTATCAAAAAATGAGCAAGACCTCATTAGGTATTGTGCCTTATAAACTATATGAGAATTGCAGTATGAGTCTAAATTTTAAAGGTATTTTGAAAAATCGCCCTGCCACGTGGTCCAACCAATCCTGGAATTATTGCATTACATGTCTCTTAACAATAACAATTTAACAAATATTATTGGAATAATAGGATATTAGATGAAATTGCAATAATTATCTATTTCATGTGACCTAATGATAATTTATAATTGTGCTTCAAATTATAATGTTTCCCAGATAAATTTAGTTTTTTGGATACATTTTAGTAGTTACTGAGGTGTAATAAGCATTCAAATCACAATAGCATATTATCCCCATATGCCAGTCGGCCACCTTTAGTAACGTACTAACAATTAAACAACAACAATTTAATAATTGCACAAATATACTATACAGAATAATTCTACAAATAAATACGTAAAACATTTTCGAGATATTTTAACATATAAAAACTTTATCTATCAAGTTGTTAATAGTTGGAATTAAAAGAGTTATTAGGTAAAAGTAAATATATGCGAGTCATTTCTCTCTCTCTTATTAAAGAAAAAGATCGGTAAACATGCGCAAAATTAAAATGTAAAGGCATAAAAATAGCAACGAAGTGAATATTTAGGCAATTTATTATGGGAAATAATCTAGCTGAGAAGGAAAATTGCCAATTGGACAATATTGCTTTCTCCCTCATTTTTTATACGATTTTTAATATAGTGAGGTTGCTGGTTTTCTAGAATGACCAAATCACCTAGATTCACCAAATTGAGCAAGTGCTTGCATCTAAAATTAATCGAGCGACCCATTGCATGTTTCATTTAATTATGGTTTAAAGTGAAGTGCGACTGTTGAATTTGACAGTTTATTTACTGTGGGTCCGTTAGTTTTTTACGTGAGCATTGATTACGAGCACAAACTCGGATTCCAAAAGAGACAGAAAAAGCTAGAAGAAAAGGACAAAAAACTCTTAAGTTAAGACAAAAAATCAGCAATTTTTCGGAAATTCAGAAAAGCCGTCAGATGTTAAAGCATCCGAAAAACTGCTGATGGAGAAACTAAAAATATTATCAAAGCAAGGCATGCGGTAGAAAAAAGTAACAAAAGTTGAAACATAGCTCAGTATATTTGCAGTCAAGTCAACCTATATAAATACTTATAGCTTCTGCTTCAGACGTTGGAAGCTTTGCCACCCTGCCTACATTATACTCTTCAGAAAGCAATTATGACGTTCGAATGTCGAATGATGGTCAAACGTCATCGGAACATCGAAAATACTGGCAAAGACATACCGAATTCAGTTCTAAAAGTTCTCAAGAGTCGAGAAATTTTATACTCAGAGTGTTGTGGACAAGTATATGACAATAGGAGAAATATGAGCGGATCTTACAAGGATGCCCCTTAAAGGCAATAAACTTGTCAAAGTTTGTCAATGCACTGACACAGTCTTAACTTATGCGGCGTACAAACTAAAGAAAGTTGTCCAGAACCAATTATGTTCTATAGTATGGTTAAAAAATGTGAAATATATTTATCAGCAGTCCATAAATATGGAACATTCTATTTAAACACGCTGGCTAGTAATTGAACATTATGTCGGACACTCGTTGGTCAGCTAGAGTTGATAGTGTGAGAAAAAGAGCAGCTCATGTTCTTGACTTTATTACTGCTCTCAAAGCCTTAGAAAACTTATACTCAACTGCTCAAACAAAATATGATCAGAATGAAATATTACATTATGCAAAATCATTCCAATGTGTATAAATACCGTCTATTTGGTTGAAAGTACCGAAATTGATTACCGAAGCAAAATTCCACAAACAATAAATATTATTCTTGAAACAGAAATACGGAACATCGAGAGTTTAATTACTTCTCTGCAAAGTATCAGAGATAATTGGGAAGCTATTTTGTCTGAGAGTAAGACAGTATGGAGCAATCAAGACAGCAAAAATTGAAACAATTTCATAATGAGCTTCAAGATATCAAAAACGCTCCGGAAAATAATAATGTTTTACTATCTTACTTAATAATGTTTACTTAATAATGTTTACCATCACCTTTTACTTAATAATGTTTTACTATAACCTCATTGACTGTGTCACCGATTCGTTAAGAACAATAAAATTTGAAGAAGCGTCTGAACTTAATTTCCACGTTTAGTTTTTTGTGAACATTTCTTTTCCTGGAAAATGACAAACTCGAAGTTCACATAGCGAATTTTGCAGCGAATATGATTCAGATGTTCCCCAAGAGTTGGGGAATCACCTTAAAAAGTATAACCGTCTTATTTCAAAATCAACAAAGCATTGATGCTGCTCGAAAATAAGTTTGGCGATTTGATTTTTTTTTTACCATTTTACCGAACTGAATCATTGCATTAAGTATATTTTTCACGATCCCTGTGTTAGTCTCCCAAGCTATGCATTCATTCAGCAAGCTTGGATGGGTAAACAATTTTTCAGGAACAAAATGGTTTTTTTTTTAAAGACCAAATATGTCATCAACGAGTAAGTAGCCGGGAAATACTGAGTCGTCATTGGCAAAAAGAACACTTTTTAACTTTTCGTGGATAAAATGTACAGGAAAGTGTTCATGTATAAATAGTAACAATAAAGAGAAATCAAGGCTCATATTTTTAAATATAGTAACATATAATAATTTGCATATTTGCACACAATACAATTTATTTTTTGATAATTACAACATGTTTCGACTATCTGTCATCTTCAGTTATGTTGTGAGACACCCCTTCCCCCTTTTTATTAAATTGTTTCTTTCTAAATTCATGTTTCGGAAACACCGTTTCAAAAATCCATTTTGTTCTATCGTTTCGGCAAATTCTAAATGGTACTTTCGATTTTAAACTTTGTTCTTAAAAATAAATTAGTATCCTTTTGATAAAAAGCCAAATATTTTAATCCTTCTTTCTGGAGCAGTTCAGTCTGTAATGATAACTCCTCGCGTATTAATACATAATGACGTACTTTCATTTTTTCCGCGAAATATTTTATATGGAAATGTACTAGTGTTATATTTTGTGTCGTCATAATAGACGTAATGTTACGAAAGACGCTATAGCGCCAAATGTTGGTAATTAGTCGCAATTGGCGACCGACCATAGAAGGGGATGGTCGTGTACGAAAATCGAAACGTCTAAAATTAATTTCTTAATATTTTAATTGAAATTCTAAATATAATGAATTCCCTTTAAAGACCTCGCGTTAAGCAAGAATGTAAATTATTTTCTAAAGATGGTAAAGTGGTTTCAACAGGCAAGGATTTGCCGTTTGTTTCACAGCTAGTATTCTATTCTTATCTCGATATCGTAAGAAGTTTATGGATGATTTATAAGATTGTATAATCCCATATTTGTTCGGAAGAATCGAATGTCTGACTGGAATTGTAAAATAAATTAATAAGAAGATCTTGCCTAAAGTGATTAATAAAAGATGATGATATTATTTCATCAAGTTTGGATTTCGCATTTTGGAAACCTTATTGTCATGTCATTCAAACTCATGCACGTATTCCATCCGTTCCAAGTCAAAGGCATCTGATCTTAAAAGAAATACCGATTCTGAACTTCACGGTCATCTATCCGAGTTCCTTTTAACATAACGCAATTATGGTAAAAATTTAGATACGCCCAATGGGGTCCAATCCCGTGGATTTGAATGAGAATCCACCTGATGAGATTCCCTTCTTCCAGTGTTCACATCTGCTACGAAATTGCGTGCGAATAACCCTCACCGATCCTGCTTCATGTTGACATCGTATCGCGTCAACCGAACCACCGTTTCCAGTCGCATTGAACTGCCTTACCACTCCACTCGATAATTGCCAGTTGTATGCTACTCGGAGGCATATAACAGTTAGTAGTTCTATACAAAATAATTACCAAAACTTTAAATGCAAATAAAATAAACATATTGTATTGTTTTTATCTCATTTTTTTCAGTTTTATGTTTTCTCTTCTTGACCCATTTTTAGTACATAGATTAATATTTTTTGCATTCTCTGTTATCTTAGGGAAAAGGGAGGTGGTCTAATGGCTGTCCTCGGGCTCGAGATAGGCCCCAGACAACGCTGGTTACTCACTATATGACTAGAATTAACCATTTTTTTTTACCAGTTATAAAAGCCAACTTTGTCTTTAAAATTGGTTGTTAAAATTAAAAATTGAAAATACATTTTTTGTTATAATTCTAGTCATAAGATTTATCCAAGTGTTATCAACACTGTAACGAAGTTAGAGTGAGAAGGGGATAGGTGTTGACCACCAGTTATCGGGACAGATCAGACTTCTGCAACTGACAGCTTGAACGTGCACAAGTGGCAACATAATGTTTATTTTAATGTCACGTCATACATAATAAAATTTATCAAAATTATAACATGTTAGCATTACAGCGAATTAAAATTGAATGTGTTCACAGTATCATAATGACCTGCAGGAAATGGTAACACATTTTAAGTGAAGGATATGACACTAGCGTACTGATGAAGAAATCAAATTAAATTAAGTGATTTAACTCAATTTAATGGATTATTCAAAGCAGCGGGTATATTAAAATAACAGACAGTTTTTCCAGGTCTAGTTCTCGTGAAACATAAAAGTCTATGCAAGGACCTTTATGCAACAGATTTAGAGTATCTGACATCCGTTAAAATGTAACATTTCCATTCATATTTTCTAAATTTTATTAGAAATTGTTTCTGCCTGATTTTATGTAAAATTTTATTAGTGTTTATATTGAGGAATTTTTCTCGTTTTTGAGGTGTTATCGTCGGACAAAATATGCAGACAACAGACAGAAAAAGTACTTAGAGTCAACTAAAAAGTCGGAAGTTTAGGCAGTTCACTCCCTCGCCTCAATAAAGGCATTCCAGAAAAAATTGGGTTTCTATAATTCAAGCGATTCTGGAGATATAATGGTCATAACGTTTTTGCGTTCCATCCATTTACAGATTCGTTGGTGTGGATTATAGGGGAATGCCTTTGAAAAACATCCGAGGGACATCCATATAAAAATTCTGGTTCCAGTCATGCTTAATTAGTTGCTGAATGCCTAAATGTGCAGTCACGCCAAAATGCAGTTAAACGTTACGTTACTGAACTATTCACAGGCGTATGCAAATAATGCCAGTGCTATGATACATATCTGTCAGGTAAAACACGTATGTAACACCGTGAGATTTAACACCAGGGAGATTTACGATGTTGTATCCTCAGTGTCTATAACACGATGGCACCTGCCATTCTTGTGGTAATATTACTTCGGTACGACAATAAAGCTGTAATATTATTTCTCGAATTGAAATTCGCCTTGTTGTTGATGAAAGGTATTTTGAACAGGCTGTGCAGTAGATTCCTATGGCACTGTTTATTTTAACATTCCTGAGTATGGCAGCAATTCGGCAATAACCTTATTATTAATACATTCTGTACGGTGAGAAAGCCCAGTACTTAACGCGCGGGGATTAGACGGTCTGAGGCCGCTTCCTAGGTCTGCTCAAACTGCCTCCGTGTTCATGCGGAGTACGGGCACGTTAAATATGTGGGTCCGTAAGTCTTTCCGAGAGGCTGGTGATAGGGGAGGAAGGGTACAGTCCCAGTAGATGTCGCCCCACTGCGTTCAGGTCTAAATTGGGTGGCACTAAGCGGCCGTCTGAACAGATGCCTTACGCCTTCGGGTAGGTCGGACAGCATAGGTCAACGAAGACGAATACATTCTGTAACAGTTTTAGTGTCGACGCTTGCTAATTTGACAATGCTCTATAACTTTGTAATTGGCTTATTTCGTCTTTCGCTTTATTGTCGAATTTGTTAGTCTAGTATATTAATTTCTTCTCAAGCAGCGCTGCAATCATTTTTGTTTCGTCTGAGCACCTTACTATACACATGAGCACTTTACTATATTAGCACATGACACTTTACTATATGAGCACATGACATATATATGAGCACTTTACTAGAGAGGTAGCGAACGTGCACAGTCATAGACCTTTCCTTACAAAACTATTGAGATGTTTGAACTTTCCTAGAAATCCCCTGTTTGCACATATTCCCTGTATTGACAGAAACATTTAGATGAACATTGGCATAGTTTTGAAATCAACTTTTCATTCGACTTGATAAGAACTTACAAATCATTTAACTAATAGCCTAAATCTATAATAAATTAACTTTCAGATAGGTACTAAATTAATCTCAGACAAATTAGTGGAGAATATATGCGTTGACGATGAAAACCTATATGTAGTGCTATCATCTGAGCTTGTCGAAACAACAACACATTAGTGAACTGAATAAGATAGATGCCTGCCATTTTCTGAACAAAAGTACTGTCTGTGGTAAAGCGGCAGGGTAGACAAGGGTAAAGCGAAATAATTTACGATCAAGTATCTTTTATTTGTATTATATATTATTCGAAATAAATGTATAATTTTTTTTTATTGTAAATAAAAGTAGATGCAGACATATTTTTGCTCCTATTGAAGCCATATCCTCAAGTGTCTGCGTATTTTTGAGGACAGACACATCTCGAAATGTCTACCTGTCAGGTGATATTGCATTGGGAATGGAATTGGAAATGAATGCGGGCACAATTCTATCATTTAACTGCCATATAGGCCCGGGTAGACGTGCCTAATTTTCAAAATTTTATGAAGGATGGAAGATTCCCCTTCTCTATTCAAGACGATTATTTTTTGCCTGAATCATTTCGTTTCAGCAAACATAGTATTGCTTGTGTACGGACTTTGGAGAGTAATTTTAAAAGTTAATTGCAAATTTGGCGGAGAGAATCGCCTAAATTATATGGATTTTGATATTTTTGGAATTTTTCTATGTAATAAATTAAATTGTTACCAAGTGAAAAGGTAAAGTTTGGTGAGTGAAATATTCAATTCCTTACTTGTTTACGTTGATTTTTTTTTGTTAGTTAAAAGAATTTCCCGTGTATTGCTTTTTCCCGCATATAACGTGTACACACAGAGAAACACAAAATCCGGGGTCTACTTTAGTATCAAAATTGCAAAAGTCATTAATTTATCTTCATTGTAATTCAGTTATTATATTTTATTTGTAATTTTGTTAAAATATAACACAGCATGACAATTTTATATTTGCCGCTTTGGTCTTTGGTTTTATGCATCCTCAAATTATTTTATCACGCTTCGCCTCTGAGTACTATATAGTTAGGCTCAGAAGCAGTTCATGATGGAATACCGTACATTTTTAGTCACAACTTTTTATATCGAATTGCGTGCGTAAGTGTAAGTTTTGCTTGTGTGTTCACGTACAGTTGATTAATTTACATGGTTATTTTTAGTCACAACTTTATATATCGAACTGTGTGCGTAAGTGTAAGTTTGTCCGTGTGCATACAGTTGATGGATTTACATGGTGTTTTTGTTGTAGGGTTACTTAAGGTTGAGTGTGCTTGTGTGTGTACCTACAGTTGATGGACTTACATGGCTTTTTTGGTGTGGGGTTTTAAGGTTGAGTGTGCTTGTGTGTTCACGTACAGTTGATTAATTTACATGGTTATTTTTAGTCACAACTTTTTATATCGAATTGCGTGCGTAAGTGTAAGTTTGTCCGTGTGCATACAGTTGATGGATTTACATGGTGTTTTTGTTGTAGGGTTACTTAAGGTTGAGTGTGCTTGTGTGTGTACCTACAGTTGATGGACTTACATGGCTTTTTTGGTGTGGGGTTTTAAGGTTGAGTGTGCTTGTGTGTTCACGTACAGTTGATTAATTTACATGGTTATTTTTAGTCACAACTTTTTATATCGAACTGTGTGCGTAAGTGTAAGTTTGTCCGTGTGCATACAGTTGAGGGATTTACATGGTGTTTTTGTTGTAGGGTTACTTAAGGTTGAGTGTGCTTGTGTGTGTACCTACTATTGATGGACTTGCATGGCTTTTTTGGTGTGGGGTTTTAAGGTTGAGTGTGCTTGTGTGTTCACGTACAGTTGATTAATTTACATGGTTATTTTTAGTCACAACTTTTTATATCGAACTGTGTGCATAAGTGTAAGTTTGAATGTGCTTGTTTGTGTGCATACAGTTGATGGATTTATATAGTGTTTTAGGTGTAGTAGGGTTACTTAAGATTGAGTGTGCTTGTATGTGCATGTACAGTTGGTGGATTTACATGGTGTTTTTGTTGTAGGGTTATTTAAGGTTGAGTGTGCTTGTGTGTGTACGTACAGTTGATGGACTTATATAGCTTTTTTGGAGTGGGGTTTTAAGGTTGAGTGTGCTTGTGTGTTCACGTACAGTTGATAAATTTACATGGTCATTTTTAGTCACAACTTTTTATATCGAACTGTGTGCGTAAGTGTAAGTTTGAGTGTGTTTGTTTGTGTGCATACAGTTGATGGATTTATATGGTGTTTTAGGTGTAGAGTTACTTAAGATTGAGTGTGCTTGTATGTGTATGTACAGTTGGTGGATTCACATGGTCTTTCTGGTGTAAGGCTACTTAATGTTGAGTATGCTTATGTGTATACGTACAGTTGATGGATTTACATGGTCTTTTTGTTGTGGGGTTACTTAAGGATTTTTGAATTTAATTCTTATATTTTTTTACAGAAAAAAGTTTTATTCAATGGTCGAAACACATTAGTCAGTAGAATGGCGATTTGGAACCAATTTGGGTAGCAAGTTTCATATATTATGCAAATGTGAACGCAGAAAAAAAATCCGAGAAATATTTTTATAGCTTAGCTATGAAACGGAGTTTTGTTAAAATAGTTAGTTTTTCGTAATTTCAAAAACCGCTGAAGCGATTATTACCAAATTTAGGTCGTATACTGCATATATTGTCTAGATGTGAACTCAGAAAAAAAAATCCGAAAAATGTATATAGTTTAGTTATAAACGAGATTTTGTCAAAATCAGTGACCCCTCATGATTTCAAAAACTACTGAAGCTATTTGGATTAAATTTTGGTAGTAAACTGTGTATTGTTTAGATGCGAATACAGATTTTTTTTAATGTATATAATTTGGCTCAGAGATCGAATGTCCACTTGTTTCGTATGGAAAGTTTCGGAATTGCCCTGATCCTTTGGCTTGCTTATTGACATTAAATTTTCCATATTTGTTTTAGGACTTATACCTATTTAATAACAATAATTCATTATCTGTACCATATACAACACACGCGAAAAAATCTCATCGACGGACGAAAAAATATTGTGTTCCTAATGTTTCTTTTTGCTCTAAAGTAATCTGTTTTTCTTCAAGTTATGAAGAATATAATTTTTTCTACCATCACAGTACTAATCTTGGTATTTCAAATATCACCCTGAGGAGGGGGGGGGGGGGGAGAATCTAACGTTTGCAGATTAATGTGCATTTTCTTTTTAAATTAAATTCACTCTCCTCATTTATGACCAATTTCTCCTTTGTCCGCTACGTATGTTCAGTGAATTTTGCTCCAACAAGTTTTGAAATTCTTGGTTTGGTACGGTGCTCAACTACAACTTTGGATGCACTGGAGAACAAAATGATGAAAATAATGGAGAACAAACACGATGCCAAGTTTATTAGAAAAATTGATTTCAAAACTTTTAAATTATAATTTTTGAATCTTACTCTTGAGACATAGTCGGAATCAAAAAGTAATTTCTTTCCTTCTGTTTCAATTGCATCGTCGTTTTCTCTTAGCCATGTGTTAAGCAAGAAAGGAGATTCCAACTTGCGCTCAAAATCTTGTTTGAGCGGCTTATCCTCCAGTATTGTTCCTAAAAGAAAAACCTCATAAATTTTAAAAATTACCATATTCGTGTAATGAAAGTAACGAAAGTAAAATCTCGATCGAGCAAAATCTAATAGCCTTATATTCGAAAGTCCCTCGCTTCTTACCAAACAATGTTTTCCGTATAGACTTTAAGATCAACGCAGTTAAATCTTCCGTAGAGGGACATATCTATGCCACACCGAATATCGCTTTGTATATCTGCACCTAATAAAATAGCATCTTCTTAATAAAACGCCTTTTGTTCTCAAATTCTAATCTCCTCCAACTATATATATATGCCGGGTTTCGCTGCTGTAGCTTACAGTTGTGGCTATGGGCATATACTTTTTTGCAAGAGTGTAATTTGGCCTTTCAAAGTTTTCCAATGGGAGAGAAAGTTGTAACAACAAAAAATTAGATAGAAATATATAATATAACTTCCAATAGAAACTTTTTATTTGCTAATTTTGATTGCTAATTTTTTCGTCCCAAATTATTTTACCACGCTTCGACACTCTATATACAATTGCTCTATATATAATTTTGTATCAATATACAAAAATGAAGTATTAAAATTCAAAAGCACAAATTGAAATAGACGATTTGTAAAAAAAATGAATAAAATATAAAATTGGCCCAAAATTATGCTAACATCTAAATCAACGCGTTTATATATTTATTTATTGAATGATGTAAATAACATCTGTGTTTGGGGTTTCTCTGGAAATTTTCTTCGGGAAAAAAAACACAGCGTAACGAAAAGTATAAACACTTTGGACTTTTATACTCCCGAATCTAATAAATTAAAATAAAAATAATTTTTCTTCTTTTGTCGAAAATAGGGTTTAAATTATGACTATATAAAAATTAAAAATAATTTCAATATTTTAATATGTAGACTTTGTTTTCGAAAAAACTTAAAAAGTAGCTCTTAAACTTGAAAAGAGTAAAGACTTAGTAAAACTTAAACTTAGAGACAGTAAACTTAAAAAGTGTGTTTTTTCATTTTTCTAACTTTCACCTCGAAATATGTAGTAAACTACAAAGGATAGATAAACAGTAAATTACAAAAATGTGCACTAGAAAATTTATTATAAAAATCTATATTTATTTTTAGAAAAGGCACTTATAGTTTTCTAGTAATTGTCTTGTTAAGTTGAAGAAGATTGAAAATTTCCCAAGTTTGTAATGTATTTTCACTCGAAATATCTTCGAAGCTATAGAAGATCGATATAAATAAAAAGTGATAAAAATATGTATGAGGAAATTTAGTTTCTAAATTACGTTTATTTTTGAAAAATGCTCTTTTTTTTTGTTTTCAAGTAATTATCTTGTCAAGTTGAAAAAGTATGGAAATTTTACATTTTTCAACTCTGTGATGCTTATATCTTAAAAGTTAAAAGTAATAGCTATAAACAATAAGCAAGAATTTATAGCTCTTTGAAAGCTCTATAAGTGCATATCATAATAATAATATTAATTAAACTAAATTCAGTACTACTAAGTAAATCAATAAAACATTTTCGATAAAGTTGATGTTAAAAGTATAGATGATTCCAATTTGGTTAAATAATTTTCCCCCAAATGAAATTAAAAATTTTAATATTTTGTATGTGGTTTAATTTCTCTTAATTAAAAGGATACATTTTAGCTTGAAAACAACACCATAGTGTTATTCATGAATCAAGAAATGTATTTTTAAGAAAGTACTTTTAGTGGATAGGATGTTGTTTCTTTTTCTGGCGTTTTAAATGCATCTGTTAAGTCTATTTTTCATCGATTTATAATTTTATTAAAATATAGCTATATAAACATCCCTCTATTTATAATTAAAATATATATATATCGATTTACAATGAAGTATATTTTAGTTAAAATTCCTAAAGATGGCAGCACTAAAAAATATTTACTGAGAGCATCAATGAGGATTGAGTAAGGTCCATTACTTCGAAAGAGAGAGAAATTAAATTAATAAATAATGGTTATTTTTATACTGCTTCATTGATACTCTCTTTATTCTACTTCATTAAATAATCGATCTAATTTAATTGATACAGTAACAACAATAAAATAATTTAATTTATAAACCAATGTTTAGAAGTATATATTATTGCATTTTTTTATTTAATAAGACATAGTGAAAAATTTTAAATTAGTCATAAATTCGTTTATTTAATATCATTTTCTATGAAAATTTAGTTTATTTACGTTCCATCATTAACAATTATTTATAAACTTGCTATTGTATTATATATAAGCCAAGAGATGGCAGCACTAAACATACGCATTTTAATTATTATTGATTTAGGATTTTGGAGTCAAAATAGTATTTTGATAATAATATTTTGATATTAAGTTAGATGAAATAAATCAATGATTGGATAAGTAAAACTTCAAGCATATATTATTAAACAATAGAATAGAGAATACAAACATTTTATAGTTGTTAGACCAAACATTGAATGGTAACTTATGATAATAATGGTTATTTTGCTCTTGGGACTATATGCGTAGCCCCCGTTACTACGTAGTAACGGGGGCTACGCTATATGATAGCTCTTGGGACAAATGATAGCTTATAAACATTTAAATATATTTTCCTTCTGATCAGCAGATTTGGCGGTTATGAGCGTCCATAGAACTTTTTTCCAGGGGGGCAGGGGGGCAAATTCAAAGATAAGACATGCAATATGAACTAGTTTGATGCCTGACTTTGTGATATTGATTGCCCAGAAGGAGGATAAGATCCCCCCTTGCCGTCGTCAATGGTCCCGAATCAGTCCCGAATGGGGACCCATGCTGGCGGAGTTTGCGAGGTTAAAGGCGAATGGATTTAGCAAAGCCCCCCCCCCCCCCCTTCCCCTTCACCCCAGAGCAGAAAAAAAAGTTTCCCTTATATACTTTATACCGAGTGTTGAATCATGGGTAGATCAAAAGAGAAATACCATTTTTTGGAAAACACGTTTTTCTTTCATTTTAAATAAAGGATTTTCAAGGTTTTCCTTTTCCATTTTCCAAATTTTTGATTTTTAGGAGACAAAAAATACCATTCTTTCATTGCAAATTTCCAATGTTAAATTAAAAAAAAAATCATGTTCAACTTTGGCTGGAAAAAAAAATCATGTTTAAATTTGGCTGAGGTCCAAGACGGTGGCCTTGCTCGCCCTGTACTAAAACCTGCCCTGCCATGTTGATGATGATAATGACAGAAGCTGCCTTAAACAACATGAATGTATTAAAAATTCAAGTGGAAGATGACGTTTCTTATATTTTTAAGAGAGTATATTTTTAGAAATAAATTCATTGACTTTATACATACCTGGTATAGGTTTCTGAGTTTTATACTGCTCTGAGTCGAAATACTCTTTTATTAAGGGCCCTAGTTCCTCTAAGCTCTCGCAGAAGAACCACTTTTCATACAAGATTTCTTCACTATTTTCCACGTAGTATCTAAATATTAGTATAAGCAGAAAATAGATAAAATGGCTCATATTTTCGATGTTTCAATAATTTTCGTTTAAAAAAATGATCAAAACTAGACACTTTCAAAAATATATAATTTATATAGGTAGGCTTAGAATATATAGACACTTAAAGTTCGACATTAAAGTATGCAAACAAACAATGCACTGTGTAGGTGCCTATGGGTGATTCTACAAATATAAGAATATTTGAAGTATCAAAAATTCAAAATTTTAAGTTTGTTACTAAAATACAGTTAATAAAATACTTCACGAGTTATTTAATTATAATAAAACATCAGCAGAGTTTGAATGTTTATATTATCTTGTATTTTTGTATGCATTTCTTTGGAGTCATTTTAATGGTATAATATACTGACATTTACGAGCTACTGACATTTACGAGTAATGATATACTGACATACGAGCAATGACAAGAGATAATTTACAAATGATGTACAAATGATGTACACACTTGGGAACACCGCGTGCTGTTGGCACATTTCGGGCGCGGTAGCCCGGTGGTTTGCGCGCTGGATTTGCACGCTGCCGCAACTGCCGCCGTGTTCATGCGGAGTACGATCACGTTAAACATGTGGGTCCGAAAGTCCTTCCGAGAGGTTGGTGGTAGGGGAAGGAGGGTACGGTCCCTGTGGATGCCTCCCTCACTGTGTTCCGGTCTAAATTGGGTGGCACTTCCCGGCCGTCCAAACAGTTACCTTACACCTTTCTAGTAGGTCGGACGGTCTGGGTCTCAACAACAACAACAAATTATGTACAGCCATAGTTATTATACTAATTTTAAATCAATGCAACAGGTTGTTACATTTGTTCATAATATAAGATGGAACAAAAGTATAAAATTTAGAATTAGTTATTTGGAATATATTCGTATTTTTCATCTTACAATTGGACATATGAATGACATCAGAAATTTGTCATGTGTATAACAAAATAGATATTTAGTGGCTCTCAACTCTAAATCTCTATTTTGTTAATTCCTGAAGCTTTTTAGGCTTAACTTCAGTCAAATACTTTTATGTGGAAGGTTTATAACAGTGCATAATCGATTCATTTATATTCACATTTTACCTGCTTTTCAAAATTATGTTAATAATAATTAAAACATATACGTTGAAAATGAAATCCGCTAATAATTACAAAATCTTTGAAAACCATCAAAACACATTTTCATTCTATAACAACAAACTGTTGTTATAAAATTATTGGGACTATAGTCAATCTACTATAAGTTTTTAGTAATTAGAAACTGAATTTATGATATTAAACCAATGGATCAAGTCAATCAATTACTGCAATTAAAATTCAAAATTATATTAAAGTTTCTTCACATTTCTTTATAAATTATTCCAGATTGATATCCATAAACCATTCCGCTACTATATAAACCCTCCATTAAATATATATATGCACAATGCAGACAGGACTGTAATAACTGACATAGATTCTACTGTGTATTAAGGGTGAGCGTCAGTAAATCTTATGCCCTATCCGCGCTTTGTTAACTTTGGCGGCACACGTTTTTCGCCGAAATTCTGCTCAAACAGTTGCGAAATATTTTCTGAAAGATAAAATGCAATGCTTAGATTATATTAAAACTAAATTTAATACCCAATAAAACATAGAATATATCTTTTATTTTAATCCAAAATATTTTTGGTGCTGCCATCTTTTGTCGTAATTTAATTCATACCGATTATTTTTAGTTTTTAATGAACATTTTTAAATATCTATTCCTTCTAATACAGTATTAGATACAACAACATATCATATATAATAATGCCACAATCACGGAAAGGTAATTTCTCATTCTATAAATTTGATAAGGGGATCTGAATGTACATTACTGAGGATTGCAGCTTTGTCTTAAGTTCCTTTGTCTTTAAGTCCAAGTTCAATTACGTTTCCGTGATTGTGGTATTATTATATATGATCTGTTGTTGTATTTAATAACGTATTAGAAGGTATAGATATTTAAAAATATTTATTAAAAAATAAAAATAGTCCGCATGAATTAAATTACGACAACAGATGGCAGCACCAAAAATATTTTGAATTAAAATAAAAAATATATTCTATGTTTTATTGGGTATTAAATTTAGTTTTAATATAATCTAAGCATTGTATTTTATCTACCAGAAAATATTTCGCAACTGTTTCGGCGAATTTCGGCGAAAAACGTGTGCCGCCAAAGTTAACAAAGCGCGGATAGGGCATAAGATTTACTGACGCTCACCCTTAAAGTTAGCTTTGCTGCAAGTATGCTCATCCCCAAACATTGCAACTAATTTCTTGGAGACTCTGTATTTATTAATCCAAATATTCTCTGTTGTCTTTATGGAAAAGTCGGTGATTTTTTACTAATATGGGGATAATCTTACCTATCTTACCTCAAGCAGTCTTTTTCATTGGGCAGTCTCTCCCTTTCAATGACCAATCCAATTGTATCTGCTATCCTCTGAGGGGAGTGAGGTATTCG
This sequence comes from Amaurobius ferox, assembly GCA_951213105.1. Taxonomy (NCBI): domain Eukaryota; kingdom Metazoa; phylum Arthropoda; class Arachnida; order Araneae; family Amaurobiidae; genus Amaurobius; species Amaurobius ferox. Next base: position 104,478,167 of record OX578146.1, read on the forward strand.
AGCAGGAAGAAGAAAAACCTAAAATATATGATAGAAGTGTGGTATATTCTTACACAGTCGCTAATATGACTTATTTGTTTATAAGTTAGATTGTTCTGTAAGAGTATCGTATAGATTAATACTCGTACTAATGTTTGTATAGGAAATGAGGATATTGAGTCATTTACTCCCAATGAAATAATTAATTTAAATATATTTATAAATATATTTGCCACTTTTTTATACAAAGACTATAACAATAAAATTTTAAAAATAATGATTAAAGGCATGTATTGAAAAAATGTTTAAAGGTAAAACCTTTAAATTGTATGAAAACATCCTTTTATTCTATTTAATTATATGTATTGCTGATCATGCTTTCCGAGTCAGTTTATTCGATATTATGTATAAAACATCAGTTTGTTTCAAAATACATATTTAAATAATGTGAAAAATTTAAAAATACACATTTTTTAAACGAAAATCGAACTATGTATAATGAAAACTTGGGTTATATTCAACTTTACAAAAAAAAAAAAAAAAAAAAAAAAAAAATAGTGGAATTAAAGTACTGTACGAAAGTTTAGTTAGATACCAATGAAAAAAGGTTTTTGCTTGCACCTTTAATTTTTTAATTACTGTGAGACGATATATTGAGTATTTGGAATTGTGATGGCATCATTGCACAAACCGATAGAGGTGGACCAGTCTTGCACTTGTTAGCTCTTATCAGTATCGAGTAAATGTTGCTACAGTGATTAAAGAAACTTACTATATGCCACCAATTTTATAAATTTCATTTACAGTAGGATCGTGTTTTCAGATTATTGGTAAAGGCTGTTTCGGTTAGCTTTAGGACTATCAAACTTATTATACTGCTAGTTGCAGTTTCGCTCCCTTCGATCTCAGTGTCGCTACTGACCATAGGCAAAATTGACAAGTGCTGGGGGTCACATTTTTTGGAGCCCCATCTACTGTGCTCAATGTATCTTTATTTACTATAAAATTTTGAAACCGATCCAATGTTGAAATGATCCAATGTTCAATTGGGGACATGATTCTCAATTAATGAAAGTGGCCCCTGACAGCGTATTTCATGACTCAAATCATTTTCGTATTAAAAAAGCCATAAATCGTACTTAATATTATATGCCAATATTGGCATTAGGCACCTGTATAAAATTCTTAGAACTTTTTGATAGAATAAAACATATGAGAATTAGGTGATTACAATTGTTTCAAGGGCGTAATATCTCTTCATCAGGTTAGAAACATTGCATATAATTTAAAAGATTGAATAAAACTACAGTTGTATTTAATTTTTCAGTCATTCACTGAATATAACATGCAGTGTTAAGTTACGCGGACATCAATATAAAGAATTCTGGGAATCGGACGACTGACGGGAAGACACCCTTCTAACTGTTGTGCTACTGATACGAATATATCTTTTAATATAATTAAGGTGGACTCTACAGAGTACACCAGCATGCAAATTTTTAATAAAACAAAATTGTGTTAACGTCCCTTTAAAATATAATTCCGTTTAACAATTTTTAATTTATGTAAATGCGGAAACATGGCCTCCTTTACATGAGAAAAAAAAATAGATTCTTTGTGAGTTTTTAATGATTTGAATAAAAGAATATATCCGAAAATATTATATGTAATTTTATGAATATATTTTAGTCAACAGAGCTTACCCAGTAATATTTAACTGGCATCAGAATTTTTTTCGACATTTTAAATTAAAAATCGGGTTTATTTAAAAATTTAGATATGCTTATATACACATCTATCATAACGTTTATCACCAATCATCTATCATCATCTACTGTCTGACAAAAGATGTCAGGACCAACGAATTGTTTTTAAATTAAAAAAAATCAATCAATGACGGCAGTAGATTAATTGCTTAATATTAAATACTCGTTGAGTTTTATACGTGAAAATTTGATGAATATATTATTAGAAAACTAAAAGTACTGTAAATCGTTCTTTTTAAGTATTTTATATGATATCGACTTCACAATATTGTCTGTATATTTATGTAAAAACTCCGTCATTTCTTTAATAGATGGCAGCACTAAGCTGAATATAATAGTGCAGGATAAAGTCATTATATATTTTGGTATTTTTAAAATTTTCTATACATCTATTTACTTTGACAAGTTATAGTGTCAGAAAAACGGAGAATTCTGTTTGAAAATAAATCACTTTTGTTTTCAAAGATTTCAAAATTGTTTAATATTTTAATAGTACGAAAATAGTCAGATGAGACACAGATCTCTTATCGCTTTGGAGTACAATGTCTGGCTGTGGATGTATTTTGTCTGCTAATGACATTTTAGACTAGTTTCAGACGCCTGTCAAACGGAGGTAAGTTTCCAGAACCCAATGTTTAACAATTGTAATTGACTTATGCACATGTCCAAACATTCAGCCGGAATGCTCTCATATGCAGAGATGTATTGTTGCATTTCCGCAATCGTTTGTGGATTTTGGCGATACACCTGGTCTTTGAGGTACCCTCACAGAAAAAAGTCACATGGCGTCAAATCTGGTGAATAGGGAGGCCAATCCATGCCACGTTCTGTATGCCTGGCGTATTCAAGGGCAATCACTCGATCATCGAAATGCTCGCTAAGGAAATCGAACACTTCAGGAGATCGATGTGGCCGGACACCGTCTTGCATGAAACACGAGGTGTTCCTATCGTCCTCCAAAGCATTTTGAATTGCCACAAATTCATGCAGAAAGCCCAGATATCGTACTGCAGTAACCGTTTCGTGATGGAAAAATGGCCCAATGAATCCTTTGGAGGAAATGGCGGTCCAAACCGTGACTTTTGGGGCATGCAGGGATGAAGGTACGGCAACATGGGGATTTTCTGTTCCCCAAATGCACCAGTTCTACTTGTTGACAAAGCCGTCGAGGGAAAAATATACCTCGTCGGAGAACCAAATGTTTCCAACATCGATTTCGCCGACATCCAGCTGCTGCAGCACAGCGTTCGAGAACGTTTCGCATGCATTCATGGCACAAGCACCTAGGGGTTAGCGTGTCTGCATCTTTTAAGGGAACAAGTGAAGGCGGTGGCGCATGATACGGTGCGTGGACGTTCGTCGTAGTCCAGATGTAACACGGCGAACGGAATCCCGGGGCCGTTGTTGGATCAACTGTTGAACGACTTCAGCATTCACCTCTATCATTGCTGAACTTGGACAGCCGATATTTCCAGCACGGTCATCACTGACATTCCCAGTCCGTTCAAATTTTTTCGAACATAACCTTTATTGCATTGATTGACGGTCCTTTTTTGACATTACATTGCTTTTGGAAACTGCGCCTTGTTTCAACAAAACTGTGGTCCAGGCGGTGAAACTCCAAAACAAGAAATATCCGCTGTTCCAACGAATAAACCATTTTAAACGAATAAACCAACAGCAACTTGAAATCTTTGAGAAGCACACGCTAGCAGAATGCTGAGTAACGTACAGAATGGCGGAATGGCGATTTGATAGTATGCGTTTCCCTGTAGCTCTCTCACACAACCACAACGCCATCTGTTGGTGACCTGTGTAACAAATTTTGAAAATTGGTTGAATAAAATTCCCTGATTTTCCAAGCACAATGCAGCAAACGCTACATTTCTATCGCCTTCTGTTTTATTAATACATCCTTCAAATGTGTGAGTCATTTTTGGGACACCCTGTATATATATATATATTCCTGTGACAAGTGGGTGACTATCATAATTAGTTAGACATTTTTAATACATATATAATTCATTTTTTAAAACATACCTCTCCTTCTTTTATGTTGATATCTCTAAATTTTCCTTGTTCAAAAACCACCAGATGCATATCCCCTTTCAACATATAGAAGAACTGTAAAAAATTTTAATTAAAAAATTTAAGTAAAAAATATAAGTAATTTTAAGTAAAAAAATTTAATTACATGCGATCATACGATGTCATATTTGACATGAGCGAGCCACGGATATGGAAAAGAAGACTGGGCGGAAAATAAGTCATTTTATGTTTTGCTCAGGGATATCTAGACTGAAAGCCATAAGTGACTTGTGTCAGGAGTTGTATTATAGCATTAATTTTGAAGCAACCTAAAATTATACTGAAATTTTAAAGTGTTTATATTTTCTTTTATCCACCAAAATATACTAAAAAAAGAAAATAATATTAATAATAAAACCTCGTCGCTGTGCCTCAACTATACAGCCATCATATGTAAAATGCATATTTTGAGAGCCATCTATAGACATATTTAGCAGCTAAAAGTTCCCCATACTAAGTAGGAATATTTTCCAAAGAAAGCTTCTTAAAAAACAAAATTGATTTAAAAAAAATTCCGCCATGAGCCATTTGATAGTTACAAGTTGTGAACTGAGATAAGGCCCTTTATTATTATCCACATCATATTCTCTGCTATATACATTAGTTGAAATAAGATACAGGTGACTTTCCATTTTTATTTTCATTATTCACGTCAAAGAAATAAATACAGATATATATATATATATATATATATATATATATATATATATATATATATATATATATATATATATATATATATATATAAATAAAAATTGAAGGATTTTAATCGAAAATTATGCATAAACTACTGTATGTACAAAAAAACCCATCTCTAGCATATCTGTTACAAATGAGTAACTATAAGCCAAGTCTAAGGATAAAGATAGAAGGTTACATATCACTACATTGGAAAGGGGGATGAGAAGAATATTAGGATTCAAAAATCACAATTAAAAGTATATAAAAGTAAATAAAAATAAAACTCTGCAAAAATTAGAATAGGCAATAATAATCAGCTCAAGACAAGAGATCAAGAAGAGAGAACAATCAATCGAAACCACACAAAAAATGGCGGTCAGTTCGAAATTGCATTCTCATCAGGACAGCCATACAATTCGAATTAAAACCGATAGAATAGCCAGTTTCTGACAATGGCGATAGTATTTAACTATAGACACCATTGGAACTGTCTACTGGCTAGTGGAAGGAGAAAAATAAATCAATTGAATTATACAAAGCTGAAAAACAATACCTCCACGAACTGTAATGTGAAATCAAAAGCATAGCACCACGTGTAAGATAAACAAGTGACTGAGCATTTCACCTCACTTCGTCAATGGGAGTGGGCGAGCATTTCATATATATATATATATATATATACATATTTCTCACCTCTTCTCCTTCTTCCAAATGAAAATCTTTCCTGGAATTGGGACCACCAACGAAGAACGTTTTTAACTGTCCATCTTTATACCTATAGTAAAAGAATGTATATGTTAATAATTCTTAAATACCTTATATATATTTTAATGCTTAATACATTGTCATGTCTTGACATTCATAAATTGCTGAAAATAAGATATAAGATTTGATAGTTAAAATATCATATGATATTTTCAATCCCACTTGAAGGAATTTTTTAAGTTATTTATTTATTTTATTTTTTACAAATGCCAAGCGTTTGACAACTAAGCCATTAGCCTTATAGCTTCTCAATATCTTTAAACAATACAATTAAAACCATTAAATGCAGTACACGTATCTAATTCAACATCAAAAGAAGAGGCAGCGCTTTGATAGATTTAACATTACCCAGGGTACCCCACGAGGAGGTCTATCGCATTGCACTCCTATAAGTAAAATTTAAAGATTTGATAAGTAAAAATAAGAATTTAATAACGTAAGGATCTGTTAAGATGGATAAAGTAAGGAATTGATAAGTAAAAATATGTATATTTCGAATTTTAAAATATAAGGTGGAAAACCATGATTTAGATTCATTGAAATTATAAATATCTATATAACAAATTTAGCAGACGCAGGAAAATGACAAGGCTGGATATTATATTCAAAGTAGTCTAGGCAAATATTTGGCCATTTGTATTGGCATGCGTTTTTTTTTATTTTAGAAAAATTATAGAATTTTTCTTAAAAAAAAACTAATATTTACTCTTTAATGTAACACGATCCTTTAATGTCACACCGTTATATTTAGCACGTTTTTGTTTCAGTTAAATATTTTTTGTAATACTGTTTTATAGTTTACGAACAGCCCATGAACTTAAAAACATCATCTCCTTGACATTGATTCAATTCAATAACACATTGCTTGTCTTTTTACGTAGATACACATAAGCACTATTCCAGGTTTATTTTTAACGCTTCCAACATTGTTGTAAAGTGCTTATGACTTTGTTAATTCTGTCTGTTAGTTTGCACGATGACTGCTGAAAAATGAAATTTTAGTACTGAGACGGTGTGTGGGACATATGAGAATGTGAAAGAATTATATCACCCAATTAGTTTTGGATTGGATCCGGGTTGAAAAAATGCAATACATTGAACCCTGAACCCTATGGGACCCAATTTTTTAAACATTTTTAAGCGGAGTTAAAATTCACGAATTGCTTTGAAAATTTTAGGAAATATTCAAATTATCACGTAAAACGTGTGAAAAACAATTTCATCAAAATATGTTAAGTAGTTTTTTAAATAAAAATTAAAATAATAATTACATCCATATTATATGAAGAGATCTCGTGACTCATTGCAAAATAAAATATGGCATCCATTTTTTTTCCGCTTAGTGAAAATCGTGATTTTCAAGGAACGTTTATTTTTATATTTAGTGTGCATCAGTCCTAAAGTAGCTTTAGTTTTGCATATTATATGTGTATCTATAATTCTGTGCCTACGCAATTATAATATTTTTTATTTTAAATGATCACTAAACTTTGATTATTTCTACAACGAGGCCTAATTTTAACGTATGCAGAATGTAAACAAATCAAACGATTGTGAGATGAGTTGTATAAGAATTGCTGAATTTTTTAACTCAAAATTATTTAGCTCTGGAGTCTGGAATATAAGTGATATGAATGAAATATTCAGCGATTTTACATAGAGAAGCAGACGATTTTATAGCATTACGCTATTTGATGAAGTTTTAAGTTTCCAAGTAAATTAAATTATTGTAGTACTGGGATAATTTTAAAATATCACTGCTCAATGTATTGCATTTAGAGATGTTTAAATGAAATTGCATTTCATTTGGAAAGTGTTTCATAATCAATGCTTTATGCATGATTGATTTTTCTTGTTTTTATTATTGATGTAATTGGCTTATCATAGCATGTTGGGCTGAATATGTCAAGCATATACGTAAGAGAAAATAACATTAAATCTATATGTCACTCTTAGCGATAAAATTGGCTATATTTGCGACAAATTTGGCCGCAAATATGTCGAAATGTAGATAATTTGGCAATTTTAGTAAAAATGCCTGCTGAGTTGAATTCAATGTATCTAAAAATTAAATTTTATTTCTTTTATTATCTCTGTCGCTTTGTGAGCATTAATTTAACATTCTAACAACTTTATGCACCGCTTTATCTGACTGGCTTATGATTTAATGTAAAAGAAATATACCTTAGAATGGATTTAGGAGCCAAATCTTACTTTTTAATTCCAATATTTTTAAATACTTTAAATGTATTGAAAAATATATTACCATATATTTTTGGTAAATACCGATATTTCTTGTGTGGCTTTATACATATTAAAAGGACGTTTATCAAAATGTCATGCAGCTAATGAATTATCGATATTTTTGCCACTTATTAAGTCATAAAAACAAATCAGTATTTTCTTTTTTCTAAATTATTGAAAATGCTGTTAGATAAATTATGTAACTTCCGCTGTACTGGTTCAATAATTATTATTTTAAAATTATTAAAATGGCATATAATGTGCCCAGAATATTGGAAATATGGAGCTTGATTACTTGTATATCTCTTTTACAAACATTTTGTACATTTTGCCTGTTTAATATTATGTAACAGGATTTTTTTTTCGCAGGATAGCTGCAAAATTCATTTATCGAAATTGGTACAAGGTTTGGCTTGAATCAAAACAAACAAGCAAAAAAAATTACTCGAAAATTGGCAAGAAAAAATCACTTGATCAAAATATAATAGATATTATGTGGGATAAGCTGGGTACGGAAGAGTATGAAAAAAGTTATGAAAAATATTTATGAAAATGGTCGTCATTTCATGGATAAAGATCGTTTGAAAACAGCTTTTCTTAAATCATAAAATTCTATCTATATGGATGTATGATGACCTTGTTGAATGGAATATTGCTATAGCGATGGAAGCTTGCTATGGCTGAAATCTTGCTATAGCAATGGAAGTTTTCTTCAGAAATGTAAGCTTACTGAAGTAATGGAAGTTTAATATAGCAATAGAAGTTTGCTATAGCAATGGAAGTGTGCTATAGTAATGGAAGCTTGTTATCGCAATATTCATTGCTAAAAGTAGATGAACAAAATATTACAAATCTTTAGCTTCAAGAAATGGCACAAATGAATTAAACATTCAGAGGGACATAAATATTTTTCACAAGAGGGTCAGTTATCACTAAATAGTGTACAAAGTCTTATAATTTGAGCCTAAAGAGTTTTTATCCTTACGGTACATGATATAATTTTTAAATATCATATTATATTGCAAAAATATATTTTGTGTTTTTCCTAGGAATTAATAAGAGTGCTATAATTTCTTTCTCTTAATGTATTTTATGAGTACTTTTAGCCAGAAACAAAAATGCCCCAGTGTTTAAAAGCTATCTCGAGTCGTTCTCGATTAGAAAGTTTATTTTTACACTAGGAATGCGACATTTCCTCCATCGAGACTCGAGTAAAAATAAAGATATTTTCAGTGTCCCTCCCCACTCCTCAAATATTGAAATTTGCAGTGTCAGTCGCTAAAAGGGACAATAACGTCGCTAAAAGGACCAATAACATCGTTAAAGGAAGAATAATGTCACTAAAAGTGAGAATAACGTTGCTAAAAGGGACAATAACGTCACTAAAAAGACTGATTTTAAAGCACGTATTGAATAATTGTTTGATAATTCACATTGTGCATACCATCCCCAACAGAATTATTTCTAAACAATTTATCTCCGATATAGGTATTAAGGGTGCAGTGACACATGAGTTAAAAAGAGGTATGCCAATATGTCAGACATCTAATTAAATACCGATATCATCAGAATTTCGAGTCATTAAAATGAGTCAGCATTTTTTAAGAAATTATTGAAAATATAATTATGCGAGTTATGTTTCCTTCCCAGTATTGGAAGCATAACCACATGAAGAAAATAAGAATGTGAAAAGGTAATGATGAAGTTGCTGTGGGTAATTGATTAATTTAATGATACTAGGCTCATTTTAATAGTTTTTTTTTTTGTATTATATGGAGACACTAGTCTGATTTTAATAACTGGAATGGAATCACTTATGGAGCGTGAATCGAATCACGTGGGAGGCTGTGAATCGATTCTGTAGGATTTCGAGAACGACTGATTGAATGACTTTACTCCACAAACATACCGTTTAGTTGGAGTTTTAAATGGGAGGGTTTACGTTAGCAATAAGAAATACTTATATGTTAATTACAATGAAAAACCGGTATTTTGTTACAATAATAGTTATTTTATGTCAGAGTTATTTAAAAACGAATAATATATGTGAGACCAGGAGGCACCATATGCAGTTTTTGATGTTTACGACGAAACAAAGCGCAGACTTTTAGTCACTTTTTATGATAGTCTTGGCTTGGAAAGTTATGACCCCAAATAAATATAAGTCACACAAATTGCAGGTGTGGTTGAGGCAAAATATCCTAACGTCAAGATTTAAACCAAGCTTCAATGGAAACTGAAAGAGCCTATAATGCACAAATATGCGACATCGCACTGAGGAGCATCCAATGAGAGCAAGGAGGGCGTATCTGAACCCTAGGCAAAATGATTGCAAGGAGGAAAGTCAACGAATAAAATAGAATAATATTTAAGAGTTGGAGAGAGAGAGTCGTGATTTCGAGCAGTGGTTTTCAGGGAGAGTTGTTATTCATTTGAGTAGTGAGAATGTTATAGAAAAAGGCGAAGTCTGACTCCAAATGTCGGAAAAAGAATAGGTAAAGGTGACAATTATGCTGAGCAGACCCGAAATACAAGTATGTTAGGGAAACTTTTGATCTCTGGAATAAGATTAAAAAGATCTGGTCTCACACGGTGCTTTTTTCTTCCTTAAACATTTGTTAAAACTGATGTAATTTTAATTATAACAATAATAGAGGTGTGCATAAATTCTAATTTATTTTAAAAGTTAAAAATGTGGATTTTAATGTGTATTTTTTTATTTTATGATTATGTTAAAAAAACTCGTGCATAGATGTAATAGTGGATTTTGCGCCCAGGATAGCAATGTACGAATGCTAAGATTCACGACAACTTTAATTAAGATTAATAATACTCCACAAAATTTATTCATATTTTAAAAGCAACCTAATTTAAATGTTTTTTCACCACACTATAATTTACAGACCGTGTACATGCGCCGTTTCATCTTGTACGTTCCTGATCTAAAATGAAAAAATCTGATGTGGGCAGCACATGACTTTCCCTGCAGATTTATATACACATTCTCTTTGTTTTAATTAAATTTTATACACTATTAATTAAATTTTCATTCTCATTTGGTACCTGGACTCATTTTCAAAGGTGGCGTAGAGAAAAAACGAAAAAACAAAAATATCTCGAGAACGGCACGTCCTAGTGTATTGGGATTTGTCTTATTCCTTTCTTCGTTAAAAATTACGTATAAAACAAGCATTTAATGGATATATTTCAGCATACGTAGTTTTTTTATTTTAGATTTTGTCGATTTTTGAGGGTCATTTTGCAAAAAAAGGCAGGTTATTTTCTTCCGAATCATACCAAAATCTAATCAGCACCTGGGTGACCGACAAGCAACTTATCTCCCAAATTTTGTTAAATTCGGTCTATTAGATTTTTAGCTAGAGTGGATACAAGCTTTTGCGGGCCATTTCGCAAAAAAAAGGCGGGTTCTTTTATTCCGAATCGCACCCAAAACTAATCAGCACCAGATTCGCCCACAAGTGACTTACCTACCGAATTTTATGAAATTTGATCCATTAGTTTTTTAGGTAGAGTGGATACAAAATCTGCACAGACAGACACACAGACGTCACGATAAAAATAGTTTTTTCTTATTCTAGAGGTCTCGAAACGTGTAGATCCGTCGAAAACTCGAGTTGCGATTTTCGGCAAGATTCCAATACTTCCCCTATGCATTACCATGTATTGCAGGGAAAGTAAAAATAATCATGAACAATTTTAAATATGTTCATTATTATTTAATGAATAGATGAAGTAATTTTATTACTAAATAAGGGAAAACTATTATTTGGTAGTTTTCATGAATTATTCTCAGGGTATTAGAATAGAACAATTACGTTGCCGCAAGAAGCGCGTTATCTCCGTATGAGTGAAGCAAATTGTATAAATTTTTGTATTTTGCTCATTACTTTCCTTATATACATAGTATAACGTATAAGGAAAGTATTGTGACGGGGTCGAAAATTCGAATTCGAGTTTTCGACGGGAGAATATGTTTCAAGCATCCCTTATCACGAATCCCACATTTTTGGGGCGATGTCTGTGTGTGTGCGTGTATATATGTGTGTGTGTGTGTGTGTGTGTGTGTGTGTGTGTGAAAGTATGCGAGTGTGTCAGTGAGTCTATGGAGACGATATCTCCCGAACGAAAGGAGCGATTCAAATGAAATTTGATACAAAAATTACAATTCATGAATACTGGAAGCCTATTGTTTTTAAACATAATTGAATGTTCAGAATCTCCCTAAATTTTTGAGTGAAATTTTGAAAAAATCATCAAAAAATCACAACTTTTAAAAAAGTTACGCAAATAGACATTTCGTATGTACTTTTTACTTAGAAAACGATTGCCATAAACTTTAGAACGCTATCATGAACCGTTCTCAAGATATTGCACATTTTTCAAATACATTTATCAAAAAATCCCATAAATTAAAAAAAAAAGTATTAACTGTTGAGAAACATGTTTACTTTTCATATGTAATATCATGCAATAAATTGGGTGACATCATTCTCGTGGGTGTAGCTAGTTCTATTCGCTAGAAAATATACTTTGAACAATACTTTTATATTTGAACGCCAATAGTCATTTATCTGCTATAAGAATAACTTATTTCTCTCCATAACGCTTGGCGAGATTTTGGCGACGAATTTGGCGGAATGTCGCCAATTTGGCGACTTTTTTAAATGTTCCAAATTGACGAATATCTCGCTAAATGGATAAAAATGATGCTACATCAATGAAAATGATGACTCATTGACGAAAATTCAATATCTTGGAAAGAATATAACTATCTACTATAAAAATAACCTATTTCTTTTTTTACTGTAAGAGTAGTAAAGCCATTGCATGAGGAAAGTCAGGTGCTGCCTACATCAGATTTTTTTAACCTGTAACAGTAAAATTCGAATTGATTTTTAGCGGTATCTAGTTATAGGAAAGCTCTAACTTGTGTTATTGTTTTTGTCTAATATCAAAATTTGTCGATCTGTAAAGAAAGAGATACATAAGAAAGATTTGTTCTAATTTCAGAAAGTAAAATTGCAATAATTAACTAACATTTTCGACTTTCTTTTACAATACTCCTATTTCCGTTATTATCCTATTTCCGTCCTCTATTTTCCGTTACAGAATGGTCCCTAGAGCAGTTTAAGTCTATACCTAAATAAATAATGGACCTAATTAAGGTAATTAATCTTATTTTATTAAGCAGAATTTTGGAAATTAAAAATATCCTTCTTAGAAGCATCAAATAGAAAATAAATTAATATTCGATTTTGATTAAAGGGTTTCACAAGAAAACTCATTAAAAATACATCTGTAATTTAGAATCGATAGTTATGTTAAAGGATAAATATTAATTTAAGTAACTTATTTATAATATAAAAAAGTGATGTTTAAAAATGTTATTCATTTTTCCATTTAATGAAATTTTAGAAAAATTAAAGGCGAATTTTTAGAGAGAAACGAGATAAAAAATACTTAAAATTAGTTTAAGTATCTACGGGATTTGTGATACATATTAATGTTTTTCTACAAAAATGTGCTTTTAATACATAAATATCTGATGTGGGCAGTACATGAATTTCCCTGCATCAAGAATATTAATTCCCCTAAAGCGACAAGGATTATTAAATGGATTAGAAATCCATCTTCATTTTAAAAGTATGCTTGAAGTTCAAGTATGCTTGAAACGTGCTTTTCCCTTTAAACTCGAATTCGAATTTTCGATTATCTTTATATATTAAACTATGCATTTAGGGAAAGTAGAAAACTTATGATAGTATTGCACATATATCATGGCATTTTTATATAATTAATAATCTTTTAATTCCCCCTTTTAAGGAATGTCTTGATTTCGTGAAGAAAAATGTAATTCAAATTAAAGGAATTCTTTCTGAAGAAAAGTGTAATGTAAGTCAAAGGAATAAATGAAAGGAAAACATAATGTAAATTAAGGAACAACATTGGCCGGGGGGGGGGGTGCAAATGGTAACGTAGATTGAAGTAGACCAGAAGGTCTATGTCCGACTCCCGGTTTCAGTCGTGTGAGTGGTAAAGATTGAAAATGAACTTAATATTCCACATAAGTTTCCAAGTCAAATTATAGTCTGATAGCTGCGAGAGTGTATTTTGCTCCCCATTTTGTTTGTTTTACACCTTTCCGGACGACGGCATTCCAGAACTGCCGTGGCCCAAAGGACGGAGCGCTTCGCTTCCGAACTGTTCCCAAAGGATGGCTAATTTCTTGCGCTAAGCCTAACTCTTGAAAAAAATTCACTAAATATCAGCTATTCAACACAGAAATCTACTTTTTCAGGAATAAAAGAAATATTTATTTTCTATTTATTGTATATTTTTCATACAAATCTCAATACAAAATACTCGCTACTTGCTTCTATTCTTTTATCCGAAATAAACGAATAATTTCACTGCCGCACATTCCTCTAAAACCCAAACTTAAAACAAAATTCTCTCTTATATTCCTATGATTCACCACCTAAATCCTTAAGCTAAAATCAAAACCAGAACTGTAACTCAATTATGAAATAGCTGATGCTACGGAAAGTGCTCTATTTGTTTATATTACAAAACCATGTTTCACCACTCCAAATGGAGAAATGATTAATTGGATCCTTCCTATGCCAAGGTCAAGTATCTGCAAAATACATTGGAGTTATTCGCATGGACATTTAATGCCATCTAGTAGACAAATAAAAACGTTCCATATGAAAACGCTCATCCATGACCGCCGTCTTTTAGGATAAAGTTCTGCCCGACGCGAATGCGTGACGACCGTCCTTGAATGCAAGTTCGCAGTCGATGCGTGGGCGCGTCAACCATCCGCAAAGGGTTTGATGGAGAATTTAATTTAATTCAAGGAAATTATTTACTATATCACCTTATTATTTCGTTATTATTTTTCCAAGATACATCTGGACCAATCTTAATTCCATCTTGCGTGTTTTCCATTTGAGCAAGCTCCCCGCCAATGTACAGGCCTCTGATATTTGTTGATTACAAGCCATTTATTTCAACAGCACCTCGAGTGTTTTCAACGGCTACTGGTCACTAAATGTGACAGATGCACACTTGTTGATAACAAGTTGTTGATAAAAGTTGTTGATAACTAGTTATAATTATTAACAACTAAAGGATATTAAATTGTGTATTTCCTCTGTTTTAAGAGGCAAATCAGTGCACGTTTCTTTTCAACACCTTTGTGCCATCACCCCTAAATCGAATTTTCAAAAATTTGATATTTTTCGTTGACCTGGAAGTTGGGACGATCGCCCAAAATCAAGAGTTGGAATCTTTATCGAGACAACAATCAATTCTAGTTAGCATGGAAGTGCTCGATAACAGGAAAAAAGGCTGGCTTTCTTTGTTCTCGGCTTTTGGTTCTCGGGCATGTGAAGTATGCGAGCTGTGAAAGATTTTATATTAAAAGTTAATTTAACAAATAATTATGAAATTAGAAGTATAAAAATTTAATTTCAATATTTGAGAATCCCAATACAAAAGACCATATACATCTTTCGAATTTGAGTATTAAATTAAATTAGAATACAGGAAAACTATGAACTCACATTTAAATCAGAAAAACCTATTTAACTTACAGGAGCATGTTAAAATAACAATGCATGCAAGTACACGCTCTTAGATTAGCTGTTTAAAAGTTGTTTACTTATTATTTATATGAAGCGTAGTGGACATGGTCGGTTTGAAACTGGTCGTTTCACACTGTTACAATTAGTTTTAATTATTGAAATTTTTGTGCAAATTTTCATCTTCCTACCTATTGCAGTTTTCGACTAAAGTGGATCCCTAAATTCAGACTAATATTGATTTTGCTTCGTTTGGATTAGAGAATAGACTTTGCATCACTCGTACATAAGCAATAGAAATAGTTTATGTACGAGTGTTCTTATTGTTATTTTCTAGCGTCACGCATAATTCGAATTTTTAAAATTTTAGATGTTTTCCTTGGTGTCGAAGTTGAGATGGATTGAATGACACCCAAAAACCACGATTCTAACTATCGTGGGAGTGCTTGTCAATGCCGAACATCGCCTTTTTACTTACTCATTCAGTTAGCCAGCCCAGTGTATATTATGTAGATAATGCACGTTATACATTTCATTCGATTTTCACAATTTGTTCAAGAGTTACTGCGCTCACAGATTCATAGACAAGATGGCACACAGACGGAGACACGCAGACATCGTTTATTTGCTTTTCATGAATGCTTTAAAAATCATATAGACGTAAATTCACCACATACAGATGTAAATCCATCAGATACAGATGTAAATTCAACAACATCCAAGGACTATTAACCACATTAATATGATTTTCTTTTTCATATGCTAAGCATTGCAAAAAGAGTAATACATCGGAAAATTGTTTGTATAATACTAGTTTAAATGCCTGGATTTGATCGGCTGTCAAAATATGTGCAAATTCTAAACGCAGTCATATTGTTTTTAAAAAAATCTCATTAAATATTAAATTTGATTCTGTTATAAAATAAATGTATAAAACAACCTATTTTCGATACAAAATTATTTGAGTAGGCAGATCTGATAAAAAAAAACATTCTGGTCACGGTTGCAAATCGATGCACACAACTGTAAAGTTTAATAAATGCACGCAAAAATGAAGACCCTGATATGGTACCAAAATTTATTCCCATACTATATTTTGCCTCGATACTGCAGTCATTCGGAAATATATGAATTCGGAAATATATGAATTAAAAGCAAAACGTATTTCAAAATATTACCGTGATTCCATGACCGAAACTGATATAGCAATATAAAAAATATAATGCATTTTGTTTATTCATTTTATTTTTTATATCAATTTCTTTATAGTTGGAATAGAATAAACTGAAAATTGTCTGCCATTTTATTTTTTCAGTTACTAAGAAAATTGACATCATTTTCCTGGAATAAAATTTCGGAAAAAAAAATCGTCTGCATAATGGTATTTTTATGGAAGCGTTTCTTTATAAACATATCCAAATTCCTGGACCTACAAATTCGAAATATAAATGTGGTTACCCGTAGTGATGTAAGGAACAACCATACCAAATTTGATAAAAAAATTGTATCAAAATTGTAGATTTATACACTGAATAGATAAACAAACAGTCGTTGAATTTTATATGGATATATTAAAATACTTACATCAACTTATTGCATATTGGTGGCACAAAGAACTTCTTATTCTCGTCCAGCCACTGGTTGACGTCGTATATCGTCAGTGCCATCACAAATCACTAATGAAAGTAACTAAAATTGATGGAATTATTTTGTGTTGAAACACCTACAATCCTTCTATTAATTAATATTTCCAGATTCGTGTATCCCTAGTAAAAGAAATACGCAAACTCTCGCCAATGACCACTTCCAAAGCCAACACCCAGCTCAATACCGATGGTAAAGTGCACTGTGAGGGACACAGACTCCGAACTAGTTGAAATCCTGAGGCTACAAACATCTGTCGTTATCAGTTGACCCTAGCACCAGCTTGATGGATAGAACGGTGATAAACTGGAGCGATAAGTCCTTGTAAAGATAATAATTTTGAAAACAGTGATGATTTTGACTTAAATGTTGCAAGTGTAACCAAAAAATAAATGAAAACTACTTCTCAAACGTCTGCCTTTTCGGAAGAAATGGGACGCGTTTACCTCCAAAATATTTCAAGCAGAAGTAACCTGATAAAGTTGACAATTTTTCCTTGTCTACTGCTTATCTTATTTTTGAGACGTGTCAAAAGATATTCAGCTACTTTTAGTCTTCAAATATTCTGTATGCATGATTTTCCTGAACATGAAAACTGATATTTAGGTGGTTCGGGAAACAAATAAAAACTATTTGGTAAAGATATCTAAATCTCCTTATTTATTATAAAACCAATCAAACTTTTTCAGTTTAATGAGACAATGTAATTGAATAAACACATTATGATTCAATTTTTTTTTATTTTCTCTACGATGTAAAGATATAGTAATTGTAATAGCGTCAAAAATCTGACTTTTGGATTCGTTTGAGTGTACTTGCTTTGAGCATTTTTGAATACAAATCAAGAACATTTTTAATGACGCCTGCTTATACATCTGTCAGTTTGCTAGTACGTCTGTTAGTTCTTGAACAAATTGAGAAATGCAAATAGAATTTGGTACAGATATTTTAAACCATAACTGTCACCATCCTATTGATTTTTTAAGAAGGTTTAAACCAATTTTGAATATATTATTTTAGAAAATTCAGAAGAAAGACATTATATAAACAATTTTATCAACATTAAATAATATTTTTCATGTAAATATATTTAAAAACCAATGGCATCCTTCATAGAAAGCTAAAAGCTAAGTGCGTTTTGTTTGAGGAATTGCATGATTTTGTTCTAAAATGAAAACTGCTGTTCTCAAACATACAAATGCTTCATAAATACGTTTAACACGAAATATATGGATACCATGTGCAAAAATGATCAAGAATGGATTTGTAAATATCAGAAATTGCTCTTTTCCACAGGCAGCGGCATTTTTTTTTACACTGAGCAGGGCCCCGCGAAAGAATAAATCAATTTCCTTAAAATTTGGTATATTTACTTTTATTCACAGCAATGATTATCTTGTTGGCTGTTAAAATAATCCATTTAATAGAAAGTTTTTAACAATTTATAATGTTTCCATCAGTATCAAAGTTAATCTGTGGGGATGTCATGTCTGTAGAGAATATTGTGTCTGTAGAGAATTTCGTGTCTTTAGGGAATGAAATATCTATAGGAAATATAGTGCCTGTAGGAAATGTGTCTGTAGGAAATGTCTAGTCTGTAAGATATGTCGTGTCTGTAGTGTATGTCATATCTGTAGGGAATGTCATGCCTGCAGGAAATGTCTGTCGTAGAGAATGCAGAAAGCTCTTTACTATAAGGTTGGTCGATCAGCCTGCAGCCAATCAAAAAGTCGTCAATCTGATGTCGAAGAGCTTTGCATTTCGTCATTCGTGAAGCTAAGGACCAGAGAGGACTTTCAGAGTCGTTTCAAAAACGCAGCAAATTTTCCCATTATTGCAATTAAAAATTATTTGTTAATTTTGATGTAGCAATATCTAGACGTAAAAACTTGCTCAGAGGTTTTTAATTTTACACCTTCCTCAGTGAAGCCAACGGCTCTACCGTGCTGATAACACCGGTTCTCGTTAGATCACCGAAATCAAGCAGCATCGGGCGCGGTTAGTACTTGGGTGGGTGACCACCTGGGAACGCCGCGTGCTGTTGGCATATTTCGGGCGCGGTAGCCCGGTGGTTTGCGCTCTGGATTTGCACGCTGCCACAACTGCCGCTGTGTTCATGCGGAGTACGATCACGTTAAACATGTGGGTCCGTAAGTCCTTCCGAGAAGTTAGTGGTAGGGAAGGAGGGTACTGTCTCTGTAGATGCCTCCCCCACTGGGTTCCGACCTAAATTGGGTGGCACTTCCCGACCGTCTAAACAGTTACCTTACACCTTTCTGGTAGGTCAGACGGCCTGGGTCTCAACACCAACAACCTTCCTCAGTGACGTCCAAAGAGATTATCTGTCTCTTCAGAGAGCCCTAGAACAAAATGTGGGCGTTTGCTATTCCTGTGACATCACATGCACAGATCCATGTAAAAAGTATACAGTCATGCCTGAGATAAGCACCTCCCCCTTGAAGAATGCCTATAGGGAATGTTCGCTAATTAGTTTTCTTCATTATGAGATTCATATCTCCCGATGAGACTTATGAGAGCCAAAGAAAGATGCATTATTATACATAGAAAGATACATAATTGTAAATATATTTACAATTTCTAATATTTGTAGCAAAATTGATGAAGACGCGCTTCAAGAAAAAAAAGAAAAATGGCAAATTTTCGAATTAGATGAACAAATCTCTTGCAGTTAAGTTTATTAAGCTTTCATCATACGCTGCTATCTTTTAACTTATTTTATTTACACGAATCTGCGCATGTGATGTCACGAGAACAGCCAACGCGCGCATTTTATTCTCAGGCTCTCTGAAGAGACCGATAATCTTTTTAGACGTCACTGAGGAAGGTGCGCAAAGCAGAATTTAAAATCTTTGCGCAGGTTGTTTACGTCTGGATATTGCCACTTTAAAATTAACAAACAATTTTAAATTATAACAATGGGAAATCTTGCAGAGTTTTGGCAACGTCTCTCTGATCAGTGGCGTCACGAATGACGAAATGCTAAGCTCACCGACGTTAGGCTGACAACTTTCTGATTGGTTACCGGGTTGATCGTTCAACTTTATGTTAAAGAACCTTGTTGTTATCAGCAATGGAATTGCATTCCTATCTCAATTGCGTTTTTTCTAAATTGATGTATTCTTTTGGTGTGTGTGAAATATTCTCACTACCTGTTGTAATGTACATTTTATGATATCTATAGAAACGTTCTTGATAATTTCTGAACATGGTATCCATATACTTAAAGTTAAATGCATTTATGAAGAAATGTTATTATACTCTATTATAATTATACATGTCTTAAAGCACAAAATACTCGTAGTATGAAAATTAAATAACCTATTTAATTTCATCTGGTTTAGAATTTTGAATTATCATCATTCTTCGTTTCGGGATTTTCTACATTTTCGAATAATTCCAAATCACCAAATTTTTGAACAGCAATATATTCAAGATGTTTTCTCGCATGGTCATAGTTGTTGCTGTAACTTTTTGAAAAAATTTAAAATAAAAGAAACATTTAATTATTGTAGATAAATATATATATTTTATTATTCAGTTTGATTTTCGTTTTTCATAGTCAATTACGAAAAAAAGAAAGAAAAATTTTCTTTTCGATTTGCACGTAACTTGAATATGAACCAGGATCACACAACAAGAAAGCGTAGATACGCATATCGCACAAACAGACAAATGCAAATACAGGTGACAGACTGAACATCGTTGATTAATTTTACGTGATGCACAAATTGTACAAAAATTTGTCGAAAACTAAATTTAGAATGTTTTACCGCGGTACAAACATTTTACATTGTTATACAGAGAATGTATAAATAGACTTTCTTTTAGCTCTAAACCAATCATTAAATTCACCTTAACTAAACAAGTTAAAACGAAGCGGATTTATAAAAAGAGTGTTTCTTTTATGCAGGTCCAAATAATTAAGACCCATTTACAGTCATCGATTAAAATATCCATTAATAATGAGCTGTTCAAAATTGTTTTCTTATGGACAAAGAATAAATTTGATGGTATTGATCTTACAGTAAATATTTTGCATATGATTTTCATTGTATTTTATAGTTTCTTTTGAAGAAATCAATTTGTCGCACATTCAAACTTTCTCGTATAAAATTGATTCAAAAATCAGCGTTCATTTTAGCTTGTGAGATCAACTGTATTACTTTATTTTTCAGTAGTGGTGTGCTCAATCTTGGAACTGATTATCGGGAATACGTGTTTGTTTCTTACCATATAACAAAACGAGAATTTACATTTACCATAACGAATGTTTGCATAACACCTGCATAACGAATGTTTACATAACACCTGCATAACGAATGTTTGCGTATACAATATGTAAACTGAGTTTGATTTTTATTGGTGCATTAGTACAGAAGATATCAATATGAGGATAATGCTTTTGAACTTATAGTGTTCAATAAATTTACATAAATACATTTATCTATTGCCAAGCTGTGTACAATAGCATCCAGAAAGCTATTCTGAAAACATTCAAGAAAAAAGCTCAACGTATGTAAAAATTAAACTTTTTGACTTTTTTGTGTATAGAGAAATAATGAATGGTTAGGATTTTAACTCAGTTGGATCTTTACTGAGAGAAAATAATATAAGCAACATTTTGTTGAGTTTAAGAATAAACACGAACTCTAAAACAGAAACTCAAATACTCGAGATTTTCTTTGACACTTAAAATAGTGCTGTATTTACTAGCATGGAAAATTTTGCTTAATATTGTCTTTTTACGATCTTGCATTATAGCATCGACTACTACATGATCCTGTCATACTGCTCTGCAGTATCTGCTACACCTGGATTTTGCAATTCTGCAGTACAGTATCTACTACTACCTGATTCTGTAATGCTGCTCTACAGTATCTGCTACACATGGATTCTGTAATTTGGCACTACAGTATTTATTATTGCTGTCTGGATTCTGCTGGTAATGCTTATATTTTTCATCATTTTTGATGTTTCGAATCAAATTCTTCATCATTTTCGTTTGCGTCAACTATTTCTTACAGCAAATTAGAAGTCATTTGAATCTGTAAATTTGGTGATATACGCTAAGCTATGCCAATTTTAGGATATTTCACATAATGTGATTATCAAATATTATCAAGGAGTTAGTAATCTAATTTAAACTTAAGTTAGAATCTGAATTTAATTCTATATTTGTCAAAATGGTTTGTTACACTTATGTGTCATTGAAATACTAGTGCATAAATTTTAAAACAAAATTAATTTTGCGAATGGGCCTTTCAATTTTTGTCAAATACGGCTATTTGGAATTCAAGAGGTTACACGTTTCAGTCATGCAATGAAGCAAACTGCTATATCGATTTTCAGACGCTAACATTCAGTGTTACAACTGGTGAAGTAAGGATAATAATCACGGAAGTACAAATAACAGTAAAGAAATAAAAGTATAACAGTAAAGTTTTATGAGAAAAATATAAATAGGCTGATTTGGTGGAATAAATGACGAAGCTATATTATATCAACTTATGGCGAGAAAACGTCATCTCCTCCTAAAAGCCAAATTATTCCTGAGTTCAACAATTTGCAGATTAAAGTATTATTCGGGAGATAATTTCACTGAATTTCGTTCAAAGAAGTTTTTCTTATTGATGCGTGGAATATTAAGAAATATGTTTTTGATAAATAGTTAGACTTGAAAAAAAATTCTGCTATGTTTAGATCAAAAAGAATTTTCATACAAAATGATGAAAGTGATGAAGATACTCAGAAAATTCAAAACTATCTTGTTTTTCAGCGGGGTCTACCAAAACATGGGGAAAAAGTTTCTCATGTAAAGGTCTGGAAAATATTAAACCAGTCTCGTACTCAAAATGGAGCCAGTATGAGACGTAAAAGAAATATATCTGTTACAAATAAAGGCAACAGAACAAATAAAAATTTACCATTAAAGACAATTACTTCGACATTTCTGAAAAAATCTTCAGTCTATGCTCTTACTCAAGTTGGAAATTCTACGACAGTGATGAGAAGAATTTTCTGGATACTTATTGTACTATTTGGCTGTGCCGGATGCGTGTCTCAAGTGGCCCAGTTCTTAGTTTCGTACTGGAATTACCCGGTCGTAGTAAATACCTTTTCAGTTAATAATCAATTTCAAGAACTTCCAGCTGTCACTGTTTGCAATATAAATACAATCAGAAAAGAGTTTATGTCATGCATAAAGAATAAATTGAGCTATGACGAATGCGTTTCTACAGAGGAAAGAGCAAAATCGGAAAAGAAAGAAAATGTTGAATCGGATCAAATTCCTTCATCTTCAAAAGTAAAATCAGAAACGGCCTCGTTTCAAAATTCAACCGAAACATCAGAAAAGTCTTGTGAAGAACATTATTTGACTTACAATAACAACACGAAATCCCTTTGGAACAGTCATCTTTATTCTCAAAGGTTTGAAAGTCAGGTGAAATATGGACATCAAGCAAAAGACCTTATATTGTCCTGCACTTTTAATGGAATTCCATGTAGTTTGGATAATTTGACGCAATCTCTCAGTGCTGCATACGGAAACTGCTACACTTTTGATTCAAGCAGAATATATAAGCAGTACGCAGAATTTTTTAACATTGGTTCTAAAGTGACTCTCGAGTTGCAAATTAATTTAGAGCCCCATAAATACGTTCCATATACTGAGGAAGTTGGCGCTAGAATTCATATCCACGATCCTTATCAAGAACACAATATTGATGAACATGGAGTAAACCTTCGACCTGGATTAAAAACATCTGTTGCTTTAACGAAAAATGTAATAGAAAGACTATCATCTCCGTATGTAGATCATTGCTATAAATACAGTATTG
This sequence comes from Amaurobius ferox, assembly GCA_951213105.1. Classification (NCBI taxonomy): domain Eukaryota; kingdom Metazoa; phylum Arthropoda; class Arachnida; order Araneae; family Amaurobiidae; genus Amaurobius; species Amaurobius ferox. The sequence goes on from OX578146.1 coordinate 104,501,801, forward strand.
GAGAAAACCAGCAAATATGTTACGATCGTTGTTTCGAAAAACATTTAATTAATGTGTGTTCTTGTTCCTTATCAAAACGTGCTCACCAAGACATTGAACAATGCGATGCTACAGAACCAAAGATCGGGTGCTGTATATTTAAATCTTTCTCTGAAGAAATTGACTGTGACTGTCCTGCTCCCTGTCAAGAAATTCTATATAACCTGCAGATATCTTCTACAGTTTGGCCATCGAAGGTTTACTATGATGACAACCTTTCAGAATTTTACAATTTATCAGATGAAGAACACACAGTCTTGCCGCTCGAAGACGTTCGAATGTCAAGATTGAAAGTGAAAATCTTCTATGGTACTTTTGACTACACATTATCTAAGCAAAATCCGTTGTACCACAGTTCGGAAGTTTTGAGTCAAATCGGAGGTCAGATGGGACTTTGGTTGGGGCTGTCTTTAACAGCAGTATTTGAGTTCTTAGAGAAAATGATTATTTTGTGCCGACGTACAATGGTTTTAAATTGAATCAACATGTATTGAACTGTTATTCAATTTAACAGTTATATTAATTTCTGTTATCATTGTAGTTTGATCCCGTAAGGTTTAAAACCTATAATCACATAGCAAAAATGATAATAACATTTTTATAATAGTAATGTTAGTAATAATAATAATAATTATAATTATAATGATATTAGTTGAATGCAGTTGTGTAACCGCAGAAACCCATTATTTACATTTAGTAAAATTTTCACATAGAGAATGTTGAGCACTTAATCAAAGTTTTCACACGTTTCATATTTACGTATGTATAAAATGTAAAATGAGGTAAAATAAGAAGTTTGAGTGCGCTTAATTTGTGTTCTAATGAAGTAAATTGCAAAAATAATATAAACTGTTGCAATTCCTTGCATTATGTTTATGCGCATGAATTTATGATATATGCTATTTCATTCTTGATCTATTGTGTCCAAACCGCGCAAACACTCATACATAAACATGCATACACAGAAATATTTGTACAAAAATGCGTCTTAAAACGTGGTTTTTAAGTTAAAATAAGAAATGCAATTAGTTTCAAAAATACGATAACTTTCTCTAGCAGAATTAATAGGGCACCATGTGTTTAGGTTTGGTTCTTTTTTATGTCTTCTCTGTTTTACATTTTGCTTCAGCTATATAACAAATATTTGTTAAGATATTCTAAGATAAAGGGGTATATATGAAAATTCTGCCGATGGCAGATTCTTTCAAAAACTTAAATTCTGTTGCGGTATTGACAATAATACAGTTACTTCTTATATGATATATAAATATATATATATGACTTTACGTCCTTGAATGGAAATCACAAACATTAAAAACATTAAACAAAGTTTATTCACAGCTATATATAACGTTTAATACAAACACTTTTCACCTTAGCGTTTTCAGACATACTATATACCCTTCTCCAGAGGTATGTGCCGATTTGCAGTACAATGGCGGTATACATGGGGTCAAATAAATCAGGAATCATATCACATATCTTATATGTACTATAAATCCATATGCCTCTGGTGAAGGACGTACGTACATAGTCCAAAAGAGCTAAGGCGAAAAATGTTGCATTAAACGTCCTATATAGCTGTGAATAAACATTGTTTGAAATTTTTTAATATATGCTACTATTTTACGAATATCATTTACATGAAAAGTCTATTACCACGCAAATGACACCAATTCGTAAAACATAAGCTTGAATGGCATCAAAGACGCAGATTTAGGTTAAGACAGTAAAAAAAATAATACATCCTGTTGTCCTATTGGAAGTAAAATATTTTTTGTTACTTAAAGATGTTAGGAGAAATTTCTTTGCTTGATGCTTTCAGCTCTCAAATTGGCCTGAATCGAATTAATTTTATGCTCTTTTGCTATATTTAGGTGCATAATTCCTACTTTACCGGAAGCCTCAGTATATTATGGATTCCATAGTAATACGAATATTATTATACACATTGTTCCTCACCAGTACTTTATATTCAAATTCAGATCCCATGAATCTGAAGGATTGAGAATTCACTGTTTAGCCATATTTAGGCTTTACAGTTTGTAAAACTGTAAAGTAGAAACAATGGGAAGGGGGATTCGTGCATTTCCGAATCCAGAAATTCTGTTAACAGATTTTCATATGGTAAATTTCGCGTTTCTTAAAAAAACAGCTGACTCCTTAGCAATTTTCCTTTATAGAAATTAAATCTAGAAGAAATGTTTTTCATTGAAATCATTGTTGCAATTTGCAGCTACAAATTTATATTTGTGGCTTTATAGATGTCAGTGTCATGGATTGTGTTTTAATTAAGGTGATCACATATATAATACGAGTATATTGTGCTACGTTTGTATTATGTCTGTATGAGTTTGTATTATGAGCAAAAAAAAATCTTTCAACAGCAGCTTGTTACCGTCAATACACTTTAAAAGATATGCACCCAGCTATCCTGTAGGAACCAGAAATACAGGAGTTCTGTAAGATTGTTATAGTCAATATAGTACACTTTAAAAGATATGCATATGCACACATCTATCCCGTAGTAGCCAGAAATACAGGAGTCCGGTAAGATTGTTACCGTCAATATAGTACACTTTAAAAGATATGCACACAGCTATCCTGTAGGAACCAGAAATACAAGAGTCCTGTAAGATTGTTTCCGTCAATATAGTACACTTTAAAAGATATGCACTCAGCTATCCTGTAGGAACCAGAAATACAGGAGTCCTGTAAGAAGCATAAACATTTTTTGTTATCTAATGAATTTAATAAGAAAACAGTCTTTAATCAATGTTAGGAATTCTCAGTTTGTACTATACTAGATTATATGTTACTATCTGATATTATTATTAATATTCGCACGGGATCTTTTATTACCTGGAGCTATATTTAAAGTTGATTTCAAAGCACCATGAGCACGTACATATACACAAGGGCTCTGGCTGTAACTGAAGTTCATATCAGCATTTTATGAATCAGAAGACCAGAGAATCAAACGCTTGTACACAGGTGGACGTGCAGCTCGCAGGAAAACACAATTTGTATAATGCATTTATTTGAGACTCTAGGATAAAACTTATTGAAAGATTCCTCACGAAAAGTTTTATTTTTTCTGAAAGAAATCAAATGATTTTTTTCGGACATTTTACTTTAAGTAGGAAATACAAGGATGTTATTGATCCCAAAACGCAGAATGTGATTTATTCAATGATTAAATCATTTTTCAGTGTATTTGAATGGGTATTAGCAATCTTTAGTTTCTTTCTGCCTAATCTTACTTGGAAAGTACTAGTAGGTGTAGTTAATTTAGCATCTGATTAGGGATTTTGCAGTGATTCCTGTGACATACGATCATTAGATGGCCTGAGCAAGGCTTCTTTAGTACTAAATCCCACTTTTTGTACATTTTTGCATCTGTCTCTTGGGATCTTTTATTAACGTAAGATATATTTTAAGTTTTAGTAAACGCAATGTACATGCATCTCATGTTTACAATTCAATTTTTATATATTAGGACTTGGATCAAAACTTACCTTGTACATACACAGTGATTCACTTCTATATAATGTGTGGTATGTTTTTTGCACTTGGATAATGTGATTTATTCTGAATATCCCAGTCTCAAAACTATTTGTGTAAATACGTTTTATTATCTCAATATTCTGTTTTCACCCCATTGTAAACTGATAATTCAAAAATCATAATATAATATTGCTTAAATGGCGCCCAATGCCAGCAATAAAATAATCTTGACGTATTTGTATTATTTCTTAACTTTCTATCTAATATTTTATATATATATATATATATATATATATATATAGGGTGTTTCAAAACTAAAGCAAAAAACTTCCATGGGTGATTGAACAGATTGAAACAAACACATTTCATCATAGAATGTATGGTCGCAAGTATCATATCACCCCTGGAAGTTTGTTGAATTAGTTTTAAAATACGCTGTATATATATATATATATATATATATATATATATATATATATATATATATATATATATATATATATATATATATATATATATATATATATAGTATTTAGGAACATTTGAAACATACCTACCTGTATTTTCATAAAACTGACTAATAGAAATATATACAATATTTATTTTGCTTCACTTTGATGCAGCATGAACATTAGCCGGAATAACAAATTAAGAATCTTAACCCTTTCCGGACTGCAGTCTTGAATACACGTTATCAATCGACGCGTGGACCGTCCGGAAAGGGTTAATACCAAATTTAATGAAATAGTGGTTGAAGAAAATATACTATCCCGCAAATACACACATTTAGAAACATTTATACTATAAAATTCATTGTATCTAAAATAGATAAAAATTTCGTCGCAGCACAATACATACATATAGGGTTCAGCGATATTTGTGATATAAGATCTATAGATAGCGCGTCCTGATAAAGGTTTATTTAATGTTAATTCTCGCTTTTTGCACATTTTTGTATCTATCTCTTGGGAATTGCTCACACCTTCATTAACATGAGATACATTTTAAATTTTAGTAAACGCAGTGAACAATCATCTCAAATTTAGTATCCAATTTTTGAATGTCAGGACTGATCAAAACATATATTTTTTACCTTATACATGCACAGCGAATGTCCTTAATGTGTTGTATGTTATGTGAACTTAGATATTGTAATATATTCGAAAAAAAAAATGTGGTCGCTTTGTACAATTATATTGCAAAACCAATTTCTTTTTGTGTTTTAATATTGCTCAATAGCAGTAATAAAATATCACTAACGCATTCGTTTCCTTTCCTATCTCTATATTTAAAAATCTAACACAAAAATTGTTTGTACCTTTACAACAATTATATATACTAATTATAGCATTCCAACTTTTTAAAGAAAATATCTACTTGTATTAACTTAAGACTGACTGAGTGAAATATAAACAACATTTATATTGTTTCAATTTGACACAAAATGAACGTCAGCTGAAAAATCGTATTTGGCATCTGATACCAATTTTTTTAAAATAGTGGATAAAAAGACCAATATGTAGAGAATCTTTATTGCTATTTATGCAAAAAATTTCAAATTTAGTTCCGAAGATGCTCACTTTCATGGTTAGCCAGATCAATTTAACGGTGGCTTTTAAATTCGGAAATTGAGGAATAGTTCTAAAATGATTCCGCAAGTGTTCTGTTAGCAAGTGTTCTGTTGCATTACCAAAAATTCGGGTTTTGAAAGAACTCGCGCATATGTATTCTGGGAGCTGTGGAAGATTTTAAATTAATACTTAATTTAACATATAATTCTGAAATTAGAGGTATAAAATATCAATTTCAATATTTGAGAATCCTAATACAAAAGAGCATATAAGTTTTTAGAATTTGAATATTAAATTAGACAAATAAGAATAAAGAAAAACAATGACATCAAAGTAACACATTCAAATCGTAAAAACGTATTTAATATAGGAGCACGTTTGAATCACAAAGCATGCAAGTGCACATGTTTTGATTATCTGTTTAAAAGTTGTTTACTGGTTATTTGTGTGAAGCGTTGTGAGCAGGCGCAGTTAAAAAATGGGCGTTTGGCCCTGTTACTGTTTGTTTTGAAATTGTGATTTTGCAAATTTGCGCACAATTTAACGTATATCTGAAAAATTGTTGTTTTAGAGTGAAAGGGATACCAAAATTCGGGCAAATGTTAATTTCGCTTCGTTAGGAATGGTGAAACATCTTCGTTTAGCTTGTCCATAATTGCGGTTTTGTGTGTGTATCATAGGATATGATCGTCGTCATATCGTAAGTAATCACATCAATTATTTTAATATTGTTCATTAAATTGTTTGGTTTAATTTCAGTGGTGTAATAAAAAATATGTTTAGTAGGCTGAAACAGTGTTTTTTTCAGGATTTTTTGCCCGAGGGGGTGGGTGAATGAAACTTTAGGAGGGGGCAAGTTTCTATTTGCCCTATATAAATATATCTAAATGCTGTCACATAAATATGAACTAGGTTAACATAACATGTCTTTGGGGGGGGGAGATGAATCATCGTCCCGGAGGGAGGTTCTACACTCCCCCCCGGATCCGGCCGTCCAAATGGTTGCTCGTGTCCTTTGGATGAGTCGGACTGTCTGGGTTTTCTACTCCCCCCCCGGATGTATGCATCAAAGAAACACTGGGTTGAAATGCTACGAAGTACGCGTAGGTAGATTATGTTCAATTGGTATGATTCTTTGAGCACGAATAATATGGCTAGTATTGTTATTATTGCCTATATAGATTTTTATGTAGTATGGTGAGTATATGTTTTATGTTTTCTAGCGAGGTTAGTTGTGAATAAATATTTTAAAGTTTTAATAGTCATTTTGTCGAACTTTAATCATTAGGTAAACTGATGTTTGTTTCAGATTGATGTTTCAATTTGAGATCAAGGGTTAATCAAAGGAATTTGAAATCACAGCAAACGGGTTAAAACCTTACAAATACTACCTCGCAAATACACACATTCAGAAAGAAACATATTCTTTAGGGTTTACTTTTGCTGCAAGTGATTATTTCTTCCTAGTGGACATGCACGTACTTAAAACATACATAAAGCAGGATTCACTTTCACTGTAAGATATAAACAGTTAGCGAGTAATTTGTAGCTTTTTGAAAGCCCATAAACTAAACAAATGAGTATAAAAAATCGAATTAAATAATAGAATTTTATTGGCATTTTATTTTACAAAATAAAATTCATGCAAAACCATTTGGGTTTCATTAGGCTGGAAATGAAGCAATAAACACTTATATTTTGCTGCACAATTATATTCATCTTATACATATTTAATGTTCTGTATAAGTTTATAAAGATATTAGTTATATATATATATATATATATATATATATATATATATATATATATATATATATATATATATATATATATATATATATATATATATATATAAATATATATATATATATGTGTATATATATATATATATATATATATATATGTATATATGTATATATATATGTATATATATATATGTATATATATATATGTATATATATATATGTATATATATATATGTATATATATATATATGTATATATATATATATGTATATATATATATGTATATATATATATGTATATATATATATATATATATATATATATATATATATAT